>CM038631.1:24706291-24813791 GCA_021554675.1 Leuciscus idus
CAGGAAGTCAGATATTTTGGTCTGAATGTGGATTTTTTTTGCAAAATCAGCCTCTGAATTTTTAGCCACTCCTCTTAAACTATTTATTTTATTCCCACCAAACTTTTTCAACATGATACAAATATATTAATGATGCTAAATTGTAAACGGATATTGAATATCTCAAACGGTTTTGCTATGGCGAGGGATTAAATTAATGTCAAAAAGGAAGCAGGAAACATCTCATAACTTCTAAAAATGTAATTATACACCATTTATTTTTATATAAAATTATACAAATATTAGAACTAAACCCATTTTATTCTGTTTTTGCTATTCAAGGAGTATGAAAAAGTTAAAAACAGGCTATTTAGTGCTATTTGGTTCAACAAAAAAGCAAACATAGGGCTATACTGCCCTCTTGTGTCCAAAAGGAAATCAAAATAGTATATAAAACGTTTTACTAGGTAGGCCTATTGTATTTAAATATAAATGTATTAGGTATGACTGTGAGGATATTTTCCCATCGGTTAATCGACGTGTGACACGAGCGGGTGCTTTTAAATCGCTAATATAAAAGTGAAAGTAAAAAACGGACGTCCGCACTGACATTGATAATGGTGCACTTTGGAAAGAATGATACTTTTAAACACTAAACCGCCATTAGGTGTCGCCAGGCGACCATCTTAATGAGCGAGTCATTGATTCATTCGTTCAAACGATTCGTTCGAATGACTGAGTCATTCATGATTGAGACAGATGTTTATGGATTGACCATTGAATCTTTGAGTCAACCGATTCGTTTCAAAATGCTGAATCATTCAGTAATGAGAAAACAAGTTGCTGTGGTTCTGCTGTGATCTTTGTTTAACTATTTTTGCTGCTGAAACAGAACAAAAACAGTCAATATTGCATCTAAAATGTAAGTGACTTAATTGTAACTGTTTATTAACCTGTTGTATGAAATCAATGTCACAGTTTCAATCGTGATTGTATTCAGGAAATAGTAGCCTACTCGTCAAGTGAGGTTGCTTATATTTTATAAAATATATAAAAACTCCATATTTGTCATTTTTATAGTCAGTATGTTGTTAACTGGGTTGCTTTTTTTGTGTGCTGCGCTCATTTGTTCACAATTCTCCTGGAGAAGCTGCATGAGCCTCAGCAGGGCAACCTTGTTACCATTGATCAGTAAGACATTTATTATTAACTGCTGATTGCAACTTAAAATGAATGTAATGAAATTAGAATAATCTCTCATTTTAGTGATTCCCAAGTAATTTGTTTTGTTATTGACGTTCTAATCAGGCTATACTCTGGTCGGGCAAGTAAAATTCTCTTTCAGGTAGGCCTATTGTATTTATATATTAGGGATGTGACTGTGATAACATTTTCCCACCGGTTAATCGACGTGTGACACCGCTGAGGGCTTTTAAATCGCTAACTTAAAAGCGAAAATAAAATACAGATGTCCGCACAGACATTGATAATGGTGCGGAGTAGAGCGAGCATTTTCAATGTATTCCTATGGAAGTAGGAATAAACTAATACATTTTATTTATGTTTTTATGTGTCCACTGTTCAACCGCAACCGCGTCACACACACACACACACACACACACACACACACACACACACACACACACACATTCCAGAATTGCAATCTTGACATCGCAGCCTGTTCATTACAGCCCTAATACAATATAATAATAAAAATAGTCAACATAACATATACGAATTACACTGCTCTGTTTAAATAGTCAGTAGTACAATTTGTACCATTCACAGTAAGCAGAGCTCCACTGTGATGTTTCCAAGCACATTTTTGCGCGTGTAAAGAGGATGATTTTTTCCATCGATATTGGAACACGAGTGAAGTACAAAGCCTATAATAAAGAATAGTTTAGCATCCAAATACATAGCAAATATTGAAACATTTTGATTCTAATGAGAGGGTTACGTGAGACCAACACGGCTTACTTTCGTTTTTATTTTTACATTAAATTTAAAGGATTTGTTGTGGAATATTTTGAGTGTATCATAAAATCAGAATAAGGTAAGACAAGTAAAATTTCCCGTCTTTATTATATATATATATATATATATATATGTGTGTGTATATATATATATATATATATATATATATATATATATATATATATATATATATATATATATATATATATATATATATATATATATATATAATATAGCTGCGAGCAGCGATGGAGGGCCCAAGCCGGTGACACCGCCACCCCGGTGCCTTTAGTGTAACTAAAGGCACCAGGGTGGCGGTGCCACCGGCTTGGGCCCGCAATCGCTGCTCGCAGCTATATTTCTTCTTATTCTTATTTTTCTGTCAACCTTTCGGGCACTTTTGAGACCCTTAACGTGCTCGAAAACTCTTGAAACTTTGCACACGGGTCAGAACCCGCGGCCATCAGGGCCGGGCTGAAGCTGGTACCCGGGCGTGGCAGGGGGGCTCGACAGCGCCCCCTTGAACGGGGTCCGAAAACTTGGTCCATACATCAGACACGCTTGCATGTAATAATATGAAACTCGGTAAACATATAGATCTCATCGGGCCGAACAACTTTCGTACTTTTACTTTTTACGCCAGCCCAACAGGAAGTCGGCTATTATGGGTTGTTTGGAAACGCATGCTGTGGAATTTAATGTACTCCTCCTAGGGAATTCATCCATTCGCCTCCAAACTCGGTCAGCATGAAGTCAAGACATTGAGGATGATAAATTGCGGACGGATTTTTGATATCTCAAACGGTTTGGCTGTGGCGAGGAAACAAATTTATGGCGAATAATGGAAACAGGAAGTGTGTTATAACTTCTGCATACATTAACTGATCTTGATTAAACTTCAGCAGTGTGTTCGTTGTAAGAGGCCGATCACATGGATGTGACTATTGTGAGTCAAAGTTATAGCGCCACCAACTGGCAGTAGGAAGTGTGTCCCTTTCAAAATGCTTTGAAATCACCCTCTTATTTTTACCCGATTTGCTTCAAACTTTGTGTATAATGTAAACACACGGCAGATGTAGACCTGTGAAAGGATTTTTGATATCTTTAATACTGTTGCCATGGCAACGCTTCAAACTTTAATATTCTTTTTTGATGCTTTTGAGACTCTTAACATACTTGAAATTGGATGAAACTCGACAGACACATCACATTTATTAGCCCGTAGACATGTGCAAAATTTCAGAAACGGGCTTGGTGAGGGGCTCAGTAGCGCCACCTTTAGTCATAAGTGGGGGGGTTAGTTTTATCAACAGCAACAAAACTTGGTATGTGTATTGTTCTCATCAAGACGGACAACTTTCTAATTTACATTAACGATCTCCGACCAACAGGAAGAGAGATATTTTGGTTTGAATGTGGATTTTCTGAAGAATTTTCTCTCCCTCTCTCTGTGTTTCTGTGTGTGTGAGGGGAGGGGGGATTTGACTATTGCTTTTATATTGTTAATCAAGGTTTCAGGGGCTTTTGGGGTCCTTAACGTGCTCAAAAACTCTTGAAACTTTACATACAAGTCGGAACCTGCGGCCATCAGGGCCTGGCTGAAGCTGGTACCCGGGCGTGGCAGGGGGGCTAAACAGCGCCCCCTGGAATGGGGTCCGAAAACTTGCTCCATAGATCAAACTAGCTTGCATGAATTAATATGAAACTCGGCACACACATAGATCTCATCGGGCCGAACAACTTTCGTGCTCTAAGTTTTGCGCCAGCCCAACAGGAAGTCGGCTATTATGGGTTGTTTGGAAAACGCTTGCTGTGGAATGCGAAGTACTCCTCCTAGAGAATTCATCCAATCCCCACCAAACTCGGTGTGCATGAAGTCAAGACATTGAGGATTCTAAATTGCGGACGGATTTTTTGATATCTCGAACGGTTTGGCCGTGGCGAGGAAACGAATTTATGGCGAGAAAAGAGAAACACGAAGTGGAATAACTTCTGCATACATTAACTGATCTTGATGAAACTTCAGCAGTGTGTTCGTGGTAAGAGGCCGATCAGATGGATGTAACTATTGTGAGTCAAAGTTATAGCGCCACCAACTGGCAGCAGGAAGTGTGTCACTTTCAACATGCTTTTGACAAAAGTGGGCGGGTTAGTTTTAACTACAGTAAAAAAAAAATAATTTGTATATTGTACTCATCAAGCCGGACAACTTTCTAATTTACATTCATTAGCTCCGGCCATCAGGAAGTCAGATATTTTGGTCTGAATGTGGATTTTTTTTTTGCAAAATCAGCCTCTGAATTTTTAGCCACTCCTCTTAAACTATTTATTTTATTCCCACCAAACTTTTTCAACATGATGAAAATACATTAAATATGCTAAATTGTGAACGGATAATAAATATCTCAAACGGTTTTGCTATGGCGAGGGATTAAAGTAATGTCCAAAAAGGAAAAACTAAAAGCCTCAAATCTTCTAAAAATGTAATTATATACCATTTATTTCTATATAAAAGTATACAAATATTACAAATATTTTTTTCTGTTTTTAAAAAGAATTTTATTCTAATTTTATTCTAAAATTAAAAACAGTAAAAAAAAAAAAAAAGTCATACATAGGGCTATTCTGCCCTCTTGTATCCAAAAGGACATCAAAATAGTATATAAAACTTTTTACCAGGTAGGCCAATATTGTATTTAAATATACATTTATTAGGTATGTGTCTGAGGATATTTTCCCACCAGTTAATCGACGTGTGACACGAGCGGGTGCTTTTAAATTGCTAATATAAATGTGAAAGAAAAATACGGACGTCCGCACGGACATTGATAATGGTGCACACACGTTGGAAAGAATGATACTTTTAAACATAACACTAAACCGCCATTAGGTGTCGCCAGGCGACCGCCAGCAGCAGCAGTCAAAGTTATAGCGCCACCAACTGGTAGCAGGAAGTGTGTCACTTTCAAAATGTTTTTGACAAAAGTGGGGGGGTTAGTTTTACCCACAATTACAAAAATCAGTACGTATATTGGTCTCATCGAGCAGGACAACTTTCTAATTTGCAGTCATTAGCTCTGACCAATAGGAAGTCAGATATTTTGGTTTGAATGTGGATTTATTTGCAAATTCAGCCTCTGCATTTTCACCCACTCCTGCTAAGTGGTTTATTTTATTCACACCAAACTTTTTCAACATGATGAAAATACATTAAAGATGCTAAATTGTGAACGGATATTGAATATCTCAAACGGTTTTGATATGGCGAGGGATTAAAGTAATGTCAAAAAAGGAATCAGAAAACATCTCATATGTTCTACAAATGTAATTATACACCGTTTATTTTTATATAAAATTATACAAATATTAGAACTAAACCCATTTTATTCTGTTTTTGCAATTGAAGAAGTATAAAAAAAGTTAAAAACAGGCTATTTAGTGCTATTTGGTTCAACAAAAAAGCAAACATAGGGCTATACTGCCCTCTTGTGTCCAAAAGGATATAAAAATAGTATATTAAACTTTTTACTAGGTAGGCCTATATTGTATTAAAATATAAATGTATTAGGTATATGACTGTGAGGATATTTTCCCATCGGTTAATCGACGTGTGACACGAGCGGGTGCTTTTAAATCGCTAATATAAAAGTGAAAGTAAAATTCGGACGTCCGCACGGACATTGATAATGGTGCACACACGTTGGAAAGAATGATACTTTTAAACATAACACTAAACCGCCATTAGGTGTCGCCAGGCGACCGTCTTAATGAGCGAGTCATTGATTCATTCGTTCAAACGATTCGTTCGAATGACTGAGTCATTCATTATTGAGACAGATGTTTATGGATTGACCATTGAATCTTTGAGTCAACCGATTCGTTTCAAAATGCTGAATCATTCAGTAATGAGAAAATAAGTTGCCGTGAGATGCGCGATGGTTCTGCTGTGATCTTTGTTTAACTATTTTTGCTGCTGAAACAGATAAAAAACAGTCAATATTGCATCTAAAGTGACTTAATTATAACTGTTTATTAACCTGTTGTATGAAATCAATGTCACAGTTTCAATCGTGATTGTATTCAGGAAATAGTAGCCTACTCGTCAAGTGAGGTTGCTTAACTCTATCATAGGTTATAAAATATATAAAAACTCCATATTTGTAATTTTTATAGTCAGTATGTTGTTAACTGGGTTGCTTTTTTGGGTGCTGCGCTCATTTGTTTACAATTCTCCTGGAGAAGCTGCATGAGCCTCAGCAGGGCAACCTTGTTACCATTGATCAGTAATACATTTATTATTAACTGCTGATTGCAACTTAAAATGAATGTAATGAAATTAGAATAATCTCTCGTTTTAGTGATTCCCAAGTAATTTTTTTTGTTATTGACGTTCTAATCAGGCTATACTCTGGTCGGGCAAGTAAAATTCTCTTTCAGGTAGGCCTATTGTATTTATATATAAATATATTAGGGATGTGACTGTGGGAAAAATTTTCCCACCGGTTAATCGACGTGTGACACCGCTGAGGGCTTTTAAATCACTAACTTAAAAGCGAAAGTAAAATACAGACGTCCGCACAGACATTGATAATGGTGTGGAGTAGAGCGAGCATTTTCAATGTATTCCTATGGAAGTAGGAATAAACTAATACATTTTATTTATGTTTTTATGTGTCCACTGTTCAACCACAACCGCGTCACACACACACACACACACACACATTCCAGAATTGCAATCTTGACATCGCAGCCTGTTCATTATAGCCCTAATACAATATAATAATAAAAATAGTCAACATAACATATACGAATTACACTGCTCGGTTTAATAGTCAGTAGTACAATTTGTACCATTCACAGTAAGCACAGCTCCACTGTGATGTTTCCAAGCACATTTTTGCGCGTGTGAAGAGGATGATTTTTTCCATCGATATTGGAACACGAGTGAAGTACAAAGCCTATAATAAAGAATAGTTTAGCATCCAAATACATCACAAATATTGAAACATTTTGATTCTAATGAGAGGGTTACGTGAGACCAACACGGCTTACTTTCGTTTTTATTTTTACATTAAATTTAAAGGATTTGTTGTGGAATATTTTGAGTGTATCATAAAATCAGAATAAGGTAAGACAAGTAATATTTTCTGTCTTATATATATATATATATATATACACACACACACATATATATATATATATATATATATATATATATGTATGTATATATAAATATCTATCTACCTATCTATCTATCTATCTATCTATCTATCTACCTATATATATATATATATATGCACACACACACACACACACACACACACACACACACACATATATATATATATATATATATATATATATGTGTGTGTGTGTGTGTGTGTGTGTGTGTGTGTGTGTGTATATATATATATATATAGGTAGATAGATAGATAGATAGATAGATAGATAGGTAGATAGATTTTTATATATACATATATATATATATATATATATATATATATATATATATATATATGTATATGTGTGTGTGTGTGTATATATATATATATATATATATATATATATATATATGTATATGTGTGTGTGTGTGTATATATATATATATATATATATATATATATATATATATATATATGTATGTATGTATGTATATATAAATATAGCTGCGAGCAGCGATGGAGGGCCAAAGCCGGCGGCATCGCCACCCCCGGTGCCTTTAGGTAACTAAAGGCACCGGGGTTGCGGTGCCACCGGCTTGGGCCCGTAATCGCTGCTCGCAGCTATATTTATTCTTATTCTTATTTTTCTGTCAACCTTTCGGGCACTTTTGAGACCCTTAACGTGCTCGAAAACTCTTGAAACTTTGCACACGGGTCAGAACCCGCGGCCATCAGGGCCGGGCTGAAGCTGGTACCCGGGCGTGGCAGGGGGGCTCGACAGCGCCCCCTTGAACGGGGTCCGAAAACTTGGTCCATAAATCAGACACGCTTGCATGTAATAATATGAAACTCGGTACACATATAGATCTCATCGGGCCGAACAACTTTCGTACTTTTACTTTTTACGCCAGCCCAACAGGAAGTCGGCTATTATGGGTTGTTTGGAAACGCATGCTGTGGAATTTAATGTACTCCTCCTAGGGAATTCATCCATTCGTCTCCAAACTCAGTCAGCATGAAGTCAAGACATTGAGGATGCTAAATTGCGGACAGATTTTTGATATCTCGAACGGTTTGGCCGTGGCGAGGACACGAATTGATGGCGAATAATGGAAACAGGAAGTGTGTTATAACTTCTGCATACATGAACTGATCTTGATTAAACTTCAGCAGTGTGTTCGTTGTAAGAGGCCGATCACATGGATGTGACTATTGTGAGTCAAAGTTATAGCACCACCAACTGGCAGCAGGAAGTGTGTCCCTTTCAAAATGCTTTGAAATCACCCTCTTATTTTTACCCAATTTGCTTCAAAGTTTATGTGTATAATGTAAACACACGGCAGATGTAGACCTGTGAAAGGATTTTTGATACCTTTAATACTGTTGCCATGGCAACGCTTCAAACTTTAATATTCTTTTTTGATGCTTTTGAGACTCTTAACATACTTGAAATTGGATGAAACTCGACAGACACATCACATTTATTAGCCCGTAGACATGTGCAAAGTTTCAGAAACGGGCGTGGTGAGGGGCTCAGTAGCGCCACCTTTAGTCATAAGTGGGGGGGTTAGTTTTATCAACAACAACAAAACTTGGTATGTGTATTGTTCTCATCAAGACGGACAACTTTCTAATTTACATTAACGATCTCCGACCAACAGGAAGAGAGATGTTTTGGTTTGAATGTGGATTTTCTGAAGAATTTTCTCTCCCTCTCTCTGTGTCTCTGTGTGTGTGAGGGGAGGGGGGATTTGACTATTGCTTTTATATTGTTAATCAAGGTTTCAGGGGCTTTTGGGGTCCTTAACGTGCTCAAAAACTCTTGAAACTTTACATACAAGTCGGAACCCCCTGCCATCAGGGACGGGTTGAAGCTGGTACCCGGGCGTGGCAGGGGGGCTCAACAGCGCCCCCTTGAACGGGGTCACAAAACTTGGTCCATAGATCAAACACGCTTGCATGAATTAATTTGAAACTCAGTACACATATAGATATCATCGGGCCGAACAACTTTCGTGCTCTAAGTTTTACGCCAGCCCAACAGGAAGTCGGCTATTATGGGTTGTTTGGAAAACGCTTGCTGTGGAATGCGAAGTACTCCTCCTAGAGAATTCATCCAATCCCCACCAACCTCGGTGTGCATGAAGTCAAGACATTGAGGATTCTAAATTGCGGACGGATTTTTGATATCTCGAACGGTTTGGCCGTGGCGAGGAAACAAATTTATGGCGAGAAAAGAGAAACACGAAGTGGAATAACTTCTGCATACATTAACTGATCTTGATGAAACTTCAGCAGTGTGTCCGTGGTAAGAGGCCGATCAGATGGATGTAACTATTGTGAGTCAAAGTTATAGCGCCACCAACTGGCAGCAGGAAGTGTGTCACTTTCAACATGCTTTTGACAAAAGTGGGGGGGTTAGTTTTAACTACAGTAAAAAAAAAATAGTTTGTATATTGTACTCATCAAGCCGGACAACTTTCTAATTTACATTCATTAGCTCCGGCCATCAGGAAGTCAGATATTTTGGTCTGAATGTGGATTTTTTTGCTAAATCAGCCTCTGAATTTTTAGCCACTCCTCTTAAACTATTTATTTTATTCCCACCAAACTTTTTCAACATGATGAAAATACATTAAATATGCTAAATTGTGAACGGATAATAAATATCTCAAACGGTTTTGCTATGGCGAGGGATTAATGTCCAAAAAGGAAACACTAAAAAGCCTCAAATCTTCTAAAAATGTAATTATATACCATTTATTTCTATATAAAAGTATACAAATATTACAACTAAACCCATTTTTTTCTGTTTTTAAAAAGAATTTTATTCTAATTTTATTCTAAAATTAAAAACAGTAAAGTAAAAAAAAAAAAAAAAGTCATGCATAGGGCTATTCTGCCCTCTTGTGTCCAAAAGGACATCAAAATAGTATATACAACTTTTTACTAGGTAGGCCAATATTGTATTTAAATATACATTTATTAGGTATGTGTCTGAGGATATTTTCCCACCGGTTAATCGACGTGTGACACGAGCGGGTGCTTTTAAATTGCTAATATAAATGTGAAAGAAAAATACGGACGTCCGCACGGACATTGATAATGTTGCACACACAAATCACACACACGTTGGAAAGAATGATACTTTTAAACATAACACTAAACCGCCATTAAGTGTCGCCAGGTGACCGTCTTAATGAGTGAGTCATTGATTCATTCGTTCAAACGATTCGTTTGAATGACTGAGTCATTCATGATTAAGACATATGTTTATGGATTGATCATTCAATCTTTGAGTCAACCGATTCGTTCAAAATGCTGAATCATTCAGAAATGAGAAAACACATTGCTGAGAGATGCGCGTGATGATTCTGCTGTGATCTTTTTGTTTAACTATTTTCGCTGCTGAAACAGAACAAAAACAGTCAATATTGCATCTAAAATGTAAGTGACTTGATTGTAACTGTTTTTTAACCTGTTGTATGAAATCAGTGTCACAGTTTCAATCGTGATTGTATTCAGGAAACAGCTTTCTCGTCAAGTGAGGTTGCTTAACTGTTATAAAATATATCAAAACTCCATATTTATAATTTTTATAGTCAGTAAGTTGTTAACTGAGTTTGTTTTTTGTGTGCTGATCTCATTTGTTTACATTTCTCCTGGAGAAGCTGCATGAGCCTCAGCAGAGCAACCTTGTTACCATTGATCAACTGATTACTGGTAATCCATTTATTAACAACTGTTGATTGCAACTTAAAATGAATGTAATAAAATTAGAATAATCTCTCGTTTTAGTGATTCCCAAGTTATTTTTTTGTCATTGACGTTCTAATCAGGCTACTCTGGTCGGGCAAGTAAAATTCTCTTTCAGGTTAGCCTATTGTATTTATATATAAATATATTAGGGATGTGACTGTGGGAAAATTTTCCCACCGGTTAATCGATGTGTGACATCGCTGGGGGCTTTTGAATCGGTAACTTAAAAACGAAAGTAAAATATGTTCGTCCGCACGGACATTGATAATGGTGCAGAGCGAGCGCATTGCAATCTTGATATCGCAGTCTGTTCATTATAGCCTTTATAAAATATAATAATAAAATAGTCAACCTAACATATAAAAATTACACTGCTCTGAATAGTATGAATTGTACTGACTATTTAAACACAGTAATCACCGCTAAACTGTGATGTTTCCAAGCACATATTTGCGCATGTGAAGAGGATAATTTTTCCCTTCAATAGTGGAACGTGAGTGAAGTACAAAGCCTATAATAAACAAATGTTTAGCATCCAAAAAATGTAATATATATATATATATATATATATATATATATATATATATATAAAATATATATATATATATATATAAAATATATATATATATATATATATATATATATATATATATATATATATATATATATATATATATATAAACACACTTAAAAAAAAATATATATATATATATATTTTGTTTTTGTTTTTGTTGTTATATATATATATATATATATATATATATATATAAATATAGCTGCGAGCAGCGATGGAGGGCCCAAGCCGGTGAAACCGCCACCCCGGTGCCTTTAGTGTAACTAAAGGCACCAGGGTGGCGGTGCCACCGGCTTGGGCCCGCAATCGCTGCTCGCAGCTATATTTATTCTTATTTTTCTGTCAACCTTTCGGGCACTTTTGAGACCCTTAACGTGCTCGAAAACTCTTGAAACTTTGCACACGGGTCAGAACCCGCGGCCATCAGGGCCGGGCTGAAGCTGGTACCCGGGCGTGGCAGGGGGGCTCAACAGCGCCCCCTTGAACGGGGTCCGAAAACTTGGTCCATAAATCAGACACGCTTGCATGTAATAATATGAAACTCGGTACATATATAGATCTCATCGGGCCGAACAACTTTCCTACTTTTACTTTTTACGCCAGCCCAACAGGAAGTCGGCTATTATGGGTTGTTTGGAAACGCAAGCTCAGAAATTTGATGTACTCCTCCTAGAGAATTGATCCAATTGCCTCCAAACTCGGTGTGCATGAAGTCAAGACATTGAGGATGAAAAATTGCCAGGGGATTTTTGATATCTCGAACGGTTTGGCCGTGGCGAGGAAACGAATTTATGGCGAATAAAGGGTCACAGGAAGTGTATTATAACTTCAGCATACATTAACTGATCTTGATGAAACTTCCACAGTGTGTTCATTGTAAGAGGCCGATGACATGGATGTGACTATTGTGAGTCAAAGTTATAGCGCCACCAACTGGCAGCAGGACATGTGTCACTTTCAAAATGCTTTGAAATCACCCTCTTATTTTTAACCGATTTGCTTCAAACTTTATGTGTATAATGTAGACACACGGCAGATGTAGACCTGTGAAAGGATTATTGATATCTTAGATACTGTTGCCGTGGCAACGCATCAAACTTTAATATTCTTTTTTGATGCTTTTGAGACTCTTAACATACTTGAAATTGCATGAAACTCGACAGACACATCACATTTATTAGCCAGTAGACATGTGCAAAGTTTCAGAAACGGGCGTGGTGCAGGGGCTCAGTAGCGCCACCTTTTGACAAAAGAGGGGGAGTTAGGTCTATACTTTTATCTACAATGATAAAACTCAGTACGTATATTGTTCTCGTCGAGCCGGACAACTTTCTAATTTACATTCATTACCTCCGACCAACAGGAAGTCAGATATTTTGGTTTGAATGTGGATGTTTCGAAGAATTTTCTCTCTCTCTGTGAGAGGGAGAGGGAGAGGGGGGGGAGAGATTTTTCTTTGAGTGAGAATACTTTGAATTATTGGTTTTCATGGTTTCAGGGGCATTTGGGGCCCTTAACATGCTCGGAAACTCTTGAAACTTTGCACACAGGTCAGAACCCGCAGCCATTAGGGCCGGGCTGAAGCTGGTACCCGGGCGTGGCAGGGGGGCTCGACAGCGCCCCCTGGAATGGGATTCGAACACTTGTCCATAAATCAAACACGCTTGCATGTAATAATATGAAACTCGGTACACATATAGATCTCATCGGCTTGAACAACTTTCGTGCTCTAAGTTTTACGCCAGCCCAACAGGAAGTCGGCTATTATGGGTTGTTTGGAAACGCATGCCCCTGGATTTCGATATACTTCTCCTTGGGAATTGATCGGATTGCCACCAAACTCGGTCAGCATGAAGTCAAGACATTGAGGATGATAAATTGCCAGCGGATTTTTGATATCTCGAACGGTTTGGCCGTGGCGAGGAAATGAATTTATGGCGAGAAAAGAGAAACAAAATGTGTGTTATAACTTAGTCCGTTTTACTTACAGTTACAAAACTCGCCACATATATTGTTCTCGTCGAGCCGGACAACTTTCTAATTTACAGTCATTAGCTCGGATCAACAGAAAGTCAGATATTTTGGTTTGAATGTGGATTTTCTCTGACAGAGAGAGTGCCCTCTGCCATTCTGTGTGTGTGTGTGTGTGTCTGTGTGGGGAGGGGAGGGGGGTGTCTGTGTGTGTGTGGCAAGGAGGAGGAGGGGCTCTCACTCTCTCTGTGTTTGTGTGTGTGTGGCTGTCTGTCTGTTACAGTGAAAAGAGCTTAACCATTTCATTCATTTGTTCTGCATTAAATGATAAATAATTCTCTAAGGCCTTGCTTTTTTATATATAAAATATTTATATATAAAAATTATATGTATATATAAATATATATTAGGTATGTGACTGAGGATATTTTCCCACCGGTTAATCGATGTGTGACACCGGCGAGGGCTTTTAAATCGCTAATATGAAAGTAAAATACTCCCGTCCGCACCGACATTGATAATGCTTCGGAGCAGGGCGAGGGTTTTCCATTATTTGCTATGGAAGTAATTAACTAAAAAACGTTCGCTTTGTTCTGCTCGCTCCTCGCCGTGGACGCGCACCGTCATGAATGACCATGCAGCTGTGCACTTAGTTTGTTTAAAATTAGTCCTGCATTAAAAGGATAAAGAAATATCTAAGGTCTTGTCTTTTTGCATAGCACTTTATGGATATTTTTAAAATGACAAAATATGCATAGAACATATCTTTTAAATGTATTGTTTGCTTTAAATAAAATTAATATTGTATGTTTGGTGATTCAAGCTGAATGAATTTAAAATTAATGTGCTATATATATTAGATCAATATATATGTTTTCCTTAAAATTTTAATCAACACTAACTTTATTCTCATCAGAATTATAAATTTTTGTATAAAATAATACTACCATTAAAAAAAACAAAAACAGTCATTAGCTTGGATCAACAGGAAGTCAGATATTTTGGTCTGAATGTGGACTTTTGGCAAAATCAGCCTCTGATTTTTTACCCACTCCTCTTAAGTGGTTTATTTAATTCCCACGAAACTTTTTCAAAATGATGAAAATACTTTAAAGAAGCTAAATTGTAAACAGATAATAAATATCTCAAACGGTTTTGCTATGGCAAGGGATTAAAGTAATGTCAAAAAAGGAAACGCCTAAAACCTATCTTCTAAAAATGTAATTATACTCCATTTATTTCTATATATAATTATACAAATATCAGATCTAAACCCATTTTATTCTGTTTTTTCAATTTAATAATTGTTTAAGTTTAAAAACATCCAGAATGTTTTTTTAGTCCAAAAAAAAAAAAAAATATATATATATATATGTCATTCATTGTGCTATACTGCCCTCTTGTGTTCAAAGTCAGGTAGGCCTATTGTATCTATGTAAAATATAAAATATACTAGGTACCCGTATGTGATGGTGAGGAATATTTTACCACCAGTTAATCAACGTGTGACACCGCTGGGGACTTTTGAATTGCTAACTTAAAAACGAAAGTAAAATATGTTCGTCCGCACTGTAATGGATAATGGTGCAGAGTGAGCGTTTTCAATGAATTCCTATGGAAGTAGGAATTAACTAAAAAACGTTTGCTCTTCTCTGCCCGTTCCTCGCCGTGGACGCACACCGTATATATATATATATATATATATATATATATATATATATATATATTTTTTTTTTTTTTTTTTGTTACATATATATAATGTTTTTTTTTTTGTTTTTTTTACATTTATATATATATATATATATATATATATATATATATATATATATATATATATAAATATAGCTGCGAGCAGCGATGGAGGGCCCAAGCCGGTGACACCGCCACCCCGGTGCCTTTAGTGTAACTAAAGGCACCAGGGTGGCGGTGCCACCGGCTTGGGCCCGCAATCGCTGCTCGCAGCTATATTTAGGGCCCAAGCCCTGAAAGGGCGAAGGCCCTATTGTTTTCAGTAGGATTATTATTATTATTATTATTATTTTTCTTACGACTATTCAGGCACTTTTGGGGCCCTTAACATGCTCAAAAACTCTTGAAACTTTGCACACGGGTCAGAACCCGCGGCCATCAGGGCCGGGCTGAAGCTGGTACCCGGGCGTGGCAGGGGGGCTCGACAGCGCCCCCTTGAACGGGGTCCGAAAACTTGGTCCATACATCAGACACGCTTGCATGTAATAATATGAAACTCGGTACACATATAGATCTCATCGGGCCGAACAACTTTCGTACTTTTACTTTTTACGCCAGCCCAACAGGAAGTCGGCTATTATGGGTTGTTTGGAAACGCATGCTGTGGAATTTAATGTACTCCTCCTAGGGAATTCATCCATTCGCCTCCAAACCCGGTCAGCATGAAGTCAAGACATTGAGGATGATAAATTGCGGACGGATTTTTGATATCTCAAACGGTTTGGCTGTGGCGAGGAAGCAAATTTATGGCGAATAATGGAAACAGGAAGTGTGTTATAACTTCTGCATACATTAACTGATCTTGATTAAACTTCAGCAGTGTGTTCGTTGTAAGAGGCCGATCACATGGATGTGACTATTGTGAGTCAAAGTTATAGCGCCACCAACTGGAAGTAGGAAGTGTGTCCCTTTCAAAATGCTTTGAAATCACCCTCTTATTTTTACCCGATTTGCTTCAAACTTTATGTGTATAATGTAAACACACGGCAGATGTAGACCTGTGAAAGGATTTTTGATATCTTTAATACTGTTGCCATGGCAACGCTTCAAACTTTAATATTCTTTTTTGATGCTTTTGAGACTCTTAACATACTTGAAATTGGATGAAACTCGACAGACACATCACATTTATTAGCCCGTAGACATGTGCAAAGTTTCAGAAACGGGTGTGGTGAGGGGCTCAGTAGCGCCACCTTTAGTCATAAGTGGGGGCTTAGTTTTAAGTAGAGTCACAAAAATCGTTATGTATATTGTTCTCATCAAGCCGGACAACTTTCTAATTTATAGTCATAAGCTGTGACCAACAGGAAGTGAGATATTTCGGTTTGAATGTGATTTTTTGGAGAATTCTCTCCCTCTCTCTCTCTGCCTCTGCGTCTCTGTGTGTGTGAGGGGTGGGGGGATTTGTCTTTTGAGTGAGATTTGTTTAAAATTCCTGTTTTTCAAGGTTTCAGGGGCTTTTGGGGCCTTAAACGTGCTCGAAAACTCTTGAAACTTTGCACACAGGTCTGAACGTGCGGCCATCAGGGCCGGGCTGAAGCTGGTACCCGGGCGTGGCAGGGGGGCTCAACAGCGCCCCCTGGAACGGGATCCGAACACTTGTCCATAAATCAAACACACTTGCATGTAATGATATGAAACTCGGTACACATATAGATCTCATCGGGCCGAACAACTTTCGTGCTCTAAGTTTTACGCCAGCCCAACAGGAAGTCGGCTATTATGGGTTGTTTGGAAAATGCTTGCTGTGGAATGCGAAGTACTCCTCCTAGAGAATTCATCCAATCCCCACCAAACTCGGTGTGCATGAAGTCAAGACATTGAGGATTCAAAATTGCGGACGGATTTTTGATATCTCGAACGGTTTGGCCGTGGCGAGGAAACGAATTTATGGCGAGAAAAGATAAACACGAAGTGGAATAACTTCTGCATACATTAACTGATCTTGATGAAACTTCAGCAGTGTGTTCGTGGTAAGAGGCCGATCAGATGGATGTAACTATTGTGAGTCAAAGTTATAGCGCCACCAACTGGCAGCAGGAAGTGTGTCACTTTCAACATGCTTTTGACAAAAGTGGGCGGGTTAGTTTTAACTACAGTAAAAAAAAAATAGTTTGTATATTGTACTCATCAAGCCGGACAACTTTCTAATTTACATTCATTAGCTCGGATCAACAGGAAGTCAGATATTTTGGTCTGAATGTGGATTTTTTTGCAAAATCAGCCTCTGAATGTTTAGCCACTCCTCTTAAACTATTTATTTTATTCCCACCAAACTTTTTCAACATGATGAAAATACATTAAATATGCTAAATTGTGAACGGATAATAAATATCTCAAACGGTTTTGCTATGGCGAGGGATTAAAGTAATGTCCAAAAAGGAAAAACTAAAAGCCTCAAATCTTCTAAAAATGTAATTATATACCATTTATTTCTATATAAAAGTATACAAATATTACAACTAAACCCATTTTTTTCTGTTTTTAAAAAGAATTTTATTCTAATTTTATTCTAAAATTAAAATCAGTAAAAAAAAAAAAAAAAGTCATACATAGGGCTATTCTGCCCTCTTGTATCCAAAAGGACATCAAAATAGTATATAAAACTTTTTACCTGGTAGGCCAATATTGTATTTAAATATACATTTATTAGGTATGTGTCTGAGGATATTTTCCCACCAGTTAATCGACGTGTGACACGAGCGGGTGCTTTTAAATTGCTAATATAAAAGTGAAAGAAAAATACGGACGTCCGCACGGACATTGATAATGTTGCACACACAAATCACACACACGTTGGAAAGAATGATACTTTTAAACATAACACTAAACCGCCATCAAGTGTCGCCAGGCGACCGTCTTAATGAGTGAGTCATTGATTCATTCGTTCAAACGATTCGTTTGAATGACTGAGTCATTCATGATTAAGACATATGTTTATGGATTGATCATTCAATCTTTGAGTCAACCGATTCATTCAAAATGCTGAATCATTCAGAAATGAGAAAACACATTGCTGAGAGATGCGCGTGATGATTCTGCTGTGATCTTTTTGTTTAACTATTTTCGCTGCTGAAACAGAACAAAAACAGTCAATATTGCATCTAAAATGTAAGTGACTTGATTGTAACTGTTTTTTAACCTGTTGTATGAAATCAATGTCACAGTTTCAATCGTGATTGTATTCAGGAAACAGCCTTCTCGTCAAGTGAGGTTGCTTAACTGTTATAAAATATATCAAAACTCCATATTTATCATTTTTATAGTCAGTAAGTTGTTAACTGAGTTTGTTTTTTGTGTGCTGATCTCATTTGTTTACATTTCTCCTGGAGAAGCTGCATGAGCCTCAGCAGCGCAACCTTGTAACCATTGATCAACTGATTACTGGTAATCCATTTATTAACAACTGTTGATTGCAACTTAAAATTAATGTAATAAAATTAGAATAATCTCTCGTTTTAGTTATTCCCAAGTTATTTTTTTGTCATTGACGTTCTAATCAGGCTACTCTGGTCGGACAAGTAAAATTCTCTTTCAGGTTGGCCTATTGTATTTATATATAAATATATTAGGGATGTGACTGGGAACATTTTCCCACCGGTTAATCGATGTGTGACACCGCTGGGGGCTTTTGAATCGGTAACTTAAAAACGAAAGTAAAATATGTTCGTCTGCACGGACATTGATAATGGTGCAGAGCGAGCGCATTGCAATCTTGATATCGCAGTCTGTTCATTATAGCCTTTATAAAATATAATAATAAAATAGTCAACCTAACATATAAAAATGACACTGCTCTGAATAGTATGAATTGTTCTGACTATTTAAACACAGTAATCACCGCTAAACTGTGATGTTTCCAAGCACATATTTGCGCATGTGAAGAGGATAATTTTTTCCCTTCAATAGTGGAACGTGAGTGAAGTACAAAGCCTATAATAAACAAATGTTTAGCATCCAAAAATTTTATATATATATATATATATATATATTGTTTTTGTTTTTTTGTTATATATATATATATATATATATATATATATATATATATATATATATATATATATATAATATAGCTGCGAGCAGCGATGGAGGGCCCAAGCCGGTGACACCGCCACCCCGGTGCCTTTAGTGTAACTAAAGGCACCAGGGTGGCGGTGCCACCGGCTTGGGCCCGCAATCGCTGCTCGCAGCTATATTTATATATATATATATTTTATTATTATTCTTATTCTTATTTTTCTGTCAACCTTTCGGGCACTTTTGAGACCCTTAATGTGCTCGAAAACTCTTGAAACTTTGCACACGGGTCAGAACCCGCGGCCATCAGGGCCGGGCTGAAGCTGGTACCCGGGCGTGGCAGGGGGGCTCGACAGCGCCCCCTTGAACGGGGTCCGAAAACTTGGTCCATAAATCAGACACGCTTGCATGTAATAATATGAAACTCGGTACACATATAGATCTCATCGGGCCGAACAACTTTCGTACTTTTACTTTTTACGCCAGCCCAACAGGAAGTCGGCTATTATGGGTTGTTTGGAAACGCATGCTGTGGAATTTAATGTACTCCTCCTAGGGAATTGATCCATTCGCCTCCAAACTCAGTCAGCATGAAGTCAAGACATTGAGGACGCTAAATTGCGGACAGATTTTTGATATCTCGAACGGTTTGGCCGTGGCAAGGACACGAATTGATGGCGAATAATGGAAACAGGAAGTGTGTTATAACTTCTGCATACATTAACTGATCTTGATTAAACTTCAGCAGTGTGTTCGTTGTAAGAGGCCGATCACATGGATGTGACTATTGTGAGTCAAAGTTATAGCGCCACCAACTGGCAGCAGGAAGTGTGTCCCTTTCAAAATGCTTTGAAATCACCCTCTTATTTTTACCCGATTTGCTTCAAAGTTTATGTGTATAATGTAAACACACGGCAGATGTAGACCTGTGAAAGGATTTTTGATATCTTTAATACTGTTGCCATGGCAACACTTCAAACTTTAATATTCTTTTTTGATGCTTTTGAGACTCTTAACATACTTGAAATTGGATGAAACTCGACAGACACATCACATTTATTAGCCCGTAGACATGTGCAAAGTTTCAGAAACGGGCGTGGTGAGGGGCTCAGTAGCGCCACCTTTAGTCATAAGTGGGGGGGTTAGTTTTATCAACAACAACAAAACTTGGTATGTGTATTGTTCTCATCAAGACGGACAACTTTCTAATTTACATTAACGATCTCCGACCAACAGGAAGAGAGATATTTTGGTTTGAATGTGGATTTTCTGAAGAATTTTCTCTCCCTCTCTCTGTGTCTCTGTGTGTGTGAGGGGAGGGGGGATTTGACAATTGCTTTTATATTGTTAATCAAGGTTTCAGGGGCTTTTGGGGTCCTTAACGTGCTCAAAAACTCTTGAAACTTTACATACAAGTCGGAACCCCCTGCCATCAGGGACGGGTTGAAGCTGGTACCCGGGCGTGGCAGGGGGGCTCAACAGCGCCCCCTGGAACGGGATCCTAACACTTGTCCATAAATCAAACACACTTGCATGTAATGATATGAAACTCGGTACACATATAGATCTCATCGGGCCGAACAACTTTCGTGCTCTAAGTTTTACGCCAGCCCAACAGGAAGTCGGCTATTATGGGTTGTTTGGAAAACGCTTGCTGTGGAATGCGAAGTACTCCTCCTAGAGAATTCATCCAATCCCCACCAAACTCGGTGTGCATGAAGTCAAGACATTGAGGATTCTAAATTGCGGACGGATTTTTGATATCTCGAACGGTTTGGCCGTGGCGAGGAAACGAATTTATGGCGAGAAAAGAGAAACACGAAGTGGAATAACTTCTGCAAACATTAACTGATCTTGATGAAACTTCAGCAGTGTGTTCGTGGTAAGAGGCCGATCAGATGGATGTAACTATTGTGAGTCAAAGTTATAGCGCCACCAACTGGCAGCAGGAAGTGTGTCACTTTCAACATGCTTTTGACAAAAGTGGGCGGGTTAGTTTTAACTACAGTAAAAAAAAAATAGTTTGTATATTGTACTCATCTAGCCGGACAACTTTCTAATTTACATTCATTAGCTCCGGCCATCAGGAAGTCAGATATTTTGGTCTGAATGTGGATTTTTTTGCAAAATCAGCCTCTGAATGTTTAGCCACTCCTCTTAAACTATTTATTTTATTCCCACCAAACTTTTTCAACATGATGAAAATACATTAAATATGCTAAATTGTGAACGGATAATAAATATCTCAAACGGTTTTGCTATGGCGAGGGATTAAAGTAATGTCCAAAAAGGAAACACTAAAAAGCCTCAAATCTTCTAAAAATGTAATTATATACCATTTATTTCTATATAAAAGTATACAAATATTACAACTAAACCCATTTTTTTCTGTTTTTAAAAAGAATTTTATTCTAATTTTATTCTAAAATTAAAAACAGTAAAGTAAAAAAAAAAAAAAAAGTCATGCATAGGGCTATTCTGCCCTCTTGTGTCCAAAAGGACATCAAAATAGTATATACAACTTTTTACTAGGTAGGCCAATATTGTATTTAAATATACATTTATTAGGTATGTGTCTGAGGATATTTTCCCACCGGTTAATCGACGTGTGACACGAGCGGGTGCTTTTAAATTGCTAATATAAATGTGAAAGAAAAATACGGACGTCCGCACGGACATTGATAATGTTGCACACACAAATCACACATACGTTGGAAAGAATGATACTTTTAAACATAACACTAAACTGCCATTAAGTGTCGCCAGGCGACCGTCTTAATGAGTGAGTCATTGATTCATTCGTTCAAACGATTAGTTTGAATGACTGAGTCATTCATGATTAAGACATATGTTTATGGATTGATCATTCAATCGGGCAAGTAAAATTCTCTTTCAGGTTGGCCTATTGTATTTATATATAAATATATTAGGGATGTGACTGTGGGAAAATTTTCCCACCGGTTAATCGATGTGTGACATCGCTGGGGGCTTTTGAATCGGTAACTTAAAAACGAAAGTAAAATATGTTCGTCCGCACGGACATTGATAATGGTGCAGAGCGAGCGCATTGCAATCTTGATATCGCAGTCTGTTCATTATAGCCTTTATAAAATATAATAATAAAATAGTCAACCTAACATATAAAAATTACACTGCTCTGAATAGTATGAATTGTACTGACAATTTAAACACAGTAATCACTGCTAAACTGTGATGTTTCCAAGCACATATCTGCGCATGTGAAGAGGATAATTTTTCCCTTCAATAGTGGAACGTGAGTGAAGTACAAAGCCTATAATAAACAAATGTTTAGCATCCAAAAAATGTAATATATATATATATATATATATATATATATATAACAAAAAAAAAAATATATATATATATAAACACACTTAAAAAAAAAAAATATATATATATATATATATATTTTGTTTTTGTTGTTATATATATATATAAATATAGCTGCGAGCAGCGATGGAGGGCCCAAGCCGGTGAAACCGCCACCCCGGTGCCTTTAGTGTAACTAAAGGCACCAGGGTGGCGGTGCCACCGGCTTGGGCCCGCAATCGCTGCTCGCAGCTATATTTATTCTTATTCTTATTTTTCTGTCAACCTTTCGGGCACTTTTGAGACCCTTAACGTGCTCGAAAACTCTTGAAACTTTGCACACGGGTCAGAACCCGCGGCCATCAGGGCCGGGCTGAAGCTGGTACCCGGGCGTGGCAGGGGGGCTCGACAGCGCCCCCTTGAACGGGGTCCGAAAACTTGGTCCATAAATCAGACACGCTTGCATGTAATAATATGAAACTCGGTACACATATAGATCTCATCGGGCCGAACAACTTTCGTACTTTTACTTTTTACGCCAGCCCAACAGGAAGTCGGCTATTATGGGTTGTTTGGAAACGCATGCTGTGGAATTTAATGTACTCCTCCTAGGGAATTCATCCATTCGACTCCAAACTCAGTCAGCATGAAGTCAAGACATTGAGGATGCTAAATTGCGGACAGATTTTTGATATCTCGAACGGTTTGGCCGTGGCGAGGACACGAATTGATGGCGAATAATGGAAACAGGAAGTGTGTTATAACTTCTGCATACATTAACTGATCTTGATTAAACTTCAGCAGTGTGTTCGTTGTAAGAGGCCGATCACATGGATGTGACTATTGTGAGTCAAAGTTATAGCGCCACCAACTGGCAGCAGGAAGTGTGTCCCTTTCAAAATGCTTTGAAATCACCCTCTTATTTTTACCCGATTTGCTTCAAAGTTTATGTGTATAATGTAAACACACGGCAGATGTAGACCTGTGAAAGGATTTTTGATATCTTTAATACTGTTGCCATGGCAACGCTTCAAACTTTAATATTCTTTTTTGATGCTTTTGAGACTCTTAACATACTTGAAATTGGATGAAACTCGACAGACACATCACATTTATTAGCCCGTAGACATGTGCAAAGTTTCAGAAACGGGCGTGGTGAGGGGCTCAGTAGCGCCACCTTTAGTCATAAGTGGGGGGGTTAGTTTTATCAACAACAACAAAACTTGGTATGTGTATTGTTCTCATCAAGACGGACAACTTTCTAATTTACATTAACGATCTTCGACCAACAGGAAGAGAGATATTTTGGTTTGAATGTGGATTTTCTGAAGAATTTTCTCTCCCTCTCTCTGTGTCTCTGTGTGTGTGAGGGGAGGGGGGATTTGACTATTGCTTTTATATTGTTAATCAAGGTTTCAGGGGCTTTTGGGGTCCTTAACGTGCTCAAAAACTCTTGAAACTTTACATACAAGTCGGAACCCCCTGCCATCAGGGACGGGTTGAAGCTGGTACCCGGGCGTGGCAGGGGGGCTCAACAGCGCCCCCTTGAACGGGGTCCCAAAACTTGGTCCATAGATCAAACACGCTTGCATGAATTAATTTGAAACTCAGTACACATATAGATATCATCGGGCCGAACAACTTTCGTGCTCTAAGTTTTACGCCAGCCCAACAGGAAGTCGGCTATTATGGGTTGATTGGAAAACGCTTGCTGTGGAATGCGAAGTACTCCTCCTAGAGAATTCATCCAATCCCCACCAAACTCGGTGTGCATGAAGTCAAGACATTGAGGATTCTAAATTGCGGACGGATTTTTGATATCTCGAACGGTTTGGCCGTGGCGAGGAAACGAATTTATGGCGAGAAAAGAGAAACACGAAGTGGAATAACTTCTGCATACATTAACTGATTTTGATGAAACTTCAGCAGTGTGTTCGTGGTAAGAGGCCGATCAGATGGATGTAACTATTGTGAGTCAAAGTTATAGCGCCACCAACTGGCAGCAGGAAGTGTGTCACTTTCAACATGCTTTTGACAAAAGTGGGCGGGTTAGTTTTAACTACAGTAAAAAAAAAATAGTTTGTATATTGTACTCATCAAGCCGGACAACTTTCTAATTTACATTCATTAGCTCCGGCCATCAGGAAGTCAGATATTTTGGTCTGAATGTGGATTTTTTTTGCAAAATCAGCCTCTGAATTTTTAGCCACTCCTCTTAAACTATTTATTTTATTCCCACCAAACTTTTTCAACATGATACAAATATATTAATGATGCTAAATTGTAAACGGATATTGAATATCTCAAACGGTTTTGCTATGGCGAGGGATTAAATTAATGTCAAAAAGGAAGCAGGAAACATCTCATAACTTCTAAAAATGTAATTATACACCATTTATTTTTATATAAAATTATACAAATATTAGAACTAAACCCATTTTATTCTGTTTTTGCTATTCAAGGAGTATGAAAAAGTTAAAAACAGGCTATTTAGTGCTATTTGGTTCAACAAAAAAGCAAACATAGGGCTATACTGCCCTCTTGTGTCCAAAAGGAAATCAAAATAGTATATAAAACGTTTTACTAGGTAGGCCTATTGTATTTAAATATAAATGTATTAGGTATGACTGTGAGGATATTTTCCCATCGGTTAATCGACGTGTGACACGAGCGGGTGCTTTTAAATCGCTAATATAAAAGTGAAAGTAAAAAACGGACGTCCGCACTGACATTGATAATGGTGCACGTTGGAAAGAATGATGCTTTTAAACACTAAACCGCCATTAGGTGTCGCCAGGCGACCATCTTAATGAGCGAGTCATTGATTCATTCGTTCAAACGATTCGTTCGAATGACTGAGTCATTCATGATTGAGACAGATGTTTATGGATTGACCATTGAATCTTTGAGTCAACCGATTCGTTTCAAAATGCTGAATCATTCAGTAATGAGAAAACAAGTTGCTGTGAGATGCGCGATGGTTCTGCTGTGATCTTTGTTTAACTATTTTTGCTGCTGAAACAGAACAAAAACAGTCAATATTGCATCTAAAATGTAAGTGACTTAATTGTAACTGTTTATTAACCTGTTGTATGAAATCAATGTCACAGTTTCAATCGTGATTGTATTCAGGAAATAGTAGCTTACTCGTCAAGTGAGGTTGCTTATATGTTATAAAATATATAAAAACTCCATATTTGTCATTTTTATAGTCAGTATGTTGTTAACTGGGTTGCTTTTTTGTGTGCTGCGCTCATTTGTTTACAATTCTCCTGGAGAAGCTGCATGAGCCTCAGCAGGGCAACCTTGTTACCATTGATCAGTAAGACATTTATTATTAACTGCTGATTGCAACTTAAAATGAATGTAATGAAATTAGAAAAATCTCTCATTTTAGTGATTCCCAAGTAATTTGTTTTGTTATTGACGTTCTAATCAGGCTATACTCTGGTCGGGCAAGTAAAATTCTCTTTCAGGTAGGCCTATTGTATTTATATATTAGGGATGTGACTGTGATAACATTTTCCCACCGGTTAATCGACGTGTGACACCGCTGAGGGTTTTTAAATCGCTAACTTAAAAGCGAAAATAAAATACAGATGTCCGCACAGACATTGATAATGGTGCGGAGTAGAGCGAGCATTTTCAATGTATTCCTATGGAAGTAGGAATAAACTAATACATTTTATTTATGTTTTTATGTGTCCACTGTTCAACCGCAACCGCGTCACACACACACACACACACACACACACACACACACACACACACACACACACACACACACACACACACACACACACACACACACACACACACACACACACACACACACACACACACACACATTCCAGAATTGCAATCTTGACATCGCAGCCTGTTCATTATAGCCCTAATACAATATAATAATAAAAATAGTCAACATAACATATACGAATTACACTGCTCTGTTTAAATAGTCAGTAGTACAATTTGTACCATTCACAGTAAGCAGAGCTCCACTGTGATGTTTCCAAGCACATTTTTGCGCGTGTGAAGAGGATGATTTTTTCCATCGATATTGGAACACGAGTGAAGTACAAAGCCTATAATAAAGAATAGTTTAGCATCCAAATACATCGCAAATATTGAAACATTTTGATTCTAATGAGAGGGTTACGTGAGACCAACACGGCTTACTTTCGTTTTTATTTTTACATTAAATTTAAAGGATTTGTTGTGGAATATTTTGAGTGTATCATAAAATCAGAATAAGGTAAGACAAGTAAAATTTCCCGTCTTTATTATATATATATATATATATATATTAGGGATGGGCATGATTAATCGACGATCGATAATTGATCGTTAAGAATTTCGTCGATCACGTTTATTTGTTATCGATTAAACTAATGCAGGTTGCGTTGCGTAGTGTGTCTTGAAGCAATGGAATTAATTTTAGCGCGGAGGTACCTGTGCATCCCGGCAACGTCAGTCCCCGGCTGCCCCGGCTTGACAGTCTCACCCCAAAACGTCATATACTGACGCGTCTTGACCATGCGTCAACATACGACGAAAAGGGTACCCCCATAACGTCCATGTGTGACGATTCGGGTTATGGGTAGGTTTAGGTATGCGTTAGGGTACCGCTAGGAGGCGCTGCTGGTGCGCTTCTGTCTGCGTCTCATATTGACGTTAAAGGGGTACCCTTTTCGTCGTATGTTGACGCATGGTCAAGACGCGTCAGTATATGACGTTTTGGGGTGAGACCGGGCTGCTCAGAGCGGGTGTTTTCGGCGGCTGGACTGACTGTCACCAGGTTGCGGTCGCGTCTGATCCCAGATCATGTCAACATGCTTATCTTTCTCAACAGAAATCAGTAGACTGGTGCAGAAGTTCTATGGGAACTTCATGCGTTTTCTCAGATCGGATAGCTATCGGATTTATCAAAACGATTCCATTTACACCTGGTCACTTAAATGTGTTTTTGCAAAACGGATATAAATCCGATCTTGAATTCCCGCGCTATATGCATATTTAAATTGTTGCACGTCATCGAATGCAACTGATATGAGCTGCATTTTATTGATCATCAGCGAAAATTTCTAAATCAAAGACCGCAACAAGATATTGCGGCAACAGCCCTGGTAAGATCATTTCGGTTCTTTACTTTTAATGAAGATGATTGTGTGTTGATGAATGACTTTCACTTTGATTTGCGATAGTTTGCACGTTGGCTTGATGAATAGATGCTCATCTGTGGTGATGCGTGTTTAAGTAGCGTCGTCATATCTGGATATAACATGACATATAGCCTATAACACGCTCTCACACGTTTATTTCTTATCATTTTTGGGATAAGTCAAATTTACATATGTGGTTTCAACAACCAGATGCATTTACTCTTGTCCAGTTTCGTCTGGAATGCGTCTCAGATATAAAGTATAAAGTGGTTTGAGCGATCGGATTTAAATCCGTCTCGAATGCGTTTCGGAGGGCATTTAGATTTGGTCTTTTCACGAGCGGATAGCTATCCGATCACAGAAAACGGATGAAGTGGCCATGGGTCTCTGTTTAAGAACGCCGGCTCGCAGCTGCAGGTTCCGCTGGTTTAGAGCACCGCAGGAATCTTCAAGTCTACCGAACGTCCAGTTTCACTGCCACAAGTTGATCTTCTTGTAATAAAGATCTCATCGAGGACAAACAAACTGTATTTTTGTATTTTCATTGCATTTTTAATTTATAAAAAGTTAAAGAAATAATAAATTTCAATATAAAAATATTAATGATTAATCGATAGTCGATCGTTAATTCTCCCGACGATCGACTAATAAAATTTAATCGAATGCCCATCCCTAATATATATATATATATATATATATATATATATATATATGTGTATATATATATATATATATATATATATATATATATATATATATATATATATATATATATATATATATATATATAGCTGCGAGCAGCGATGGAGGGCCCAAGCCGGTGACACCGCCACCCCGGTGCCTTTAGTGTAACTAAAGGCACCAGGGTGGCGGTGCCACCGGCTTGGGCCCGCAATCGCTGCTCGCAGCTATATTTTATTATTATTCTTATTTTTCTGTCAACCTTTCGGGCACTTTTGAGACCCTTAACGAGCTCGAAAACTCTTGAAACTTTGCACACGGGTCAGAACCCGCGGCCATCAGGGCCGGGCTGAAGCTGGTACCCGGGCGTGGCAGGGGGGCTCGACAGCGCCCCCTTGAACAGGGTCCGAAAACTTGGTCCATAAATCAGACACGCTTGCATGTAATAATATGAAACTCGGTACACATATAGATCTCATCGGGCCGAACAACTTTCGTACTTTTACTTTTTACGCCAGCCCAACAGGAAGTCGGCTATTATGGGTTGTTTGGAAACGCATGCTGTGGAATTTAATGTACTCCTCCTATGGAATTCATCCATTCGCCTCCAAACTCAGTCAGCATGAAGTCAAGACATTGAGGATGCTAAATTGCGGACAGTTTTTTGATATCTCGAACGGTTTGGCCGTGGCGAGGACACGAATTGATGGCGAATAATGGAAACAGGAAGTGTGTTATAACTTCTGCATACATTAACTGATCTTGATTAAACTTCAGCAGTGTGTTCGTTGTAAGAGGCCGATCACATGGATGTGACTATTGTGAGTCAAAGTTATAGCGCCACCAACTGGCAGCAGGAAGTGTGTCCCTTTCAAAATGCTTTGAAATCACCCTCTTATTTTTACCCGATTTGCTTCAAAGTTTATGTGTATAATGTAAACACACGGCAGATGTAGACCTGTGAAAGGATTTTTGATATCTTTAATACTGTTGCCATGGCAACGCTTCAAACTTTAATATTCTTTTTTGATGCTTTTGAGACTCTTAACATACTTGAAATTGGATGAAACTCGACAGACACATCACATTTATTAGCCCGTAGACATGTGCAAAGTTTCAGAAACGGGCGTGGTGAGGGGCTCAGTAGCGCCACCTTTAGTCATAAGTGGGGGGGTTAGTTTTATCAACAACAACAAAACTTGGTATGTGTATTGTTCTCATCAAGACGGACAACTTTCTAATTTACATTAACGATCTCCGACCAACAGGAAGAGAGATATTTTGGTTTGAATGTGGATTTTCTGAAGAATTTTCTCTCCCTCTCTCTGTGTCTCTGTGTGTGTGAGGGGAGGGGGGATTTGACTATTGCTTTTATATTGTTAATCAAGGTTTCAGGGGCTTTTGGGGTCCTTAACGTGCTCAAAAACTCTTGAAACTTTACATACAAGTCGGAACCCCCTGCCATCAGGGACGGGTTGAAGCTGGTACCCGGGCGTGGCAGGGGGGCTCAACAGCGCCCCCTTGAACGGGGTCCCAAAACTTGGTCCATAGATCAAACACGCTTGCATGAATTAATTTGAAACTCAGTACACATATAGATATCATCGGGCCGAACAACTTTCGTGCTCTAAGTTTTACGCCAGCCCAACAGGAAGTCGGCTATTATGGGTTGTTTGGAAAACGCTTGCTGTGGAATGCGAAGTACTCCTCCTAGAGAATTCATCCAATCCCCACCAAACTCGGTGTGCATGAAGTCAAGACATTGAGGATTCTAAATTGCGGACGGATTTTTGATATCTCGAACGGTTTGGCCGTGGCGAGGAAACGAATTTATGGCGAGAAAAGAGAAACACGAAGTGGAATAACTTCTGCATACATTAACTGATCTTGATGAAACTTCAGCAGTGTGTTCGTGGTAAGAGGCCGATCAGATGGATGTAACTATTGTGAGTCAAAGTTATAGCGCCACCAACTGGCAGCAGGAAGTGTGTCACTTTCAACATGCTTTTGACAAAAGTGGGCGGGTTAGTTTTAACTACAGTAAAAAAAAAATAGTTTGTATATTGTACTTATCAAGCCGGACAACTTTCTAATTTACATTCATTAGCTCCGGCCATCAGGAAGTCAGATATTTTGGTCTGAATGTGGATTTTTTTTGCAAAATCAGCCTCTGAATTTTTAGCCACTCCTCTTAAACTATTTATTTTATTCCCACCAAACTTTTTCAACATGATACAAATATATTAATGATGCTAAATTGTAAACGGATATTGAATATCTCAAACGGTTTTGCTATGGCGAGGGATTAAATTAATGTCAAAAAGGAAGCAGGAAACATCTCATAACTTCTAAAAATGTAATTATACACCATTTATTTTTATATAAAATTATACAAATATTAGAACTAAACCCATTTTATTCTGTTTTTGCTATTCAAGGAGTATGAAAAAGTTAAAAACAGGCTATTTAGTGCTATTTGGTTCAACAAAAAAGCAAACATAGGGCTATACTGCCCTCTTGTGTCCAAAAGGAAATCAAAATAGTATATAAAACGTTTTACTAGGTAGGCCTATTGTATTTAAATATAAATGTATTAGGTATGACTGTGAGGATATTTTTCCATCGGTTAATCGACGTGTGACACGAGCGGGTGCTTTTAAATCGCTAATATAAAAGTGAAAGTAAAAAACGGACGTCCGCACTGACATTGATAATGGTGCACGTTGGAAAGAATTATACTTTTAAACACTAAACCGCCATTAGGTGTCGCCAGGCGACCATCTTAATGAGCGAGTCATTGATTCATTCGTTCAAACGATTCGTTCGAATGACTGAGTCATTCATGATTGAGACAGATGTTTATGGATTGACCATTGAATCTTTGAGTCAACCGATTCGTTTCAAAATGCTGAATCATTCAGTAATGAGAAAACAAGTTGCTGTGAGATGCGCGATGGTTCTGCTGTGATCTTTGTTTAACTATTTTTGCTGCTGAAACAGAACAAAAACAGTCAATATTGCATCTAAAATGTAAGTGACTTAATTGTAACTGTTTATTAACCTGTTGTATGAAATCAATGTCACAGTTTCAATCGTGATTGTATTCAGGAAATAGTAGCCTACTCGTCAAGTGAGGTTGCTTATATGTTATAAAATATATAAAAACTCCATATTTGTCATTTTTATAGTCAGTATGTTGTTAACTGGGTTGCTTTTTTGTGTGCTGCGCTCATTTGTTTACAATTCTCCTGGAGAAGCTGCATGAGCCTCAGCAGGGCAACCTTGTTACCATTGATCAGTAAGACATTTATTATTAACTGCTGATTGCAACTTAAAATGAATGTAATGTAATTAGAATAATCTCTCATTTTAGTGATTCCCAAGTAATTTGTTTTGTTATTGACGTTCTAATCAGGCTATACTCTGGTCGGGCAAGTAAAATTCTCTTTCAGGTAGGCCTATTGTATTTATATATTAGGGATGTGACTGTGATAACATTTTCCCACCGGTTAATCGACGTGTGACACCGCTGAGGGCTTTTAAATCGCTAACTTAAAAGCGAAAATAAAATACAGATGTCCGCACAGACATTGATAATGGTGCGGAGTAGAGCGAGCATTTTCAATGTATTCCTATGGAAGTAGGAATAAACTAATACATTTTATTTATGTTTTTATGTGTCCACTGTTCAACCGCAACCGCGTCACACACACACACACACACACACACACACACACACACACACACACACACACACACACACACACACATTCCAGAATTGCAATCTTGACATCGCAGCCTGTTCATTATAGCCCTAATACAATATAATAATAAAAATAGTCAACATAACATATACGAATTACACTGCTCTGTTTAAATAGTCAGTAGTACAATTTGTACCATTCACAGTAAGCAGAGCTCCACTGTGATGTTTCCAAGCACATTTTTGCGCGTGTGAAGAGGATGATTTTTTCCATCGATATTGGAACACGAGTGAAGTACAAAGCCTATAATAAAGAATAGTTTAGCATCCAAATACATCGCAAATATTGAAACATTTTGATTCTAATGAGAGGGTTACGTGAGACCAACACGGCTTACTTTCGTTTTTATTTTTACATTAAATTTAAAGGATTTGTTGTGGAATATTTTGAGTGTATCATAAAATCAGAATAAGGTAAGACAAGTAAAATTTCCCGTCTTTATTATATATATATATATATATATATATATATATATATATATATATTTATATATATGTGTATATATATATATATATATATATATATATATATATATATATATATATATAAATATAGCTGCGAGCAGCGATGGAGGGCCCAAGCCGGTGACACCGCCACCCCGGTGCCTTTAGTGTAACTAAAGGCACCAGGGTGGCGGTGCCACCGGCTTGGGCCCGCAATCGCTGCTCGCAGCTATATTTAGGGCCCAAGCCCTGAAAGGGCGAAGGCCCTATTGTTTCCGGTAGGATTATTAGGGCCCAAGCCCTGAAAGGGCGAAGGCCCTATTGTTTTCGGTAGGATTATTTATTAGGGCCCAAGCCCTGAAAGGGCGAAGGCCCTATTGTTTTCGGTAGGATTATTATTATTATTATTATTATTTTTCTTACGACTATTCAGGCATTTTTGGGGCCCTTAACATGCTCAAAAACTCTTGAAACTTTGCACACGGGTCAGAACCCGCGGCCATCAGGGCCGGGCTGAAGCTGGCACCCGGGCGTGGCAGGGGGGCTCGACAGCGCCCCCTGGAACGGGGTCCGAAAACTTGGTCCATAAATCAAACACGCTTGCATGTAATAATATGAAACTCGGTACACATAAAGATCTCATCGGGCCGAACAACTTTCGTGCTCTAAGTTTTACGCAAGCCCAACAGGAAGTCGGCTATTATGGGTTGTTTGAAAAACGTACGCTCTGGAATTGAAATACTCCTCCTAGAGAATTCATCCGATCCCCACCAAACTCGGTGTGCATGAAGTCAAGACATTGAGGACGCTAAATTGCGGACAGATTTTTGATATCTCAAACGGTTTGGCTGTGGCGAGGAAGCAAATTGATGGCGAATAATGGAAACAGGAAGTGTGTTATAACTTCTGCATACATTAACTGATCTTGATTAAACTTCAGCAGTGTGTTCGTTGTAAGAGGCCGATCACATGGATGTGACTATTGTGAGTCAAAGTTATAGCGCCACCAACTGGCAGTAGGAAGTGTGTCCCTTTCAAAATGCTTTGAAATCACCCTCTTATTTTTACCCGATTTGCTTCAAACTTTATGTGTATAATGTAAACACACGGCAGATGTAGACCTGTGAAAGGATTTTTGATATCTTTAATACTGTTGCCATGGCAATGCTTCAAACTTTAATATTCTTTTTTGATGCTTTTGAGACTCTTAACATACTTGAAATTGGATGAAACTCGACAGACACATCACATTTATTAGCCCGTAGACATGTGCAAAGTTTCAGAAACGGGCGTGGTGAGGGGCTCAGTAGCGCCACCTTTAGTCATAAGTGGGGGGGTTAGTTTTATCAACAACAACAAAACTTGGTATGTGTATTGTTCTCATCAAGACGGACAACTTTCTAATTTACATTAACGTTCTCTGACCAACAGGAAGAGAGATATTTTGGTTTGAATGTGGATTTTCTGAAGAATTTTCTCTCCCTCTCTCTGTGTCTCTGTGTGTTTGAGGGGAGGGGGGATTTGACTATTGCTTTTATATTGTTAATCAAGGTTTCAGGGAATTTTGGGGTCCTTAACGTGCTCAAAAACTCTTGAAACTTTACATACAAGTCGGAACCCCCTGCCATCAGGGACGGGTTGAAGCTGGTACCCGGGCGTGGCAGGGGGGCTCAACAGCGCCCCCTTGAACGGGGTCCCAAAACTTGGTCCATAGACCAAACACGCTTGCATGAATTAATTTGAAACTCGGTACACATATAGATATCATCGGGCCGAACAACTTTCGTGCTCTAAGTTTTACGCCAGCCCAACAGGAAGTCGGCTATTATGGGTTGTTTTGAAAACGCTTGCTGTGGAATGCGAAGTACTCCTCCTAGAGAATTCATCCAATCCCCACCAAACTCGGTGTGCATGAAGTCAAGACATTGAGGATTCTAAATTGCGGACGGATTTTTGATATCTCGAACGGTTTGGCCGTGGCGAGGAAACGAATTTATGGCGAGAAAAGAGAAACACGAAGTGGAATAACTTCTGCATACATTAACTGATCTTGATGAAACTTCAGCAGTGTGTTCGTGGTAAGAGGCCGATCAGATGGATGTAACTATTGTGAGTCAAAGTTATAGCGCCACCAACTGGCAGCAGGAAGTGTGTCACTTTCAACATGCTTTTGACAAAAGTGGGCGGGTTAGTTTTAACTACAGTAAAAAAAAAATAGTTTGTATATTGTACTCATCAAGCCGGACAACTTTCTAATTTACATTCATTAGCTCCGGCCATCAGGAAGTCAGATATTTTGGTCTGAATGTGGATTTCTATGCAAAATCAGCCTCTGAATTTTTAGCCACTCCTCTTAAACTATTTATTTTATTCCCACCAAACTTTTTCAACATGATGAAAATACATTAAATATGCTAAATTGTGAACGGATAATACATATCTCAAACGGTTTTGCTATGGCGAGGGATTAAAGTAATGTCCAAAAAGGAATCAGAAAACATCTCATATCTTCTACAAATGTAATTATACACCGTTTATTTTTATATAAAATTATACAAATATTAGAACTAAACCCATTTTATTCTGTTTTTGCAATTCAAGTATACAAAAAGTTAAAAACAGGCTATTTAGTGCTATTTGGTTCAACAAAAAAAGCAAATATAGGGCTATACTGCCCTCTTGTGTCCAAAAGGATATAAATATAGTATATAAAACTTTTTACTAGGTAGGCCTATATTGTATTTAAATATAAATGTATTAGGTATATGACTGTGAGGATATTTTCCCAACGGTTAATCGACGTGTGACACGAGCGGGTGCTTTTAAATCGCTAATATAAAAGTGAAAGTAAAAAACGGACGTCCGCACGGACATTGATAATGGTGCACGTTGGAAAGAATGATACTTTTAAACATAACACTAAACCGCCATTAGGTGTCGCCAGGCGACCGTCTTAATGAGCGAGTCATTGATTCATTCGTTCAAACGATTCGTTCGAATGACTGAGTCATTCATGATTGAGACAGATGTTTATGGATTGATCATTGAATCTTTGAGTCAACCGATTCGTTCAAAATGCTGAATCATTCAGTAATGAGAAAACAAGTTGCCGTGAGATGCGCGACGGTTCTGCTGTGATCTTTGTTTAACTATTTTCGCTACTGAAACAGAACAAAAACAGTCAATATTGCATCTAAAATGTAAGTGACTTAATTATAACTGTTTATTAACCTGTTGTATGAAATCAATGTCACAGTTTCAATCGTGATTGTATTCAGAAAACAGTAGCCTACTCGTCAAGTGAGGTTGCTTAACTCTATCATAGGTTATAAAATATATAAAAACTCCATATTTGTAATTTTTATAGTCAGTATGTTGTTAACTGGGTTTCTTTTTTGTGTGCTGCGCTCATTTGTTTACGTTTCTCCTGGAGAAGCTGCACGAGCCTCAGCAGGGCAACCTTGTTACCATTGATCAGTAATACATTTATTATCAACTGTTGATTGCAACTTAAAATGAATGTAATAAAATTAGAATAATCTCTAGTTTTTTTGTGATTCCCAAGTTATTTTTTTTCATTGACGTTCTAATCAGGCTACTCTGGTCGGGCAAGCTAAATTCTCTTTCAGGTAGGCCTATTGTACATATATAAATATATTAGGGATGTCGGTTAATCGACGTGTGACACCGCTGGGGGCTTTTAAATCGCTAACTTAAAGTAAAATACAGATGTCTGCACAGACTTGAATAATGGTGCTGAGTAGAGCGAGCATTTTCAATGAATTCCTATGGAAGTAGGAATTAACTAAAAAACTTTCACTCTGTTCTGCTCGTTCCTCGCCGTGGGCGCTCACAGTTATGAATGCCTGTTTAGCCAAGAGCTTTTAGTTTAATTTTAAAATGAACGCCATTTCGGGGGGTGGATTGCTTGAATTTATTTTACAAAAGCACCATGTTGTGTTTCATTGCGAGTGTACATAAATATAAGTAAACACTTTGCTGTTTGAATGATATCCTGTATGAACAAAATGATGTGCCAATTATGTTTTTATGTGTCTACTGTTAAATCACACACACATTCCAGCATTGCAAACTTGACATCGCAGCCTGTTCATTATAGCCTTAATAAAATATAATAAAATAGTAAACCTAACATATACACACTGCTCTGTTTAAATAGTCAGTAGTACAATTCGTACATTAACAGTAAGCACTGCTCCACTGTGATTTTTCCAAGCACATTTTTGCGCGTGTGAAGAGGATGATTTTTTCCGTCGATATTGGAAACCGAGTGAAGTACAAAGCCTATAATAAAGAATAGTTTAGCATCCAAATACATCACAACTGTTGAAACGTTTTGATTCTAATGATAGGGTTACGTGAGCCCAACACTTACTTTCGTTTTTATTTTTACATTAAATTTAAAGGATTTGTTGTGGAATATTTTGAGTGTATCATAAAATCAGAATAAGGTAAGACAAGTAATATTTTCTGTCTTTTATATACATATATATATATATACACACATACACATATATATATATATATATATATATATATATATATTTATACACACACACACACACACACACACACATATATATATATATATATATATATATATATATATATATATATATATATATATATATGTATATATATATATATATATATATATATATGTGTGTGTATGTATGTGAATATATATATATATATATATATATATATATATATATATATATATATATATATATATATGTAGCCTATGTATGTATATATATATATATATATATATATATATATATAAATATAGCTGCGAGCAGCGATGAAGGGCCAAAGCCGGCGGCACCGCCACCCCGGTGCCTTTAGGTAACTAAAGGCACCGGGGTGGCGGTGCCACCGGCTTGGGCCCGCAATCGCTGCTCGCAGCTATATTTATTCTTATTCTTATTTTTCTGTCAACCTTTCGGGCACTTTTGAGACCCTTAACGTGCTCGAAAACTCTTGAAACTTTGCACACGGGTCAGAACCCGCGGCCATCAGGGCCGGGCTGAAGCTGGTACCCGGGCGTGGCAGGGGGGCTCGACAGCGCCCCCTTGAACGGGGTCCGAAAACTTGGTCCATAAATCAGACACGCTTGCATGTAATAATATGAAACTCGGTACACATATAGATCTCATCGGGCCGAACAACTTTCCTACTTTTACTTTTTACGCCAGCCCAACAGGAAGTCGGCTATTATGGGTTGTTTGGAAACGCATGCTGTGGAATTTAATGTACTCCTCCTAGGGAATACATCCATTCGCCTCCAAACTCAGTCAGCATGAAGTCAAGACATTGAGGATGCTAAATTGCGGACAGATTTTTGATATCTCGAACGGTTTGGCCGTGGCGAGGACACGAATTGATGGCGAATAATGGAAACAGGAAGTGTGTTATAACTTCTGCATACATTAACTGATCTTGATTAAACTTCAGCAGTGTGTTCGTTGTAAGAGGCCGATCACATGGATGTGACTATTGTGAGTCAAAGTTATAGCGCCACCAACTGGAAGCAGGAAGTGTGTCCCTTTCAAAATGCTTTGAAATCACCCTCTTATTTTTACCCGATTTGCTTCAAAGTTTATGTGTATAATGTAAACACACGGCAGATGTAGACCTGTGAAAGGATTTTTGATATCTTTAATACTGTTGCCATGGCAACGCTTCAAACTTTAATATTCTTTTTTGATGCTTTTGAGACTCTTAACATACTTGAAATTGGATGAAACTCGACAGACACATCACATTTATTAGCCCGTAGACATGTGCAAAGTTTCAGAAACGGGCGTGGTGAGGGGCTCAGTAGCGCCACCTTTAGTCATAAGTGGGGGGGTTAGTTTTATCAACAGCAACAAAACTTGGTATGTGTATTGTTCTCATCAAGACGGACAACTTTCTAATTTACATTAACGATCTCCGACCAACAGGAAGAGAGATATTTTGGTTTGAATGTGGATTTTCTGAAGAATTTTCTCTCCCTCTCTCTGTGTCACTGTGTGTGTGAGGAGAGGGGGGATTTGACTATTGCTTTTATATTGTTAATCAAGGTTTCAGGGGCTTTTGGGGTCCTTAACGTGCTCAAAAACTCTTGAAACTTTACATACAAGTCGGAACCCCCTGCCATCAGGGACGGGTTGAAGCTGGTACCCGGGCGTGTCAGGGGGGCTCAACAGCGCCCCCTGGAATGGGGTCCGAAAACTTGGTCCATAGATCAAACTAGCTTGCATGAATTAATATGAAACTCAGCACACATATAGATCTCATCGGGCCGAACAACTTTCGTGCTCTAAGTTTTGCGCCAGCCCAACAGGAAGTCGGCTATTATGGGTTGTTTGGAAAACGCTTGCTGTGGAATGTGAAATACTCCTCCTAGAGAATTCGTTCAATCCCCACCAAACTCGGTCAGCATGAAGTCAAGACATTGAGGATGCTAAATTGCGGACGGATTTTTGATATCTTGAACGGTTTGGCCGTGGCGAGGAAACGAATTTATGGCGAGAAAAGAGAAACACGAAGTGGAATAACTTCTGCATACATTAACTGATCTTGATTAAACTTCAGCAGTGTGTTCGTGGTAAGAGGCCGATCAGATGGATGTAACTATTGTGAGTCAAAGTTATAGCGCCACCAACTGGCAGCAGGAAGTGTGTCACTTTCAACATGCTTTTGACAAAAGTGGGCGGGTTAGTTTTAACTACAGTAAAAAAAAAATTGCTTGTATATTGTACTCATCAAGCCGGACAACTTTCTAATTTACATTCATTAGCTCTGGCCATCAGGAAGTCAGATATTTTGGTCTGAATGTGAATTTTTTTGCAAAATCAGCCTCTGAATTTTTAGCCACTCCTCTTAAACTATTTATTTTATTCGTACCAAACTTTTTCAACATGATGAAACTACATTAAATATGCTAAATTGTGAATGGATAATAAATATCTCAAACGGTTTTGCTATGGCGAGGGATTAAAGTAAAAATCTTCTAAAAATGTAATTATATACCATTTATTTCTATATAAAAGTATACAAATATCACAACTAAACCCATTTTATTCTGTTTTTGCAATTCAAGAAGAATGAAAAAGTTAAAAACAGTCTATTTAGTGCTATTTGGTTCAACAAAAAAGCAAACATAGGGCTATACTGCCCTCTTGTGTCCAAAAGGACATCAAAATAGTATATAAAACTTTTTACCAGGTAGGCCAATATTGTATTTAAATATACATTTATTAGGTATGTGTCTGAGGATATTTTCCCACCGGTTAATCGACGTGTGACACGAGTGGGTGCTTTTAAATCGCTAATATAATAGTGAAAGAAAAATAATGATAATGTTGCACACACAAATCACACACATGTGGGAAAGAATGATGCTTTTAAACAACACTAAACCGCCATTAGGTGTCGCCAGGCATCCATCTTAATAAGCGAGTCATTGATTCATTCGTTCAAACGATTCGTTCGAATGAGTCGATCATGATTAAGACAGATGTTTATGGATTGATCATTCAATCTTTGAGTCAACCGATTCGTTAAAAATGCTGAATCGTTCAGTTATGAGAAAACACGTGATGCGTGATGGTTCTGCCGTGATCTTTGTTTAACTATTTTCGCTGCTGAAACAGAACAAAAACAGTCAACATTGCATCTAAAATGTAAGTGACTTAATTGTAACTGTTTATTAACCTGTTGTATGAAATCTAGGGGTGGGAGAAAAAATTGATTCTTAGATGCATCGCGATGCAGACGTGGACGATTCTGAATCGATTCACAAATGTCAAAAAATCGATTCTCTAAAAAAATATTTTTCTAATAACGTAATATTGACGGAAGGCAAAAGGCGGAACTCTAAGCGGACGTGCGTGCAGTCTGTGGCACGCACATAACAGAGAAGTTTCTTCTGCTCACCAAGGCTGCATTTATTTGATTAAAAATACAAACAAAAACAGTAATATTGTAAAATAGTATTCCAATTTAAAACAGCTGCTTTCTATTTTAATATATTTTAAACTGTTATTTATTCCTGTGATCAAAGCTGAGTTTTCAGCACCATTACTCCAGTCGTCACTGTCACATGATCCTTCAGAAATTATTCTAATATGATGATTGATACTCAAGAAACATTCATTATTATTTTAAATGTCGAAAACAGTTGTGTACAGTCTTTGATGAATAGAAAGTTCAAAAGAACAGCATTTATCTGAAATCTAAAGCTTTTGTAACGTTAAACACTACCGCTCAAAAGTTTGTGGTTAGTAATAATTAAAATTTTATTTTTGGGGGAAAGAAATAAAATAAATCAGTACTTTTATTTATGAAGGATGAGTTAAACTGATCAACAGTTACAGTAAAGACATTTATAATGTTAAAAATATATATATTTGAAATATATGCTGTTCTTTTGAACTTTACATTCATCAAAGCATTTTGAAAAAAAAAAAATCTGTACGCAACTGTTTTCAACATTGAAAATAATAATGAATATTTATTGAGCATCAATCATCATATTAGTATGATTTCTGAAGGATCATGTGACACTGAAGACTGGAGTAATGATGCTGAAAACTCAACTTTGATCACAGAAATTAATTACTATGTAAAATATTTTAAAATTGAAAACAGCTGTTTTAAATTGGAATAATATTTCACAATATTACTGTTTTTGTTTGTATTTTTAATCAATAAATGCAGCCTTGGTGAGCAGAAGAGACTTCTCCTAAAAACATTAAAAATCTTACTGACCCCAAACTTTTGAACAATAATATATATATATATATATATATATATATATATATATATACATATATATGTATGTGTGTGTATGTATGTATATATATATATATATATATATATATATATATATATAAATATAGCTGCGAGCAGCGATGGAGGGCCAAAGCCGGCGGTACCGCCACCCCGGTGCCTTTAGGTAACTAAAGGCACCGGGGTTGCGGTGCCACCGGCTTGGGCCCGTAATCGCTGCTCGCAGCTATATTTATATATATATATATATATATATATATTTATTCTTATTTTTCTGTCAACCTTTCGGGCATTTTTGGGGCCTTTAACATGCTCGAAAACTCTTGAAATTTTGCACACAGGTCAGAACCTGCGGCCATCAGGGCCGGGCTGAAGCTGGTACCCGGGCGTGGCAGGGGGGCTCAACAGCGCCCCCTTGAACGGGGTCCGAAAGTTTGGTCCATAAATCAGACACGCTTGCATGTAATAATATGAAACTCAATACACATATAGATCTCATCGGGCCAAACAACTTTCGTACTTTTACTTTTTACGCCAGCCCAACAGGAAGTCGGCTATTATGGGTTGTTTGGAAACGCATGCTGTGGAATTGAATGTACTCCTCCTAGGGAATTCATCCATTCGCCTCCAAACTCGGTCAGCATGAAGTCAAGACATTGAGGATGCTAAATTGCGAACAGATTTTTGATATCTCGAACGGTTTGGCCGTGGCGAGGACACGAATTGATGGCGAATAATGGAAATAGGAAGTGTGTTATAACTTCTGCATACATTAACTGATCTTGATTAAACTTCAGCAGTGTGTTCGTTGTAAGAGGCCGATCACATGGATGTGACTATTGTGAGTCAAAGTTATAGCGCCACCAACTGGCAGCAGGAAGTGTGTCCCTTTCAAAATGCTTTGAAATCACCCTCTTATTTTTACCCGATTTGCTTCAAAGTTTATGTGTATAATGTAAACACACGGCAGATGTAGACCTGTGAAAGGATTTTTGATATCTTTAATACTGTTGCCATGGCAACGCTTCAAACTTTAATATTCTTTTTTGATGCTTTTGAGACTCTTAACATACTTGAAATTGGATGAAACTCGACAGACACATCACATTTATTAGCCCGTAGACATGTGCAAAGTTTCAGAAACGGGCGTGGCGAGGGGCTCAGTAGCGCCACCTTTAGTCATAAGTGGGGGGGTTAGTTTTATCAACAGCAACAAAACTTGGTATGTGTATTGTTCTCATCAAGACGGACAACTTTCTAATTTACATTAACGATCTCCGACCAACAGGAAGAGAGATATTTTGGTTTGAATGTGGATTTTCTGAAGAATTTTCTCTCCCTCTCTCTGTGTCTCTGTGTGTGTGAGGGGAGGGGGGATTTGACTATTGCTTTTATATTGTTAATCAAGGTTTCAGGGGCTTTTGGGGTCCTTAACGTGCTCAAAAACTCTTGAAACTTTACATACAAGTCGGAACCCCCTGCCATCAGGGACGGGTTGAAGCTGGTACCCGGGCGTGGCAGGGGGGCTCAACAGCGCCCCCTTGAACGGGGTCCCAAAACTTGGTCCATAGATCAAACACGCTTGCATGAATTAATTTGAAACTCAGTACACATATAGATATCATCGGGCCGAACAACTTTCGTGCTCTAAGTTTTACGCCAGCCCAACAGGAAGTCGGCTATTATGGGTTGTTTGGAAAACGCTTGCTGTGGAATGCGAAGTACTCCTCCTAGAGAATTCATCCAATCCCCACCAAACTCGGTGTGCATGAAGTCAAGACATTGAGGATTCTAAATTGCGGACGGATTTTTGATATCTCGAACGGTTTGGCCGTGGCGAGGAAACGAATTTATGGCGAGAAAAGAGAAACACGAAGTGGAATAACTTCTGCATACATTAACTGATCTTGATGAAACTTCAGCAGTGTGTTCGTGGTAAGAGGCCGATCAGATGGATGTAACTATTGTGAGTCAAAGTTATAGCGCCACCAACTGGCAGCAGGAAGTGTGTCACTTTCAACATGCTTTTGACAAAAGTGGGCGGGTTAGTTTTAACTACAGTAAAAAAAAAATAGTTTGTATATTGTACTCATCAAGCCGGACAACTTTCTAATTTACATTCATTAGCTCCGGCCATCAGGAAGTCAGATATTTTGGTCTGAATGTGGATTTTTTTTGCAAAATCAGCCTCTGAATTTTTAGCCACTCCTCTTAAACTATTTATTTTATTCCCACCAAACTTTTTCAACATGATACAAATATATTAATGATGCTAAATTGTAAACGGATATTGAATATCTCAAACGGTTTTGCTATGGCGAGGGATTCAATTAATGTCAAAAAGGAAGCAGGAAACATCTCATAACTTCTAAAAATGTAATTATACACCATTTATTTTTATATAAAATTATACAAATATTAGAACTAAACCCATTTTATTCTGTTTTTGCTATTCAAGGAGTATGAAAAAGTTAAAAACAGGCTATTTAGTGCTATTTGGTTCAACAAAAAAGCAAACATAGGGCTATACTGCCCTCTTGTGTCCAAAAGGAAATCAAAATAGTATATAAAACGTTTTACTAGGTAGGCCTATTGTATTTAAATATAAATGTATTAGGTATGACTGTGAGGATATTTTCCCATCGGTTAATCGACGTGTGACACGAGCGGGTGCTTTTAAATCGCTAATATAAAAGTGAAAGTAAAAAATGGACGTCCGCACTGACATTGATAATGGTGCACGTTGGAAAGAATGATACTTTTAAACACTAAACCGCCATTAGGTGTCGCCAGGCGACCATCTTAATGAGCGAGTCATTGATTCATTCGTTCAAACGATTCGTTCGAATGACTGAGTCATTCATGATTGAGACAGATGTTTATGGATTGACCATTGAATCTTTGAGTCAACCGATTCGTTTCAAAATGCTGAATCATTCAGTAATGAGAAAACAAGTTGCTGTGAGATGCGCGATGGTTCTGCTGTGATCTTTGTTTAACTATTTTTGCTGCTGAAACAGAACAAAAACAGTCAATATTGCATCTAAACTGTAAGTGACTTAATTGTAACTGTTTATTAACCTGTTGTATGAAATCAATGTCACAGTTTCAATCGTGATTGTATTCAGGAAATAGTAGCCTACTCGTCAAGTGAGGTTGCTTATATGTTATAAAATATATAAAAACTCCATATTTGTCATTTTTATAGTCAGTATGTTGTTAACTGGGTTGCTTTTTTGTGTGCTGCGCTCATTTGTTTACAATTCTCCTGGAGAAGCTGCATGAGCCTCAGCAGGGCAACCTTGTTACCATTGATCAGTAAGACATTTATTATTAACTGCTGATTGCAACTTAAAATGAATGTAATGAAATTAGAATAATCTCTCATTTTAGTGATTCCCAAGTAATTTGTTTTGTTATTGACGTTCTAATCAGGCTATACTCTGGTCGGGCAAGTAAAATTCTCTTTCAGGTAGGCCTATTGTATTTATATATTAGGGATGTGACTGTGATAACATTTTCCCACCGGTTAATCGACGTGTGACACCGCTGAGGGCTTTTAAATCGCTAACTTAAAAGCGAAAATAAAATACAGATGTCCGCACAGACATTGATAATGGTGCGGAGTAGAGCGAGCATTTTCAATGTATTCCTATGGAAGTAGGAATAAACTAATACATTTTATTTATGTTTTTATGTGTCCACTGTTCAACCGCAACTGCGTCACACACACACACACACACACACACACACACACACACACACACACACACACACACACACACACACACACACACACACACACACACACACATTCCAGAATTGCAATCTTGACATCGCAGCCTGTTCATTATAGCCCTAATACAATATAATAATAAAAATAGTCAACATAACATATACGAATTACACTGCTCTGTTTAAATAGTCAGTAGTACAATTTGTACCATTCACAGTAAGCAGAGCTCCACTGTGATGTTTCCAAGCACATTTTTGCGCGTGTGAAGAGGATGATTTTTTCCATCGATATTGGAACACGAGTGAAGTACAAAGCCTATAATAAAGAATAGTTTAGCATCCAAATACATCGCAAATATTGAAACATTTTGATTCTAATGAGAGGGTTACGTGAGACCAACACGGCTTACTTTCGTTTTTATTTTTACATTAAATTTAAAGGATTTGTTGTGGAATATTTTGAGTGTATCATAAAATCAGAATAAGGTAAGACAAGTAAAATTTCCCGTCTTTATTATATATATATATATATATATATATATATATATATATATATAAATATAGCTGCGAGCAGCGATGGAGGGCCCAAGCCGGTGACACCGCCACCCCCGGTGCCTTTAGTGTAACTAAAGGCACCAGGGTGGCGGTGCCACCGGCTTGGGCCCGCAATCGCTGCTCGCAGCTATATTTTATTATTATTATTATTATTATTATTATTATTATTATTATTTTGTCAACCTTTCGGGCACTTTTGGGGCCCTTAACATGCTCAAAAACTCTTGAAACTTTGCACACGGGTCAGAACCCGCGGCCATCAGGGCCGGACTGAAGCTGGTACCCGGGCGTGGCAGGGGGGCTCGACAGCGCCCCCTGGAACAGGATCCGAACACTTGTCCATAAATCAAACACACTTGCATGTAATAATATGAAACTCGGTACACATATAGATCTCATCGGGCCGAACAACTTTCGTGCTCTAAGTTTTACGCCAGCCCAACAGGAAGTCGGCTATTATGGGTTGTTTGGAAACGCATGCTGTGGAATTTGATCTACTCCTCCTAGGGAATTGATCCAATCGCTTCCAAACTCGGTGTGCATGAAGTCAAGACATTGAGGATGCTAAATTGCGGACGGATTTTAGATATCTCGAACGGTTTGGCCGTGGCGAGGAAACGAATTTATGGCGAATAAGGGACACAGGAAGTGTATTATAACTTCAGCGTACATTAACTGATCTTGCTGAAACTTCCACAGTGTGTTCATTGTCAGAGGCCGATCACATTGATATGACTATTGTGAGTCAAAGTTATAGCGCCACCAACTGGCAACAGGAAGTGTGTCACTTTCAAAATGCTTTGAAATCTCTCTCTTATTTTTACCCGATTTGCTTCAAACTTTATTTGTATAATGTAGACACACGGCAGATATAGACCTGTGAAAGGATTATTGATATCTTAGATACTGTTGCCGTGGCAACGCATCAAACTTTAAAATTCTTTTCGGATGCTTTTGAGACTCTTCACATGCTTGAAAATGCATGAAACTCGACAGACACATCACATTTATTATCCAGTAGACATGTGCAAAGTTTCAGAAACGGGCGTGGTGGAATGGCTCAGTAGCGCCACCTTTAGTCAAAAATGGGGGCTTAGTTTTTCCTAGAATCACAAAACTTGGTACGTATATTGTTCTCATCAAGCCGGACAACTTTCTAATTTACAATTATTAGCTCAGACCAACAGCAAGTCAGATATTTTGGTTTGAATGTGGATTTTCTGGAGAATTTTCTCTCTCTCTGTCTGTGTCTGTGTGTGTGTGGGTGGGGTGGGGGGGGGGGGGGGGGTTGTCTATTCAATTTAATCTTTGTTTTTCAAGGTTTCAGGGGCTTTTTGGGCCCTTAAAATGCTCAAAAACTCTTGAAACTTTTCACACAGGTCAGAACCCACGGTCATCAGGGCCGGGCTGAAGCTGGTACCCGGGCGTGGCAGGGGGGCTCAACAGCGCCCCCTTGAACACGTTCTGAAAACTTGGTCCATATATCAAACACGCTTGCATGAATTAATATGAAACTCGGTACACATATAGATCTCTTCGGGCCGAACAACTTCCGCACTCTAAGTTATTAGCTCCGCCCAACAGGAAGTCGGCTATTATGGGTTGTTTGAAAAACACATGCCGTGGAATTTGATGTACGCATCCTAGAGAATTCATCCAATCGCCTCCAAACTCGGTCAGCATGAAGTCAAGACATTGAGGATGCTAAATTGCGGACGGATTTTTGATATCTCTAACGCTTTGGCCGTGGCGAGGAAACAAATTTTTGGCGAGAAAAGAAAAACACGAAGTGTTATAACTTCTGCACACATTAACTGATCTTGATGAAACTTCAGCAGTGTGTTCGTTGTCAGAGGCCGATCACATGGATGTGACTATTGTGAGTCAAAGTTATAGCGCCACCAACTGGCTGCAGGAAGTTTGTCACTTTAAAAATGCTTTGAAATCACTCTCTTATTTTTACCCGATTTGCTTCAAACTTTATGTGTATATTGTAGACACACAGCAGATGTAGACCTGTGAAAGGATTATTGATATCTTAGATACTGTTGCCATGGCAATGCATCAAACTTTAATATTCTTTTTTGATGCTTTTGAGACTCTTAGCATGCTTGAAATTGCATGAAACTCGACAGACACATCACATTTATTAGCCAGTAGACATGTGCAAAGTTTCAGAAACGGGCGTGCTGGAATGGCTCAGTAGCGCCACCTTTTGACCAAAGTGGGGGGTTAGATTCATCTACAGCAACAAAACTTGCTATGTATATTGTTCTCATCAAGTTTGGAGAACGCTTGCTCTGGAATTTGAAATAATCCTCCTAGGCAATGTTTTCAATAGGGGGAAAAAAATATATACATATATATATATATATATATATATATATATATATATATATATATATATATATATATATATATATATATATATATATATATATTTTAAGTGACAAGACAGAGAATATTACTTATCTGAGATATATATATAATATATATATATATATATATATATATATATATATATATATATAAATATAGCTGCGAGCAGCGATGGAGGGCACAAGCCGGTGACACCGCCACCCTGGTGCCTTTAGTGTAACTAAAGGCACCAGGGTGGCGGTGCCACCGGCTTGGGCCCGCAATCGCTGCTCGCAGCTATATTTATTATTATTATTATTTTTCTTACGACTATTCAGGCACTTTTGGGGCCCTTAACATGCTCGAAAACTCTTGAAACTTTGCACACGGGTCAGAACCCGCGGCCATCAGGGCCGGGCTGAAGCTGGTACCCGGGCGTGGCAGCGGGGCTCGACAGCGCCCCCTTGAACGGGGTCCGAAAACTTGGTCCATACATCAGACACGCTTGCATGTAATAATATGAAACTCGGTACACATATAGATCTCATCGGGCCGAACAACTTTCGTACTTTTACTTTTTACGCCAGCCCAACAGGAAGTCGGCTATTATGGGTTGTTTGGAAACGCATGCTGTGGAATTTAATGTACTCCTCCTAGGGAATTCATCCATTCGCCTCCAAACTCGGTCAGCATGAAGTCAAGACATTGAGGATGATAAATTGCGGACGGATTTTTGATATCTCAAACGGTTTGGCTGTGGCGAGGAAGCAAATTTATGGCGAATAATGGAAACAGGAAGTGTGTTATAACTTCTGCATACATTAACTGATCTTGATTAAACTTCAGCAGTGTGTTCGTTGTAAGAGGCCGATCACATGGATGTGACTATTGTGAGTCAAAGTTATAGCGCCACCAACTGGCAGTAGGAAGTGTGTCCCTTTCAAAATGCTTTGAAATCACCCTCTTATTTTTACCCGATTTGCTTCAAAGTTTATGTGTATAATGTAAACACACGGCAGATGTAGACCTGTGAAAGGATTTTTGATATCTTTAATACTGTTGCCATGGCAACGCTTCAAACTTTAATATTCTTTTTTGATGCTTTTGAGACTCTTAACATACTTGAAATTGGATGAAACTCGACAGACACATCACATTTATTATCCCGTAGACATGTGCAAAGTTTCAGAAACGGGCGTGGTGAGGGGCTCAGTAGCGCCACCTTTAGTCATAAGTGGGGGCTTAGTTTTAAGTAGAGTCACAAAAATCGTTATGTATATTGTTCTCATCAAGCCGGACAACTTTCTAATTTATAGTCATAAGCTGTGACCAACAGGAAGTGAGATATTTTGGTTTGAATGTGATTTTTTGGAGAATTCTCTCCCTCTCGCTCTCTGCCTCTGCGTCTCTGTGTGTGTGAGGGGTGGGGGGATTTGTCTTTTGAGTGAGATTTGTTTAAAATTCCTGTTTTTCAAGGTTTCAGGGGCTTTTGGGGCCTTAAACGTGCTCGAAAACTCTTGAAACTTTGCACACAGGTCAGAACGTGCGGCCATCAGGGCCGGGCTGAAGCTGGTACCCGGGCGTGGCAGGGGGGCTCAACAGCGCCCCCTGGAACGGGATCCGAACACTTGTCCATAAATCAAACACACTTGCATGTAATTATATGAAACTCGGTACACATATAGATCTCATCGGGCCGAACAACTTTCGTGCTCTAAGTTTTACGCCAGCCCAACAGGAAGTCGGCTATTATGGGTTGTTTGGAAAACGCTTGCTGTGGAATGCGAAGTACTCCTCCTAGAGAATTCATCCAATCCCCACCAAACTCGGTGTGCATGAAGTCAAGACATTGAGGATTCTAAATTGCGGACAGATTTTTGATATCTCGAACGGTTTGGCTGTGGCGAGGAAACGAATTTATGGCGAGAAAAGAGAAACACGAAGTGGAATAACTTCTGCATACATTAACTGATCTTGATGAAACTTCAACAGTGTGTTCGTGGTAAGAGGCCGATCAGATGGATGTAACTATTGTGAGTCAAAGTTATAGCGCCACCAACTGGCAGCAGGAAGTGTGTCACTTTCAACATGCTTTTGACAAAAGTGGGCGGGTTAGTTTTAACTACAGTAAAAAAAAAATTGTTTGTATATTGTACTCATCAAGCCGGACAACTTTCTAATTTACATTCATTAGCTCCGGCCATCAGGAAGTCAGATATTTTGGTCTGAATGTGGATTTTTTTGCAAAATCATCCTCTGAATTTTTAGCCACTCCTCTTAAACTATTTATTTTATTCCCACCAAACTTTTTCAACATGATGAAAATACCTTAAAGATTCTAAATTATGAACGGATATTGAATATCTCAAACGGTTTTGATATGGCGAGGGATTAAAGTAATGTCAAAAAAGGAATCAGAAAACATCTCATATCTTCTACAAATGTAATTATACACCGTTTATTTTTATATCAAATTATACAAATATTAGAACTAAACCCATTTTATTCTGTTATTCTGTGTTTGCAATTCAAGAAGTATAAAAAAAGTTAAAAACAGGCTATTTAGTGCTATTTGGTTCAACAAAAAAGCAAACATAGGGCTATACTGCCCTCTTGTGTCCAAAAGGATATCAAAATAGTATATAAAACGTTTTACTAGGTAGGCCTATTGTATTTAAATATAAATGTATTAGGTATATGACTGTGAGGATATTTTCCCATCGGTTAATCGACGTGTGACACGAGCGGGTGCTTTTAAATCGCTAATATAAAAGTGAAAGTAAAAAACGGACGTCCGCACTGACATTGATAACGGTGCACGTTGGAAAGAATGATACTTTTAAACATAACACTAAACCGCCATTAGGTGTCGCCAGGCGACCATCTTAATGAGCGAGTCATTGATTCATTCGTTCAAACGATTCATTCGAATGACTGAGTCATTCATGATTGAGACAGATGTTTATGGATTGACCATTGAATCTTTGAGTCAACCGATTCGTTTCAAAATGCTGAATCATTCAGTAATGAGAAAACAAGTTGCTGTGAGATGCGCGATGGTTCGGCTGTGATCTTTGTTTAACTATTTATGCTGCTGAAACAGAACAAAAACAGTCAATATTGCATCTAAAATGTAAGTGACTTAATTGTAACTGTTTATTAACCTGTTGTATGAAATCAATGTCACAGTTTCAATCGTGATTGTATTCAGGAAATAGTAGCCTACTCGTCAAGTGAGGTTGCTTAACTCTGTTATAAAATATATAAAAACTCCATATTTGTAATTTTTATAGTCAGTATGTTGTTAACTGGGTTGCTTTTTTGTGTGCTGCGCACATTTGTTTACAATTCTCCTGGAGAAGCTGCATGAGCCTCAGCAGGGCAACCTTGTTACCATTGATCAGTAATACATTTATTATTAACTGCTGATTGGAACTTAAAATGAATGTAATGAAATTAGAATAATCTCTCGTTTTAGTGATTCCCAAGTTATTTTTTTTTGTTCTTGACGTTCTAATCAGGCTATATTCTGGTCGGGCAAGTAAAATTCTCTTTCAGGTAGGCCTATTGTATTTATATATAAATATATTAGGGATGTGACTGTGATAACATTTTCCCACCTATGGAAGTAGGAATAAACTAATACATTTTATTTATGTTTTTATGTGTCCACTGTTCAACTGCAACCGCGTCACACACACACACACACATTCCAGAATTGCAATCTTGACATCGCAGCCTGTTCATTATAGCCCTAATACAATATAATAATAAAAATAGTCAACATAACATATACGAATTACACTGCTCTGTTTAAATAGTAAGTAGTACAATTTGTACCATTCACAGTAAGCAGAGCTCCACTGTGATGTTTCCAAGCACATTTTTGCGCGTGTGAAGAGGATGATTTTTTCCATCGATATTGGAACACGAGTGAAGTACAAAGCCTATAATAAAGAATAGTTTAGCATCCAAATACATCGCAAATATTGAAACATTTTGATTCTAATGAGAGGGTTACGTGAGACCAACACGGCTTACTTTCGTTTTTATTTTTACATTAAATTTAAAGGATTTGTTGTGGAATATTTTGAGTGTATCATAAAATCAGAATAAGGTAAGACAAGTAATATTTTCTGTCTTATATATATATATATATATATATATGTGTGTGTGTGTGTGTGTATATATATATATAGAGAGATATAGATAGATAGATATTTATATATATATATATATATATATATATGTGTGTGTGTGTGTGTGTATATATATATATACATATATATATATATATATATATATACATATATATATATATATATATATATATATATATATATATATATATATATATATATATATATATATATATATATATAAATATAGCTGCGAGCAGCGATGGAGGGCCAAAGCCGGCGGCACCGCCACCCCCGGTGCCTTTAGGTAACTAAAGGCACCGGGGTTGCGGTGCCACCGGCTTGGGCCCGCAATCGCTGCTCGCAGCTATATTTATATATATATATATATATATATATATTTCTTCTTATTCTTATTTTTCTTTCAACCTTTCGGGCACTTTTGAGACCCTTAACATGCTCGAAAACTCTAGAAACTTTGCACACGGGTCAGAACCCGCGGCCATCAGGGCCGGGCTGAAGCTGGTACCCGGGCGTGGCAGGGGGGCTCGACAGCGCCCCCTTGAACGGGGTCCGAAAACTTGGTCCATGAATCAGACACGCTTGCATGTAATAATATGAAACTCGGTACACATATAGATCACATCGGGCCGAACAACTTTCGTACTTTTACTTTTTACGCCAGCCCAACAGGAAGTCGGCTATTATGGGTTGTTTGGAAACGCATGCTGTGGAATTTAATGTACTCCTCCTAGGGAATTCATCCATTCGCCTCCAAACTCAGTCAGCATGAAGTCGAGACATTGAGGATGCTAAATTGCGGACAGATTTTTGATATCTCGAACGGTTTGGCCGTGGCGAGGACACGAATTGATGGCGAATAATGGAAACAGGAAGTGTGTTATAACTTCTGCATACATTAACTGATCTTGATTAAACTTCAGCAGTGTGTTCGTTGTAAGAGGCCGATCACATGGATGTGACTATTGTGAGTCAAAGTTATAGCGCCACCAACTGGCAGCAGGAAGTGTGTCCCTTTCAAAATGCTTTGAAATCACCCTCTTATTTTTACCCGATTTGCTTCAAAGTTTATGTGTATAATGTAAACACACGGCAGATGTAGACCTGTGAAAGGATTTTTGATATCTTTAATACTGTTGCCATGGCAACGCTTCAAACTTTAATATTCTTTTTTGATGCTTTTGAGACTCTTAACATACTTGAAATTGGATGAAACTCGACAGACACATCACATTTATTAGCCCGTAGACATGTGCAAAGTTTCAGAAACGAGCGTGGTAAGGGGCTCAGTAGCGCCACCTTTAGTCATAAGTGGGGGGGTTAGTTTTATCAACAACAACAAAACTTGGTATGTGTATTGTTCTCATCAAGACGGACAACTTTCTAATTTACATTAACGATCTCCGACCAACAGGAAGAGAGATATTTTGGTTTGAATGTGGATTTTCTGAAGAATTTTCTCTCCCTCTCTCTGTGTCTCTGTGTGTGTGAGGGGAGGGGGGATTTGACTATTGCTTTTATATTGTTAATCAAGGTTTCAGGGGCTTTTGGGGTCCTTAACGTGCTCAAAAACTCTTGAAACTTTACATACAAGTCGGAACCCCCTGCCATCAGGGACGGGTTGAAGCTGGTACCCGGGCGTGGCAGGGGGGCTCAACAGCGCCCCCTTAAACGGGGTCCCAAAACTTGGTCCATAGATCAAACACGCTTGCATGAATTAATTTGAAACTCGGTACACATATAGATATCATCGGGCCGAACAACTTTCCCCCGGTCAAGTTTTACGCCAGCCCAACAGGAAGTCGGCTATTATGGGTTGTTTGGAAAACACTTGCTGTGGAATGCGAAGTACTCCTCCTAGAGAATCCATCCAATCCCCACCAAACTCAGTGTGCATGAAGTCAAGACATTGAGGATTCTAAATTGCGGACGGATTTTTGATATCTCGAACGGTTTGGCCGTGGCGAGGAAACGAATTTATGGCGAGAAAAGAGAAACACGAAGTGGAATAACTTCTGCATACATTAACTGATCTTGATGAAACTTCAGCAGTGTGTTCGTGGTAAGAGGCCGATCAGATGGATGTAACTATTGTGAGTCAAAGTTATAGCGCCACCAACTGGCAGCAGGAAGTGTGTCACTTTCAACATGCTTTTGACAAAAGTGGGCGGGTTAGTTTTAACTACAGTAAAAAAAAAAATAGTTTGTATATTGTACTCATCAAGCCGGACAACTTTCTAATTTACATTCATTAGCTCCGGCCATCAGGAATTCAGATATTTTGGTCTGAATGTGGATTTTTTTGCAAAATCAGCCTCTGAATTTTTAGCCACTCCTCTTAAACTATTTATTTTATTCCCACCAAACTTTTTCAACATGATGAAAATACATTAAAGATTCTAATTTGTGAACGGATATTGAATATCTCAAACGGTTTTGATATGGCGAGGGATTAAAGTAATGTCAAAAAAGGAATCAGAAAACATCTCATATCTTCTACAAATGTAATTATACACCATTTATTTTTATATAAAATTATACAAATATTAGAACTAAACCCATTTTATTCTGTTTTTGCAATTCAAGAAGTATAAAAAAAGTTAAAAACAGGCTATTTAGTGCTATTTGGTTCAACAAAAATGCAAATATAGGGCTATACTGCCCTCTTGTGTCCAAAAGGATATAAATATAGTATATAAAACTTTTTACTAGGTAGGCCTATATTGTATTTAAATATAAATGTATTAGGTATATGACTGTGAGGATATTTTCCTAACGGTTAATCGACGTGTGACACGAGCGGGTGCTTTTAAATCGCTAATATAAAAGTGAAAGTAAAATTCGGACGTCCGCACGGACATTGATAATGGTGCACACACGTTGGAAAGAATGATACTTTTAAACGTAACACTAAACCGCCATTAGGTGTCGCCAGGCGACCGTCTTAATGAGCGAGTCATTGATTCATTCGTTCAAACGATTCGTTCGAATGACTGAGTCATTCATGATTGAGACAGATGTTTATGGATTGATCATTGAATCTTTGAGTCAACCGATTCGTTCTAAATGCAGCAGCGCAACCTTGTTACCATTGATCAGTAATACATTTATTATCAACTGTTGATTGCAACTTAAAATGTATATATATATACTCACACACATACACACATATATATACAGTATATATACATATATATATATATATATATATATATATATGTATATATGTATATATATGTATATATATATATATATATGTAAATGTGTATATATATATATATATATATATATATATATATATATATATATATATATATATGTAGCCTATGTATGTATGTATGTATATATATATATATATATATATATAAATATAGCTGCGAGCAGCGATGAAGGGCCAAAGCCGGCGGCACTTCAATAGTGGAACGTGAGTGAATTCACAATATATATATTTTGTTTTTGTTTTTTTTGTTATATATATATATATATATATATATATATATATATATATATATATAAATATAGCTGCGAGCAGCGATGGAGGGCCCAAGCCGGTGAAACCGCCACCCCGGTGCCTTTAGTGTAACTAAAGGCACCAGGGTGGCGGTGCCACCGGCTTGGGCCCGCAATCGCTGCTTGCAGCTATATTTATTATTATTCTTCTTCTTATTCTTATTTTTCTGTCAACCTTTCGGGCACTTTTGAGACCCTTAACGTGCTCGAAAACTCTTGAAACTTTGCACACGGGTCAGAACCCGCGGCCATCAGGGCCGGGCTGAAGCTGGTACCCGGGCGTGGCAGGGGGGCTCGACAGCGCCCCCTTGAACGGGGTCCGAAAACTTGGTCCATAAATCAGACACGCTTGCATGTAATAATATGAAACTCGGTACACATATAGATCTCATCTGGCCGAACAACTTTCGTACTTTTACTTTTTACGCCAGCCCAACAGGAAGTCGGCTATTATGGGTTGTTTGGAAACGCATGCTGTGGAATTTAAAGTACTCCTCCTAGGGAATTCATCCATTCGCCTCCAAACTCAGTCAGCATGAAGTCAAGACATTGAGGATGCTAAATTGCGGACAGATTTTTGATATCTCGAACGGTTTGGCCGTGGCGAGGACACGAATTGATGGCGAATAATGGAAACAGGAAGTGTGTTATAACTTCTGCATACATTAACTGATCTTGATTAAACTTCAGCAGTGTGTTCGTTGTAAGAGGCCGATCACATGGATGTGACTATTGTGAGTCAAAGTTATAGCGCCACCAACTGGCAGTAGGAAGTGTGTCCCTTTCAAAATGCTTTGAAATCACCCTCTTATTTTTACCCGATTTGCTTCAAAGTTTATGTGTATAATGTAAACACACGGCAGATGTAGACCTGTGAAAGGATTTTTGATATCTTTAATACTGTTGCCATGGCAACGCTTCAAACTTTAATATTCTTTTTTGATGCTTTTGAGACTCTTAACATACTTGAAATTGGATGAAACTCGACAGACACATCACATTTATTAGCCCGTAGACATGTGCAAAGTTTCAGAAACGGGCGTGGTGAGGGGCTCAGTAGCGCCACCTTTAGTCATAAGTGGGGGGGTTAGTTTTATCAACAACAACAAAACTTGGTATGTGTATTGTTCTCATCAAGACGGACAACTTTCTAATTTACATTAACGATCTCCGACCAACAGGAAGAGAGATATTTTGGTTTGAATGTGGATTTTCTGAAGAATTTTCTCTCCCTCTCTCTGTGTCTCTGTGTGTGTGAGGGGAGGGGGGATTTGACTATTGCTTTTATATTGTTAATCAAGGTTTCAGGGGCTTTTGGGGTCCTTAACGTGCTCAAAAACTCTTGAAACTTTACATACAAGTCGGAACCCCCTGCCATCAGGGACGGGTTGAAGCTGGTACCCGGGCGTGGCAGGGGGGCTCAACAGCGCCCCCTTGAACGGGTCCCAAAACTTGGTCCATAGATCAAACACGCTTGCATGAATTAATTTGAAACTCGGTACACATATAGATATCATCGGGCCGAACAACTTTCCCCGGTCAAGTTTTACGCCAGCCCAACAGGAAGTCGGCTATTATGGGTTGTTTGGAAAACGCTTGCTGTGGAATGCGAAGTACTCCTCCTAGAGAATTCATCCAATCCCCAATTAAACTATTTATTTTATTCCCACCAAACTTTTTCAACATGATGAAAATACATTAAATATGCTAAATTGTGAACGGATAATAAATATCTCAAACGGTTTTGCTATGGCGAGGGATTAATGTCCAAAAAGGAAACACTAAAAAGCCTCAAATATTCTAAAAATGTAATTATATACCATTTATTTCTATATAAAAGTATTAGGGCTGGGGGAATTAACGCGTTAATCTTTGCGATTAATTTGAAATGTTTAACGCGTTAAAAAAAATAACGCAATTAACGCAGCACTTTTTTTTTTTTTTTTTTTTTTTTTTCGTTTTAATGATTTCCTGTTGCTGCTGCTATTGAAAAGACTGAAATATGCCGTCCCGCCTCTCCGTGTTCGGCGATCAGGTTTCATTCTCGCGCAGCTTTCATGAGCGGGTCTTTTCCGCTCCGCGTGTGTGTGTGTGTGTGTGTCAGCGCGCTCTGTCGTTAACGGCCCAGCGGCGCGCTCTCAGTTCCGTGTATGTGTGTGTGTGTGTCGGCGGCTCTGTCGTTAACGGCCCAAACGCTTCAATCATGTACCGAGCACTGGAAAAGTAAAGTCCGCTCAAATAACGTGAAATTTCTCAGTAGACTTCTGTTTGCTGAGCTGGTAAAGCCATGCTGGGCAACAATGGTAAAATTATGACCTGCTTTGATCACATGCTCTGCTAATAATAGTAGGACTTTATTTTATTTTGATAATTAGTTAAAAAAATAAATAATAATAATAATCTGTTAAATTGATTATATTTTAATATAGGGCTATTTTCTGTTCCTTTTCCCCCCTGTGTTGTTTAATTAGGTGATTCTAAGTTAAAAGGAATAGTTCACTTTAAAATGAAAATTCTGTCATCATACTCACCCTCATGTTGTTTTCAAACCTGTATGAATTTCTTTCTTCTACTGAACACAAAGGAAGATATTTAGAAGAATGTCAGTAACCAGACAGTTTCTGGGTCCCATTGTCTTTAGGAAAAATATATACTATGGAAGTCAATGGTACCAGACACTGTCTGGTTACTGACATTCTTCTAAATATATTCCTTTCTGTTCAGCAGAAGAAAGAAATTCATACAGGTTTGAAACAACATGAGGGTGAGTATATGATGACAGAATTTTCATTTTAAAGTGAACTATTCCTTTAAATATTGATGATTACAAGCTTGGGGGAAACGCAATTAATTGCAATTAATTACAGAAATTGTGCAATTAATTAGTTAATTTTTTTTAATCGATTCCCACCCCTAAAAAGTATACAAATATTACAACTAAACCCATTTTTTTCTGTTTTTAAAAAGAATTTTATTCTAATTTTATTCTAAAATTAAAAACAGTAAAGTAAAAAAAAAAAAAAAAGTCATGCATAGGGCTATTCTGCCCTCTTGTGTCCAAAAGGACATCAAAATAGTATATACAACTTTTTACTAGGTAGGCCAATATTGTATTTAAATATACATTTATTAGGTATGTGTCTGAGGATATTTTCCCACCGGTTAATCGACGTGTGACACGAGCGGGTGCTTTTAAATTGCTAATATAAATGTGAAAGAAAAATACGGACGTCCGCACGGACATTGATAATGTTGCACACACAAATCACACACACGTTGGAAAGAATGATACTTTTAAACATAACACTAAACCGCCATTAAGCGACCGTCTTAATGAGTGAGTCATTGATTCATTCGTTCAAACGATTCGTTTGAATGACTGAGTCATTCATGATTAAGACATATGTTTATGGATTGATCATTCAATCTTTGAGTCAACCGATTCGTTCAAAATGCTGAATCATTCAGAAATGAGAAAACACATTGCTGAGAGATGCGCGTGATGATTCTGCTGTGATCTTTTTGTTTAACTATTTTCGCTGCTGAAACAGAACAAAAACAGTCAATATTGCATCTAAAATGTAAGTGACTTGATTGTAACTGTTTTTTAACCTGTTGTATGAAATCAATGTCACAGTTTCAATCGTGATTGTATTCAGGAAACAGCCTTCTCGTCAAGTGAGGTTGCTTAACTGTTATAAAATATATCAAAACTCCATATTTATAATTTTTATAGTCAGTAAGTTGTTAACTGAGTTTGTTTTTTGTGTGCTGATCTCATTTGTTTACATTTCTCCTGGAGAAGCTGCATGAGCCTCAGCAGCGCAACCTTGTTACCATTGATCAACTGATTACTGGTAATCCATTTATTAACAACTGTTGATTGCAACTTAAAATGAATGTAATAAAATTAGAATAATCTCTCGTTTTAGTGATTCCCAAGTTATTTTTTTGTCATTGACGTTCTAATCAGGCTACTCTGGTCGGGCAAGTAAAATTCTCTTTCAGGTTGGCCTATATAAATATATTAGGGATGTGACTGTGGGAAAATTTTCCCACCGGTTAATCGATGTGTGACATCGCTGGGGGCTTTTGAATCGGTAACTTAAAAACGAAAGTAAAATATGTTCGTCCGCACGGACATTGATAATGGTGCAGAGCGAGCGCATTGCAATCTTGATATCGCAGTCTGTTCATTATAGCCTTTATAAAATATAATATAAAAATAGTCAACCTAACATATAAAAATTACACTGCTCTGAATAGTATGAATTGTACTGACTATTTAAACACAGTAATCACCGCTAAACTGTGATGTTTCCAAGCACATATTTGCGCATGTGAAGAGGATAATTTTTCCCTTCAATAGTGGAACGTGAGTGAAGTACAAAGCCTATAATAGACAAAAATTTTTAGCATCCAAAAAATGTAATATATATATATATATATATATATATATATATATATATATATATATATATATATATAACAAAAAAAACAAAACAAAACAAAAAAAAACAAAAAAAAAAAAAAAAATATATATATATATATATATATATATATATATATATATATATATATATATATATATATATATATATATATATAAACACACTAAAAAAAAAAAAAAAAAAAAAGATATATAATATATATATATATATATATATATATATATATATATATATATATATATATTTTTTTTTTTGTTTTTTTTGTTTTTGTTGTTATATATATATATATAAATATAGCTGCGAGCAGCGATGGAGGGCCCAAGCCGGTGAAACCGCCACCCCGGTGCCTTTAGTGTAACTAAAGGCACCAGGGTGGCGGTGCCACCGGCTTGGGCCCGCAATCGCTGCTCGCAGCTATATTTTAATAGTTTGTTTTTTAATTAGTTTATAGTTATGAGTAAATGGCTCTGCTGTTTTATTTATTTTCAGATGGTCTACAAGCTGTATACTTTTCACTATTGGATTAAATTAACCTAAAAATAAACTTAAAATTACATGACAGATAGGGATGTCCCGATACCACTTTTTGCAGAACGAGTCCGATACCGATACTGTAATTTTTGGTACTCACCGATACCGATACCGTAACCGATACCTGAATTTTCACTGCATTTGTAATTTTTAAATGTATTAGTAGATAAACCAAAAGATTATAAATCATATTAGTTGGCTTAATTTGTTCATCAAATATATATATTTCTTTCAGTTATTTTCATGCTTAATTAAGCCTGCTAAAATGCATTGTATGAGCTTCTGTAAGCCTACTGTCACTGTTCATTCTATTGCTCTATCATATTTTATCTTTCATTTAATAGCACAGCACATATTTAGAGCTGCTTCAGCAGGGCTCAGTGCTGAGGACTGGGTCAGCGGTTCAAATGTTTGTCAAAACCAGTGAAATATCAATTATTTAATCCAATTTTGATACTACAACAAAAACTAGCAGCCTAATTAATGTGAATTTAAAACAAGTAAGCAGTCAGTAACAAAATAAAAACAAACAATCGAATTACAAATAGGACAAATATATACAATATAGAACAAAGAAAGGCTACAAATGAAATAAACAGTGTTTTTAGAGTTTTTCGGGTATCTAACAGTACAGAAATTTGAATAAAGTAATCAAATGTGAAAAAAGCATATTCATTACTGTATGAATTATATATAGATGGATATTTTCTAAAGTTGAAAAGGGTAGCCTATTTAGTCAAGAGCAGTGAGTATTTATTTCTCCTTTGTTTGATTAGCATTAAAACACAGAAGCAGGTTTATCAAACTGCTGCCCCTTTAAGACCGAACGCACAGACCGCACTTGAACATGCTACGTTCATTTGAGATATAACCGACTTTGTTTACTATAGGATACTCACCAAGACGGGCGTTATTACATTGTGTGTGAATTCGTCCGTACAAGCGCAAGACGTGAAAGACAATTTAATTCAGTATTCGCGCTGAGACGCTGGTTTGTGGGGCGCGCGCTTCGGATGTTTGCGTTCATGAAACTTCTTAACCTGCACACGTCCTGCAATAACGTAGGGAACCACTCGTTATACTTCAGTCAGGTAACAGTTCATGTTTTACTTTACTTAGGCTACATATACGATTTAGTTTTCATCCAAATAACATGTGCTGAGTGAACGATAAGCAATCAAGAGCATTCAACAGAAGTGCGCTCGCTCTCTCGCTCTCTCTCTGTCTCTCTCTCGTCAGTTAACGTTAATAATAAGCTAAAGCTACATGCCTCGTTTAATTTCGTTGCCATTGACATCCGACTGAACAAACTTTCCACTGATGTCTCGTCTGTTTAAACTAAGGCATGTGCTCGACCAGCTCGCGCGTCTATGCCTCAGTTCACCTCGACAAAGCACTCGCGGCGGCCAGTTTCGTTTCGCAAAATGGACGTGGTATCGGTGCGTGGTATCGGCGAATTTTTATGAGTACGAGTACGAGTATTTGAGGACAGTATCGGCCCGATCCCCGATGCCAGTATCGGTATCGGGCCATCCCTAATGACAGATCACGTAATAGCCATAAATTGATCAACAAACAGAGATAAAACATTAAATCTTTACATTTTTGATGGTTTACATTTTTTGCTATTTACTAGCGAGTCAAAGTTAAGTTTTGTTTTTCTCCATAAGTTAGAAAAATTGTCAGGCTGTTGTGCATTAAAGCCAATGCGAATATATATTCTACACATTCTAACTAAATCAACATAAGGTGATATATTAAACACAATATTTCAAACAGTTGAGTAAAATATAATATAAAATATATTTCAAATGATATTATAAATAAAATATATAATATAAAAATAAACATCTTACTAACATTTTCTGAACCAATTTTTATAGTTTTAGCTAAATTAATATATAAAAAGCACCTTGCATTTTTCAGAGAGCAGGAAAAGATCTCCTTACACAGAAATGACCAAACCATGTATGAAATGATTTACAAAAATGCAATAAGTAGAAATATAAATTCTCTTGAGTGTTTCTTAGAGACAGAGATGTGTGTGTTTTAGCCAAAATGGTGTGACAGTCGCAGCAGTGGGGGTAGAGACCGGCATGTTTATGGGGGTTCCATAGACAAAATTATTTTGTACTGTAACTGTATATTCTATCCCATACACCTAAACACAACCCTCACAGAAAACTTTCTGCATTTTTTACATTTTCAAAATATAAATAAATATAAGTTATAAGGTGTTTTGCTCATGGGACACATTTTGCTCAGGTCAAAAATACTTGAAACACTCAGGTACTCAACACACACACACACACACACACACACACACACACACACACACACACACACACACACACACACACACACACACACACACACACACACACACACGAAACTTATCTATATAATTCAATGATTAATAACAAATGGTACCAAAATGTATTTAAACAGTTTTAGTTAGTAAATAAGTTGTTAAATGTTATTAAATAAGTTGGCTAAAATAAATAAATAAATATAAAAACACCTTACATTTTCAGAGCGCTGAAGAAGTAGTTGTTTATGCAATGATAAAAAAACAATCCAAAAAGCAAATAGTTTAATTTGTCATAAACAAAACATGATCCTTCAGGGATAAACTACAGTGTGAAATGAAGCTTCAGACCCTCATAGAGACGGGAGGAGTTACAGACCAGATGAGCCTCTGGGACACAATGTCACAGCATATGTAAAGTTATTCTGCTTTCCAGAGTTTTATTCCTACTTAATTAATTTAAAAGCATAATCTTAAAAGTTTAAATTAGATATCTTAAAATTAAAAGACTGTTTAAATCAAATCTTTAAAGTTTTATTAAAATCGTATCTTCTATTTATCTTCCTAGAAGACTTCTGTATGGTAGAAATGATTTTGCTTAAATTTAACCTAAGGTATTATTTTTACTAAACAGCATCTGTTTCAAAAACTTTACAATTTTAAAGCAAAAACTGTGCTAAAAGCAAAAACACCCTCGATTTTGGAGGGTGTTAAAGACCCTACAAGTTGGTCCTTAATTTCAGATGTGTAAATTGCAAAACAGCATTTTTCAACTGAGTGAATCTACACACGAGTGGTCTTCCGAAGTCATGTCTTCAATGGGTCTCTTGAGAATATTTAATTTCCCTTAAAAACCAAAGATTAAGCTAAATGACACTAGTTTCCAGCGTTCCCCCCAAAATGAAATACGGTATACAATTTGTATTACACTTTTTCAAAGGATAATCTTGCTTTAAAGTTTGAACAAATTTAAAAGCATTTCTTCATATTTGTTATGTTCTGACACAATGCCATTAATTGGTACTTTTTCTTTTATAAAATGTACTTTTCTTATTTCTACAACTCAAGACAAACTTTACTTATGCTGCGTCATGGACCACAGAGGCACATCTCATCTCTGAAAATGTGTGGTGATTTTCTAAAAGATACAACTTAATCTAAATAAGAGCAATGTCGAGTCCCTGGATTTCTTAAAAACAAAACAAAAAACAAACTTTGTGACAAACTTTGACAACATGTTTCATGTTGCATGGACAAAAATACTACTTGAATATTTTTGTATAAATAAGATCTAAGACGACTAAGCACAGTTTTTTCTTTAAAATTGTAAAGTTTTTGAAACAGATGCTGTTTAGTAAAAATAATACCTTAGGTTACATTTAAGCAAAATCATTTCTACCATACAGAAGTCTTAATAGAAGATACGATTTTAATAAAACTTTAAAGATTTGATTTAAACAGTCTTTTAATAAGATTATGCTTTTAAATTAATTAAGTAGGAATAAAACTCTGGAAAGCAGACTAACTTTACATATGCTGTGACATTGTGTCCCAGAGGCTCATCTGGTCTGTAACTCCTCCCGTCTCTATGAGGGTCTGAAGCTTCATTTCAGACTGTAGTTTATCCCTGAAGGATCTGGGGCTGTTTTGTTTATGACAAATTAAACTATTTGCTTTTTGGATTGTTTTTTATCATTGCATAAAGAACTACTTCTTCAGCGCTCTGAAAATGTAAGGTGTTTTTATATTTATATTTATATTGATTGATTGATTTATTTTAGCCAACTTATTTAATATCTTATTTAACAACTTATTTACTAACTAAAACTGTTTAAATACATTTTGGTACCATTGTTATTATTCATTGAATTATATATGTAATTTATAATCATTTAATAAAAAAAAAATAGATAAGTTTCTTTTTATAGAACATGAGTGTGAGTGTTTCAGGTATTTTTGACCTGAGCAAAATGTGTCCCATGAGCAAAACACCTTATAAATTATATTTACTTATATTTTGAAAATGTAAAAAACGCAGAAAGTTTTCTGTGAGGGTTGTGTTTAGGTGTACGGGGTAGAATATACAGTTACAGTACAAAATAATTTTGTCTATGGAACCCCCATAAACACTCTACCCCCACTGCTGCGACTGTCATACCATTTTGGCTAAAACACACACATCTCTGTCTCTAAGAAACACTTAAGAGAATATATATTTCTACTTATTGCATTTTTGTAAATCATTTCATACTGTACATGGTTTGGTCATTTCTGTGTAAGGAGATCTTTTCCTGCTCTCTGAAAAATGCAAGGTGCTTTTTATATATTAATTTAGCTAAAGCTATAAAAATTGGTTCAGAAAATGTTAGTAAGATGTTTATTTTTATGTTATATATTGTAATCATATCATTTGAAATATATTTTATATTATATTTAACTCAACTGTTTGAAATATTGTGTTTCATATATCACCTTATGTTGATTTAGTTAGAATAAGTAGAATATCTATTTGCATTGGCTTTAATGCACAACAGCCTGATCATTTTTCTAATTTATGAAGAAAAACAAAACTTAACTCTGACTCGCAAGTAAATATCAAAAAATGTAAACCATCAAAAATGTAAGATTTAATGTTTTATCTCTGTTTGTTGATCAATTTATGGCTATTACGTGATCTCTCATGTAATTTTAGGTTTATTTTTTAGGTTAATTTAATCCAATAGTGAAAAGTATACAGCTTTACTATTTTTCAGTGTAGACCATCTGAAAATAAATAAAACAGCAGAGCCATTTACTCATAACTATTAACTAATTAAAAAATAAACTATTAAATAATAGAATAAGATCAAAGAGGTTATTTAAAATTTTGTAATTTTTTTTTATTTTATTTTTTTTTACATTTTTGTTGATATACTATCAAACATTGCCTGTATGGCTCTGATCTTCAGAAGGTGTCAGAATTGAGGTGTAATTTTTTGGGCTGCCTCTTTCTTTCACACTTTCTCCTAGAAAGACAGGATCGGAGACAGTTTCCCCAGGAAGAAAGGATGATTAACTTATCATAACAATCAATGGATAAGAGTATATAAAATTTAACTTCCTGGCCATTTTGTTTTGACCCCTGAAGACACCGGTATAAACATCTAATTCTATTGATCTCACAGCCCTGGTCAGTGTAGAGATGTCAAAATGATCACATTGTGGGGTCTCCCAGACAATACAGGATGGGAGACAGTTGTCTGTGATGGTTTACATTCGTTCACGTTCACGATCACTCAATAATAAAACTTTAGAGGTGACTATCCTGCCTTTTAATTGTTTGATGCTTCCAGAAACAAATTGCAAACCAAATACACAACAACAACACACAGTCAGGATGGGGAGCGGTGCCCCTGCATGCATCTCAATTCATCTAAGTTTCTCATACATCTCATCTCATGTTGATAAGCTTAAACCCTATCTTTAGAATACTTATATTTAATCAAATTTAATCTTATTTCATATGTCTATTATTTTATATGCTTTTATTTATCCGCAATGCTTCTTATTTCTCAAAACTCATTTGTTCATTCTCACAGACATTATGGACGGTTGTAATCCGAAAACAATTCAAAGAGCTGTGGACTTTAACCAGATAGAGACAAAAAAGACAGTGTCACGTTTTGGGTTTGTTCATGTCATGTTTCCATGTCTGTCATGTGATTCCCTGTTTGTCATGTGATCCTGCCATGTCAAGTCAAGTCAAGTTTATTTGTATAGCGCTTTTCACAATACAGATTGTATCAAAGCAGCTTCACAGTATTAAATTAAAATAATACAACAAAGTTTGTTTCAAGAGGAATTTATTGATTGATAAAATTAAATTAAATATCCCCAAAATATCCCCAACTGAGCAAGCCAAAGGCAACAGTGGCAAGGAACCGAAAAACTCCATCAAGTGACCTAATGGTACCTAAAACTCCATCAGGTGACCTAATGGAGAAAAAAAAAACCTTGGGAGAACCCAGGCTCAGTCGGGGGCCAGTTCTCCTCTGGCATTTATGAGCTAGAGGCCGGATTGTAGTTTGAACTGTAGGATTATATGAATGCCTGGCTGAAGAGATGCGACTTTAATCTAGTTTTAAACTGGGAGAGCGAGTCTGAGCAACGAACAGTATCAGGAAGACTATTCCAGAGTTTTGGAGCCAAATGTGAAAATGCTCTCCCTCCTTTGGTGGTTCTGGATATCCTAGGTATGACCAAAAGCCTTGAATTTAGTGATCTTAAAGAGCGCGATGGATTATAGGGTGATAGAAGATCCGTTAAATAGACTGGAGCTAAGCCGTTAAGGGCTTTATAAGTCAGTAGCAATATCTTATAATTAATACGGAACTTTATAGGTAACCAATGCAGTGATGATAAAATCGGTGTTATATGATCATATTTTCTTGATCTCGTAAGAACTCTAGCGGCGGCATTTTGGACTAACTGTAGCTTGTTTATTGAGGATGCAGGACAACCAGCTAATAAAGCATTACAGTAATCCAGTCTCGAGGTCATGAATGCATGAACTAACTTTTCTGCATCAGAAACTGATAGCATATTACGTAGCTTAGCAATGTTTCTAAGGTGGAAAAAGGCTGTTTTTGTAACATATGAAATATGATTTTCAAAAGACAGGTTGCAATCGAGTATAACACCCAGGTCTTTTACTGTAGAGGATAAAGTAACAGGACATCCTATGATGTTAAAGTTGTATTGTGCGAGGTTTTGTGGGTGGTTTTTTGAACCGATAAGTATTACCTCTGTCTTGTCTGGATTTAATAAAAGAACATTACGCGTCATCCAATCTTTTATATCTTTAACACACTCTGTCAATTTGGAAAATTTTGCGTTTTCATCCGGCCGTGATGAAATATATATTTGAGTGTCATCAGCATAACAATGGAAACTAATTCCATGTTTCCTTATAATATTTCCAAGTGGCATCATATATATATGGAAAATAACAGATGGCCTAATACAGATCCCTGCGGCACTCCATAGTTTACTGGAGTTATGATCGATTTTTCTCCATTTAAATAGACAAAATGGTAGCGGTCAGATAGGTATGATTTGAACCAGCTTAGTGCTTGTCCTTGAACACCAGTATAATTTTGTAGTCGATCTAAGAGTAATGTATGATCTATAGTATCGAACGCAGCACTAAGATCAAGTAAAACTAGTATTGAGATACAGCCTTGGTCAGAAGCTAAAAGTAAATCATTTGTGATTTTAACGAGCGCAGTTTCAGTGCTATGATGCGGTCTGAATCCAGACTGAAACTTTTCATAGATATCATTTTGTTGCAAGAAAGAGCCCAGTTGAGCGGACACCACTTTTTCTAATATTTTAGACATAAATGGAAGATTTGAAATGGGTCTATAATTTGCTAGATTATTATGATCTAATTGTGGTTTCTTAATGAGAGGTTTTATAACTGCCAGTTTAAATGTTCTTGGAACATGACCTAAAGATAAAGACGAGTTAATAATATTGAGGAGAGGCTCTTCCACTACAGGTAACACTTCTTTCAGTAGTTTAGTTGGTATAGGATCTAATAAACATGTTGTTGTTTTAGATGAAGTGATAAGTTTATTTAACTCTTTTTGTTCTATAGTTGTAAAGCACTGTAATTGTTCTTGCGGGGTGATAATTGAAGCTGAATTATAAGGCGCGATTGAAGATTGAACGTTTACAATTGTGGTTCTGATGCTTTCTATTTTCTCAGTGAAGAAGTTCATGAAATCATTACTACTGAACTGTAACGGGATATTTTGTTCGGGTGACGTCTGTTTATTTGTTAGTCTAGCCACGGTGTTAAATAAAAACCTTGGATTGTTTTGGTTGTTTTCTATTAGTTTGCGGAGGTGCTCAGCCCTGGCCGCTTTTAGTGCCTTTTTATAACGTGACATACTGTCTTTCCACGCGATTCTAAAGACCTCTAAATTAGTTTGTTTCCATTTAAGCTCTAAAATATGGGTTTCTCTCTTTAAAACATGCGTAGTATTGTTATACCATGGTGCTTTATTTTTCTCTCTGACCTTTTTTAATTTAATAGGTGCAACCACATCCAATGTTCTAGAGAGAATGGTGCTCATAGTGCTAGTTAGTTCTTCTAGTTCATCTGTTTGTTTGGGTTCAGGCGGCAGCTGAGACAGATTAGATAAGCAATTTGAGAAATTATCTATGTGTCTTGTCATTGGTTAATTGTCTGATCATTGTTCACAGGTGTCCCTTGTTTTGTCATTAGTCTGTATATTTAAGCCCTCATGTTTGCCATGTGTCTTTGTCAAGTATTGTTCCCTGTAACCACTGTTTGTGAGTTCTGTTCAAGTTCATGTCTTGTTTTGAGTTTTCATGCCACGCCATGTTTTTGTTTCATGTTTGGTTTGGTTTGGTTTATAATAAACTGCACTTGGGTTCTCATTTACACTTGCCTCCAGTGGATCATTTACAAGACAGTCTCATTTCATCGATGGTAAGTACACTTCAACTCATGTTTAAAAGATTAAAACTAACTTTAAAATACTTACACTTAATAAAATTAATCTTATTTCATATAATATGAACTAATATTCACTATTTTATGTTTTATTTATTAAAATCCCCAGCCACAATAAACCAATGAAGTCCAGGGGCCTGTTATTCGCATGTGGATTACTCTGTTATCTTGATTTTACTATTGATAATTTGACATGATCCAGGATTGTTAGGTTCTTCGAAGGTCATCCCGGAGTTGCTGTCATAGCAACAGGTCTATAAGCTCAAACCTGCTCGGGAGCAGGCTTATTTCATGGAAACAGGATTAGATTTCATCTTTTTAAGCGAAGGTGACACTTAAAGTCTGTCCCAGCCATTTGCTACTTCCTTACAAGAGTACCCTATTGAAGCAGGGACAATAATAATTTTAAAATATAGCTGCAAGCAGCAATTACCGGGGCCAAGCAGAATAAGACGACAAGACATGGCTGAAAGTGTCAGATCAACTGCAACAATGAGCAATTAAAGACATTTAAAGAGGATTTTAGGCGAAATGGCTGAAAAATCACAGAAACACTAATTAAAAATATGATTTAATTGATTATCACTTTCAACCAATAGGTGGCGCAGTTACAAAACTGATGTGATGTGGTCAGAGTGAAGTGACAATGACACATACAAAGTTTGGTGTCAAGGCATTGCAGAGATAAAGCCTGAATAGTGCTTTTGGCATCATGCCTCAACTTTGCTGCTGCGCTATACGAAAACGGTTTCGTCTATCGACACGAAATCCATAACTTTTAGTCGGCACGGTCTGGAGATGATACGATTCGATTTTGGTGAAAATCGGACAAACGGTCTAGGAGGAGTTCGAAAAAGTAGGTTTTGAATGAAAATCAAGATGGCGGACAGGAAGTTCGGCCAAATAAGGAAAACTTGGTATCTGTGTTCTCGGCTTGACCCAAGGAATATATTAAGACCAGTGGCATTTCAATAGCCAGATGTATTCAAAAGTTATTAGCCTTTTTGGAAATTTTGTTATAACTTTTGACCACTAGGTGGCGCTGTCTCAAAATATTTTGGGTACCTTCAGGGGATGGTGCTGATGACACATTCTGAGTTTCTTAATATTACACCAATGCATTTGTTTAGTATAGCATTTTATTTCACAAAACTGTATTGAAGTCAATGGGAATTTCATGTTTTGTTCTGTTATAGCGCCACCAAGAGGCTCAGTCCCACCATTTTTTTTGAGCCCATACATATATGTGGTGAAGATATCTCAATTCGCTTCGGAGTTATAGACATTTATATGAAAAAACACGTAAAAAAATACTGACACATGACTTTGATTGGATTTTACTACCCCTTTCTATCAATATTTTCGCATTTGGGCATTGGCGACCTATGTTTCCAAACTTCTGACGGTGGTTTCGTCTCGATCGGACTAGCAGTTTTGAAGATATCGCCAAATGTTTTTTAAGCGCTAAATCACAATGCTACACAAACCGTAAGGCAAAACCTAGCATGTTTGGTATCGTAGGACTCGGCAAGGATTCAGGAGTCTAACGAGATGAGTCTCGTGAAAATAAGTTGACCACACCCAAAGTTATAAGCATTTGAAAAAAAAGTTCACCACTAGGTGGCGCTGTTTCGAAACTTCTCACGCTCCTTCAGGACATTGTGCTGATGACCCATACCAAGTTTCGTAACAATCCGTTCATGCGTTCTTAAAATACAGCATTTTAGCACAAAATTCGAAATGGCCGACAGTCAAAATGGCCGATATGGTAAAATTGGATATCAGTCGACTCGGCATGTTGCCCTGAATCTAACAAGACAAATTTTATGATTTTTGGACAAACTGTTCAGAAGTTATAAGCAAAAATAGCCATTTTTCATATCTCCGGACCAGTAGGTGGCGCTGCGCCGAAACGCAGCATGTATTCTCAGGTCATGCTTGTGATGACATGTACCAAGTTTGGTCTGAATATGATAAACCGTTGTGGAGATACAGCCTTACGACTGTTTTTGCAGGCGCTATGTAAAATTAGTTCGAGCGTTTATCGAAAACGGTTTGACGAATCAATTTGAATTCCATAACTTTTGGCCAGCACTGCCTGAAGATGATCTGGTTCAATTTTCATGCAAATCGGACAATCCGTCTAGGACGAGTTCTGTAATGATGACTTGATAGGACTGTACTGTAACTAGTTGGGGATAAGTGACCACTGTGGTGCATCGATAAGAATGCAATTGGATGCTTTGAATCTCTTCAATGGGTTTATTGATAGTCAGCAGAGGATTATCTGTCGTCATGAATGTACAGTATGTGTGTGTGGTTCTACAATAAACAATAAAAGAAAAGAAAATATTAGCATATAATTAAACAACAGTGCTGACATGATTCAATTAGTAAAGGTAATAAATTATAATTATTATACCTTTCCCTTTAAGTAGCTTTAACTGCTTATACATATCAAATAACCAAATAAAATACCAGGTAACACACATTATCTTCTTATTGAATTGAATTGAATTAACATACTGCTAGTTCTCAATACTATCCACCAAAAACATAGTTCTCTACTACTCAACCATAATTACACTCAATAATAACTATACCGTTTCAGGTGAGCACACACATAAGCACAATATCAATATAAAACTAATAATACTAGGCATTAGCATGATGCTAGCGAACTTTATACTAACATACTACATAGTAACTCAGAATAGACTCTTTTAACAACCCGAGGCACCGAAATACACATACGTAAACATTTACACCAGGTACTCACATGTCTCTGAACGCACACATGCACGGATAGCGACACAGACGACAACTTTTCACCTCAGAAATATCTACGATGCGTTTCCCAGCCAATCTCACGACTAACTCAAAACGAAACTAAAAACTGTCGGCGCGAAAACTGCGTTCTCTCTGTGACCCTGAAACAAAGCCACTGATTGGCTGATCCCCGTTACAGCAAGTCCTTCTTCACAGCCGCCCCCAAATTTGCACAGTCAAATTTGCTTTCCCATAGAAGGACTGGTGGTCTCAGGTGCTGTCTCAGGTATGGCAGGAAGTGGAACAAGACGGGCAACTGGCCGGGTATAGTTCCTGTCGTTCACCTGGATCTCCGCTGTCCTTATCCTCCCATCTGCACCTGGGATAACCTTTGTGATGCGACCAATAGGCCAGAGCGCCCTCGGGAGCTGCGGATCAATGATCATGGCGACAGTACCAGGTTGTAATGGGGCCACTTCTTTCTGCCACTTGGTGCGCGTCTGCAGGGCCGGCAGATAGTGCCTGATAAATGTCCTCCAAAATTGGTCGGCAAGGACCTGCGTATGCCTCCAGCGGCGGCGGCTCAACAGCTCGGACTCCGGATACAACACCTGGGGCAGCGATGGGTCGGGCCGCCCCATCACAAGTAGATTGGGGGTTACTGGGTCAGGGTCCGCAACATCACTGGATACATATCCCAAAGGCTTAGAGTTTAGGATGCCCTCTATCTCGATTAGGACCGTGCGCAGGACTTCTTCTGTCACAGTCTGCATCTGGATTGTAGCATACAGGGCAGCTTTGATGGATTTAATTTCCCTCTCCCATGCACCACCAAAGTGAGGCGCACTTGGAGGGTTAAATCTAAACTGGATCTGATGTTTGGCCAGTTCTGCCTGTAAAGTGGGGTGTAGTGCCTTGAAAGACTCGTGGATTTCCCTCTCACCTCCTCTGAAATTCGTGCCCTGATCCGACAGAAGCTCCGCTGGTTTTCCCCTGCGTGAGATAAATCTGCGGAGGGCCATCAGGAAGGAATCCTGGTCGAGACTAGTCAGGACGTCTATGTGGACAGCTCGGGTAGTAAGGCACTTAAATAATATACCCCAACGCTTCTCATTACGCCGTCCAATTTTGACCATGAAGGGCCCGAAACAATCCATTCCTGTAGAGAAAAAAGGTGGTTTCATCAACTGCAAGCGGGCGAGAGGTAAGTCTGCCATTTGTGGCACTGCAGGCTTCGCTCTCCATCTCCGACAATCAGGGCAGGAGTACTGGTGCCTCTTCACAGCTTCTCTTCCACGAAGGATCCAGTACCGTCGGCGAAGTTCCGCAAATAGTCGCTCTGAGCCTGGATGATGGAGGTCTCGGTCAGCATCTTGAATGATGAGTTTAGTCACCTGATGAGCTGGGTCCAGAACTATGGGATGAATGGCTTCTGTGTCCAGCAAATCACTGCGACGCAATCTGCCTCCAACTCGAATCAGCTTAAGTCGATCATCAAATTCAGGAGCTAATGTAATCAAACGGCTGGTGGAAGGGACAGGCTTCCTTTCTGAAAGGTGTTGATAGTCCTCCTCGAAGCAGTCTACCTGAACTCGTCTCAGTAGATCTATCTCAGCATCTCGATAGTCTTGTGCAGATGGCGTTGACTGACTACCTGCCGCCCCATGGCGGGACCTCACAACTGCCTCTATCATGTCCCTGAAACCATTGAATTGGCTGGCATCAAGTAAGGGCGGAAGAGTAGCGGTGATGATGGAGCCGCAAAATGTAGCCTTGCGAAGCTCTGTGGCATCCAACTGCTCAGCCTCTGGCTTAGCAGGCCAATGCTTAGGTGACAAGCGCAAAAATGCTGGGCCGTGATTCCACCGGCTCTCCCCTGCCAGCTCCCTTAGGGTCTTTCCACGCGTAATATCATCTGCGGGATTATTTGCAGAATCCACGTACCTCCATATTTGTGCCTCAGTCAGCTCCTGGATCTCAGCGACTCTAGTGCCCACAAACACCTTAAACCTGCAAGAGTCTGACTGAAGCCACGTGAGAACGGTGGTGGAGTCTGTCCAGAGCACCACTTCATGAAGTACCAGGGTAAGTTCACGCTGCAACAGCACTGCTAACTGAGCTCCAGTCACCGCTGCACATAGCTCTAATCGCGGTATTGACTGCTGGCGCTTGGGGGCCACTCTCGACCGTGCAGTCAGAAAAGCCACCTCCACACGAAGGTACGCAACTGAACCGTAAGCTTTTTCAGATGCGTCACAAAATATATGGAGGCTTCTGACAGAACTGGGGTGGTCCAGAGGGGGACTTGAGTAGCAGCGTGGCAAGACAATCTCTGGAAGGTGTTGCAGCTCATTCTCCCAAGTTAGCCAGGCCTTGAGGGCGTCATCTGGCAGCGACGGGTCATCCCACTCTCTCTCTTTGTTCCATAGGTGCTGCACAATGATTTTGGCCCGCGTGGCGAAGGGAACGAGAAAGCCTAGCGGATCAAAAAGCCGTGCCAGTGTACTATATATGTTTCTCATAGTCGGTGTGGGACGGTCAGTGATGTTGCACTTGTAGGCCAGAGTGTCCGAGGCGCAAAGCCATCGGAGTCCAAGTGCAAGCTCCTGTGGATCCTCCATTGACTCTGTGAGCCATAACTCGCTGCTCTGGGATCTTGCCCCTTTAGGAAGGTGACTGATAACTTCGGGGACATTACTAGCCCACTGACGCAGCTCAAACCCCCCTGAGGCCAACAACATCTTCAATTTGTCAACCAGCTGTCTTGCTGCTGTAGAGGAGGAGAGGCTCTGTAAGTGGTTATCCACATAAAAGTAACGCTCGACGGCCACCCGGACATCCTCCTCTAGCTGGCTGTGGTCTGTCACATGCTTTTGCAGTGCAAACGTTGCACAGCAGGGGCTGCATGTTGTTCCGAAGGGGAGGACCTGCCACTCATAGACACCGGGTGGCGCCTCTTTGTTCATGTCCCTCCACACGAAACGAAGCAGGGATCTGTCTCCTGGCAGCAACCTGATCTGATGGAACATGCCTTTTATGTCGCTGCTTACAGCAACAGAATGCTCCCTGAATCTCAGCAGGACACCTAGCAGGCTGGAGGTCAATGTGGGGCCTGGTAGTAGAAGCTCATTTAGGTTGTAGCCCTTGTAGGCGAAGGAGCAGTTAAATACGAGTCTGTTTTTTCCATTATGACTCACCATGTGGTGAGGTATAAACCAAGACTCTCTTGACGTATCCAGCTCTTCATCTGCTACCTTTTTCACGTACCCCGCCTGTTCCAATTTCAGGATCTCTGCTGCATAGGCTGATGCTCGTGTTGGGTCTTTCATCAGACGTCTCTCAGTGCTCCGCAGACTCGCCAGTACAGCATCTTTGGGGGCGTGGAGATGCGGCATGTTACTAACACGAAGCAAGGGGGTGGCGTAGCGACGGACTCCGTCAACTTCCACCCTCACTGTCCTGGTTTCCAGCATGCGAACTGCCTCTTGATCTTGCTTTGAGCGGATCACTACCTTCTCGCTCCTGTACGGCAATACGTCCATTTTCCACAGCTTCTCCACGTGATAAAGGAGCTCTGCAGAGGGTGACTGTGTGGATATATGCAGACACTGCTGTGGCTGAAGATGCTGTCGGATAATTTTGGTTGGGCCCTGAATAGTCCAGCCCAACTTGGTCTTTACAGCAGCTGGTCCTCCAGGCGGACCCATACGAACCGGCTCTACTGGAGTGATCAGGTGCGTATAGTCTGACCCAATGAGGACCATGGGGTGAACACATTCCAGTGTTTGCAAGGGAAGTCCTCTCAGGTGCTTATATTTGCGCTGAAGAGTCTTCACTGGTTGTGAATGCTCTGCCAGGCCCAACTGATCTGCAGTAAAGGCTCTCCGGATCTTGTAAGTCTTTTGGGGGTGCCTGGCAGGAGAAATAGAGAAGGAGACAGACATTCCATGTAGAACTCTAAGATCCTGGCGCACTGTCCTTAAAGCAAGGTTCTCTGGCTCCCCTTTAAGTTTAAGCTCTTTAGCAGCGGCTGGAAGTAGCATAGTCCGCTCTGACCCATCATCCAGTATCGCGTAGGTCTCCATGGCCTGCTCCCCATTATGTAGCACAACCTTTGTCACCTTAAGGAGCACCTGACTGCTGCCGGACGGCCTATCCAGATAGAGAACTTCATTGGCAGTACTCACTAAGCATGATGTGTTCTCTGTGGCTGGTGTCACTATGGCTGGTCTAATGTTAAGGTCGTGGAGAGCTTCCAGGTGTCTGCCATCACAATTCTTGCACCTGGCCTTTAGTTTGCACTGTGCGGCCTGGTGACAACGACCACAACGCCAGCACCGCCTGTTTTTCTTAACCCAATCTCTCCGCTGCTCAGTTGTTAACTGGCTGAATTTAGTGCACTGGTTCAGGTAATGCAGGGCGTTGGTACAGTATGGGCAGGGTAAGGCGACTTTGCCTTGTGGATTGGCACTGGTAGATGAGACTACTGGGACAGTCGTGCAACTTGAAGATTGTTCAGCTCCATGGAGGACTGTGGTTAGCCTGCCAAACTTTGAGTCCTTCCGTCTATCCCTCTTACCGTCTGGGTTCTCTCTGGGTCGAGATTCATATCCATACTCCTGAATCTGCAGCTCAAACTCCAGCCAGCGAGCGAAGTCTAACAGCGTAGGGACACGGATGCTGAGGGGATGTAGGTATCTCATAAACCCAGACCGCAGATCTTGTGGAAGCTTGGACATAAGCCTAGTGACATGAGACCCACACTGAAGCTCAATATGACCTTTCTCTCCAAGTTGGTCGAGCATGCCAACTAAGGCTCTCACTCTGAGAGCAAATCCTTTAAAGGCAGTGATGTCCTGGCTACGGATGTTAGGCGCCTCCATCAGGTCTGCAATGCGCCTTAATGCTAGCTGGTGAGGTTGCCCATAATGTTCTGTTAAGGAGGCCATAGTGTCAGTGTAGGGTTGTGTAGAGTTGGTGTATGAATCTGCGATGAGGAGCGCTTCTTCAAATTTAAGATGATCAACTAAAATCTGATATTTAAACCTCTCCGTAGCATTGTGGGGGAGGAGATTTTCCAGGGAGGTCTTTAGCCTAGCAAACTCACGTGGGTCCCCTCTACTAAAGTCTGGGATGGTGGGTTGAGGACCCCGATATATGTACTCTGTAGCTCGGCGGGAGTGAAAGTCCTCGTGTCTCTGTTCATCAGCTGTGCCTGGTTTAGAAGGAAAATGGGGTGACATCTGTGGACGGACTTGCGTATCCGTTGGCTGGTGTGACCTCCCCATCCGACCAGATGCAACCCGATTATCGTTACCAAATGCCGGCATTCCAGGAAGCTGCTCTTGAGTGATCCCCATCTTCTTAAGGCATGTCATAAGCTCTGCCACTAACTCTGTGGGCAGTGTGGTAGTGGATAGCTGTGGCTTCTCCTCATCATCTGCCACTGGAGGGGGGGGGAGGGGCCAGTCTTCATCGTCCACTTCTCCTTTACTGGGTACCTGCACAGGTGCTAATGTATTATGGACCGTAGCCTTTGGTGTGGGCCTTGGTGGGCTAATGGCCGCGGCGAGCACTCCCAACTGCGCGTGCGGGCTGTACTCCGCAGGGGAGAGGGCCGTGTGGTGTGATGGATCTAGGCATCTGCTTGAACTAAGCTGTGTTTGCATCTCCATTACGATAAGTTGAAGCCTCCGGTTATCCTCCCTAACCTTTTGCAGCTCATCTAATATTTCAGGTGAAGCCCCTGGGTTTACTCTGTGAGACAGTGGGTCTGGGGTGCTCTGATAATGGGGTCCTGAGAACACTGACTCTCTGGGATACTTAGGGCGAGCACCAGTCTGGTTCCACAGATCATAGAGCTGGGAGGTGTGCGTTAACAGCTGATCGATCCTGTCACCACCGTAGTAGGGCTCCTGCATCTGATGGTGGGGCTGTGGGGAGAGTGCTGCAGCCTGGGGGGGTCTCTCCACAACAGGCAGGGAGACTTCATAGTCAGCAAACCAGGTTGGCGGACGTATCTGACGTCTCGGGCGGGTATCAGGAAGTGGCGTTGCCTCCTCTCTCACATACGGGAACATCCTCACGCACAGCGGTCACACACAATATCCGGCTCGAAGGACCAATTTGTAATGATGACTTGATAGGACTGTACTGTAACTAGTTGGGGATAAGTGATCACTGTGGTGCATCGATAAGAATGCAATTGGATGCTTTGAATCTCTTCAATGGGTTTATTGATAGTCAGCAGAGGATTATCTGTCGTCATGAATGTACAGTATGTGTGTGTGGTTCTACAATAAACAATAAAAGAAAAGAAAATATTAGCATATAATTAAACAACAGTGCTGACATGATTCAATTAGTAAAGGTAATAAATTATAATTATTATACCTTTCCCTTTAAGTAGCTTTAACTGCTTATACATATCAAATAACCAAATAAAATACCAGGTAACACACATTATCTTCTTATTGAATTGAATTGAATTAACATACTGCTAGTTCTCAATACTATCCACCAAAAACATAGTTCTCTACTACTCAACCATAATTACACTCAATAATAACTATACCGTTTCAGGTGAGCACACACATAAGCACAATATCAATATAAAACTAATAATACTAGGCATTAGCATGATGCTAGCGAACTTTATACTAACATACTACATAGTAACTCAGAATAGACTCTTTTAACAACCCGAGGCACCGAAATACACATACGTAAACATTTACACCAGGTACTCACATGTCTCTGAACGCACACATGCACGGATAGCGACACAGACGACAACTTTTCACCTCAGAAATATCTACGATGCGTTTCCCAGCCAATCTCACGACTAACTCAAAACGAAACTAAAAACTGTCGGCGCGAAAACTGCGTTCTCTCTGTGACCCTGAAACAAAGCCACTGATTGGCTGATCCCCGTTACAGCAAGTCCTTCTTCACAAGTTCGAAAAAGTAGGTTTTTCGGAAAATTCTAAATGGCGGCCATATTTTGTTGATTGGCCTTACGGTTCAAAAGTTATTAGAAAAATATTAGTGAAACTTTGGACAGGTGGTGGCGCTAGAGGGAATGACATAGAAACACCAAAATTGGTGTATTTAATGTTGGGACTGTCCTCTATCAGAATGTCAAACCAAAACAACTTTCCCGCAATCGGTTCTATGGGCTGCCATAGACTCCCAGTCGGAAGAATAATAAGAACGGGAACAGATACAATAGGTGCCTCCGGTGCCTTCGGTGCTTGGCCCCTAATAATAATAATAATAATAATAATAATATTAAAAAATATATATTTGAAAAAAATATTTTAATTGAGTAGTCTATCATAATATAAACACAGCCAGTTTTACTCATTGAGAGATTTATTTGTGAGGAATAATTACCTAACAATTTTATTGGAGTCTTACACACTTAATGCACAGTTAGTCTATGCCATGCATTAATTTAAATTGTGACATTATTATGGGAGTGGCTTGATGCAGTGCAGATTAAGATTCAAATAAAAAATGCTGTCTGCTGTGTCATTAGAAAAATATTCTTGACTGAATAAACTTTCATTAATGCTGTCACTTAACATATCTGCTTCACAGGGAAAATTAAATGAATTGCTAATTACAATATTGTATTGAAAATGTACAGCCTGAACAAATACTAGAAATTGAGAAATAATGGAAATAATTTGGAATCATGTAACAAACATTACACATTTAATATTTCTATTATATCTTTTATGCCGTTTTGGCGGCTTGGCTGTTTCCATTGTTACAGCCGCCTCTTAGGCTGCAACAAGAAGGGAGACCAGACACGTCAATTCTTAAAGGACAAGTTCGGTATTTTACACTTAAAGCCCTGTTTTCAGATCGTTTCTGATGAAATACAATGGTTAAGATTGAAATTTGGACAAATGCTGCTGGCCCGAGAATTTTCGGTTTCTGTGGTAGCACCCCCCCACGTCCACAATGGTTGCATAGGTGCACTGGAATAATCCTTCCTAAAAAGCATTCAACTTTCGTTTACAAAGACGTGAAACTCACCGAGTGGTCAGGGGTGTTCACTGATATGCTCACACAAAAATCGCTGCAAAATATGCTTTCCAACAGGTTTTATCGTAGTTTTTGTCCAACTCCATTGACTTGTATTGGATGAAAAACTACGATAAAACCTGTTGGAAAGCATCTTTTGCAGCGATTTTTGTGTGAGCATATCAGTGAACACCCCTGACCACTCGGTGAGTTTCACGTCTTTGTAAACGAAAGTTTAATGCGTTTTAGGAAGGATTATTCCAGTGCACCTATGCAACCATTGTGGAGGTGGGGGGGTGCTACCACAGAAACCGAAAATTCTCGGGCCAGCAGCATTTGTCCAAATTTCAATCTTAACCATTGTATTTCATCAGAAACGATCTGAAAACAGGGCTTTAAGTGTAAAATACCGAACTTGTCCTTTAACAAAAACATTTATTTTAACGCAAGAACAAATGTGAACAAAAAGAAACGTGTCAGGGCCAAGCAGGACACTCAGCATAGCACAGGCCGTCGAACTTCATACCAGAGACGAGCGACCAAGCGACGCTCCCACACAAACAGTTTCAGCTACATTTAACTCTGCGTCCAACAAGTGTCAGGTGTGTCATCCATGCCCCCTCCAAACGACACCTAAAGACACACACAAAACACACGCACAGCCTAGGCTGGGACATCAAATTATAAAGGTCCAGAAGTTTTTCATCAGGTGTGTGTGTGTGTGGTGTAGCAAATTAGCTCAATGAAATATTAATAATCAATAATAACTGGTTATAATTGATTATGAATATTTGGATCAGTTAATATAATTAACTTAATGTTGTAAATTAAAGCTACACTGTGTAATTTTTTAGTTGATTCTTAGCAAAAAACACTTAGTTCTTTCAAAAATATATGTGCTCATTAATGTATATTTACTTCTTTCAAGTAATAAAGTATTCTCGTAAGTTTATAATCTGCCTTTGAAAGTACATACGGGTGAGGGGTTCGAATGCCGGTCGCCATGTTGCCCCTCCATCTTGAAACTACATTAGCCAAAGAGGGACATACCTGTAAATTCAAGCTTCGCCTTTCGCGCTTTACACTCAGTGACACAGAGACGAATGCGAGGGGGAGATTACTCGCGACTGCCGGCAGATTTGAAAGATTGCTGAAGATGGAGGATCACGCCTATTTTCGAGGACATGTAGCAGAGTCGCCAAGGAAGCGAAAGAGAATTAAAACGTCAACGCGACAGACAAATCAGCAAGACCAAAGTCAATATTGGAGTAACTTTTCCCAGATGGAAAGAGCTCGAGGAGCAAAGATTTTAAAACGGACGCCGAAGTTGCCTGCTTTCCTCTCGAGAGGTAATCCAGCCTATTTGTGTAAATTTGAAGTTTTATAGTTGCTTGTCTAACCATAGCATGGTTGTGCATAACGCAGGAACGACCTCTAGTATAACTTGCGTTACTTTTCCTCACATCAATGGTGAAAAAGTATTGTTTACCTTGTAACATAAATCTGTGCTGCAACGGATCACAGGTGATAGTTTTAAAGGCGCAATTGGACGAAGTCGAACTGGAAGCCATGTTAATCTTGAAATAATACGGCCACCGTAGGAGTTAAAACGCCCTCGAAATTGAAAGGAACAGAAACTAATATTCACTGGGTAGTCATATACAATTTCCCCGCTAGATGGGGGAAAATATCACACATTGTAGCTTTAATATTACAATCAATTAACCTGTTTGTCCCGTGAACACTTGTATATTAATTCTAAGAAATGTACATCTCCGGGGCATGGGAAATGTCTTTATTACTTTACAGTACAACTAAGAGCAAGTAGTCAAGATCTATGATTAGGGACTCCAGATATGAGCTTGAGACACGGACAACTTTACATGTGACATGAACAAGACTTTATTAAACACGTAAACTACTCTAAGGGTGTATTCACACCTGCCTTGTTTGGTTCGATTGAATCGAACTCTAGTTCGTTTCCACCCTTGGTGCGGACCTTTTGGGCAGGTGTGAATACAGCAATCGAACTCGGGTGCGGACCAAACAATCGAACCGAGACCCAGCTGAAGAGGTGGTCTCGGTACGGTTCCAAACGAACTCTGGTACGGTTCGTTTATGACGTGAACATGAACCGACCCAATTGCAAGAAAGCACTGCGCCTTTACGTTCATTTAATTATTTGACTGCTCTTATGCTCTTATGAGGATACTTAACACAACAGACATTTTGGCATAATGGTTTGTGTTATTGTTCGTTCAAGTGCGAAAGAGAATTCCATTACGGCGCGCTGTCTGGCCACACGATACTGTTGCGCGTCTTTCTGCGCGTCGTGTGTGCATCATTGGAATGGAATGAATGAATGAGTGTGTGCATCAGGACATTCACATACAGAGCGTTCTCTTTAGTCTAATCGCGCATAAATGCTTGACGGAACCGTCTTGCAGCACATTGTCGTCTTCTCAAAATCCGAATTACAACATCGTATAGAATGATGACATTGTATCATATGATACTCATTAGTTTCTTCATATTGCGTTTGTAGAGCATAACACAAAATCAGTAAAAGAACAAATATTGCAGTACGAAATATCTCCATGCTGAGCCTTTTTTTTTGCACTTCCTGATTTCCCTACTTGAGAATCCTTGTCCAATGAATGGACGACCTTAGCACACGTGCGGTTTTGTTTACAAATTTTGGTTCACTTGCAAAAAGAGCAGTGTGAAAGCGAACCGTACCAAAAAAAATATATATATATTTTATTTGGTCCGGACCAAAGCAAGTGAACTATCGGACTTTCCTGGTGTGAATACACCCTAACATACACATACATACAGTTTACCAAAAGAAAGAGAGCTGAAGCAGAATACAGGAAAGCAAGAAGTTATAGCATTGTTTGAAATTCAGCAGATCAACAGCCTTGAGCAAACCATCAGTTTAGATCTAACATGCCCTTCTTTAAAAGGGGTAAGGATACTTAATGTATCAAATAATGAGACTAAGTTTGATACTTGTATGTCTCGCCCATTTGAATTAAACTGCCCTGATGCAATTTGTTGAGGCTCCAGTTGATCTTTGCTGATGTGGTCTTGATGAGAGAGAACCAGTGGTAGTCAGAGGATCTTTGGTGAATAGAAAGACAAGGCCGCAGCCTGGCACAAGCTTGGGGGTCCTTAGAAACTTCTAGTTCAGCATCATCATCACATTAGGATTCCAGAAGAGAGTAAGAGGGTAAGAGAGCTAATCTTGTGATCAGGGATTTTTAAAGCGTGAAGATGTCACACCCTCTGGAGGTGTGTGAGCCAATAAGAAATGTTTTCCTTTGGAGGGAATTTCTTTACGACCCATTGTTCAAGCAGGCCTTTGAACATGTAGTTTGATTGGATGTTTAACACAAGAATCTTCAAGATTCTTATAATACTAATGCGTCACAAAGTTAGCAAAATGTAATGTAAATGAGCAAATGGGGGACGAAGATTGGAGTTTATAGAGACTAAACATGCCACACATATGATTTTGGTTAACCATAGTATGCAACAAAGTCTGAAACATTACCAGTCTTATCAGTCTCAATGTGTCCTGTAACAGGACACTGGGTTCTGCCAGTGTGTTAGCTTCATTTGGGATGTTAGTTTTGGGGGAAGTTTCATAGGCCTCATTTAATTGTTGGGAGAGTGAGTTTGCTGGATTATTCATTAAATATAATGAATAATTTGGTCCAGATGCTACAGTGGTATTCTTTTTTAATATGATGTAATTACATTGCTGTCTTGCCGCCAGCCAATCGTTGCATTGCTGATCATGGTTTCGAATATCGATATATCTGCCTTTTCCAATGAACGCAAGAACGAGCAGTAGCCTCAGATTACTTAATCCAGATATTTTAATCAAATCCGCAAATTCGTTTGAAGAACTAAATTATCCAGAGATCAGTTTATCACGATTAGAAGATCTGGCATCTGTCAAATCATCTCATATATTAAGCAAGGTACAACGAATGTACCCCAGGTACTGTTTCCTGTTTGTTTATTATTTTGTATATATTTCAGAGTACCAGTTTGGAGTCCATGTATGGAGGAATTCCTAGTTAAAGCGATAACAGAAACAGAATATTACTTTGGGAGCCATAAAGATTGACACTGGAACATGATGCATTCCAGATTAGGGGAACAGAATGTTTTGATCCTACGGTTACACTACAGCTACACAACCCCACATTTATAGTTTTCCCTGTGAGGTTACAGTCTCTATCCACGTGATGATTAGAAAATCCTGATGGTTCAACAGCAAAATCAGTAATAGCATCCAAAAGCCAGGTTTTGATGAGACTAATTATACTGCAGTCGCGTACTTCTGTTTGGAATGAGATGCGCCTTCTGAGGTCACAAACTCTACAAAACTTTTCTCCGTTATCACAAACTGCTCTGTTGTTTACCTGAGTCATGGGGTTTCCATAAGGAAGTTCAAAGTTACTTTCACAAGGTTTTACAAAATGAAAAGTGTAAAAATAGAAAAACATAAATACATACTCTAAGTTGCTGGAGCTCGTAACATGGAAGTCATTTTTGCCACCATCTTGCTTTAAAAAGATTTCATGGATTGAACTTCTAAATGCTTCCCTCTAGCCCGTGTCTGCACAAACAACGGCCATGTTCAATATGGTTGTCAGTCTCGTATTTGAGTCCTTAATATGGTTACATTCACACACAGTTCAGTTATTTACGTGAGTGACAACTGTATTCAATAACCAAACTCCCACCCATACATTTTCAGGACTTGCGCTGTGTGAATGGAACAGACCTGGGCTGCGTTTCCCAAAAGCATCGTAAGCCTAAGTTGATTGTAGAGACCATTGGTGGCAATTGTTCTACGATCAACCTAGGCTTACGATGCTTTTGGGAAACGCAGCCCTGGACAAGTTGTCCGTCACGTCATACAGTGTGAGAGAGCCGCTCTGTGTTGCACAAACGTGTGTCCACCATGTGTTGTGGGTTCTCATGTGTGGTTTCGGTACGTTACAGCAATGGAGATACGAGGGCTTTAGATCCAGTCACTGTTCTCCACCAAAGTGGCACCTGTTTTGTGTGCTACATGCGACTCAAATGCTCAGCTGTCCACCAAGGTATAAAAGCTGCTGTTGGTTAATGAAGATTTGACTGAACTCGTGGCTTGAATGGACTCTTGTCTTGTCAAAAGTGATAAGTCTTTTCAGTTTTATGTACGTCGCCATCTTTGATATTACTTTGGTCACTGTTGCTATGGTTACTGATAAGACAATACAGGCTTGACTCACCTTGCACATTCATACAGGCAGTATTCGAGACGCTAATGTAAGTTGCTGTGTGAACGGGACATGTTGAGATTCAAACCTTAGCTATTGAACGTTTAAAATGTTATATTGGTGTTGTTTCAGTTGCAGACTTGAGGCTGCAGATTGAGGATGCTGCATGTTGTGTTTCCTCTTTATTTATTTGCCTCTCGATTTCATTTAAACCATCAACATCCACCAATAATGTTGTAATTACATATTGACCTGGAATCAACTCGGTGCCATTTTGGAATTCAGACAATAACTATACCCAGTGTACACCAACGCTTTGTTTTTTCCCTCTCTCAAGGATAGGGCTTTTACATCCTGGGTGTAGGCTGACCACCTGGTTATTGCTCTGTTGCAGGATGTAGATGTGATTTTTGTGGGACAGTGCGGGATATGTGGAAGAGGGATACATTTTGTACTAAAATACTTTGTAAATATTGATTTTACCTTAGTTGTAAAGCCTATTTGTGATTGTGTTGGATGACAACATGTTTTAAATCGCCAATAAGCTTTGTTAATTGTGACTGGCAGTTAATTTGCAGAGGTTCGAGTGATGCAATGTAATTTACTTTTACTGGACCTAATCTGTCTACTAAATATAATCACAGAGTAACAGGCAGGCTAGCTAGTAGGTAAAAATCTAATTTTATACTAAAATACATTTCCTTAAGTAGCGACTAGTTTATTTTCCTTTATTAGACTATGCAAACATTAAATAAACTTGTTTTTTGTTGGATCTGGCAGGTTTGATCAGGATGTTCTAATCCAGTATCTGTCTAGATGAAGTCCTGGCTGGTGTAGCTGTATTTAAGGACTTTTGATGAGGTCCACACTAATTCCTTTGCTCCGTCCAGTCGTCATCAGCGGAAAAATTCCTTTCTACGATTGTGTTGGTTGGTTATTTTCCCCGCTCTAGCTAGAACTTTACGGCTGGGGAAATGGATTTTTGGTACTGAAATGTCAGAAAAAAATAAATAAAATACAGACATAATCTTTCTTGGCACTGACCATGTTGCGAAAAAATGTCACACAGAATCAACTAATTTAACCCACAATTTGGATGTCGATCTCTATTTTAGGAGTCTGTCTTTGACTCACTTTCTTTTTATTATTTCTATTAATATTCACCCTTCATTGTTAGTTGGCCTGTTCGGGGTCCTACCTCCTGATTACACTCTGCCATCTCATTTCCCTGAGCTGGGCGCTTTTTTCACACTGTTTGAGGCATGTTATTTTGATGCTCATCCTCATAGGGGTCTGTTGTTTGGTAGTGTTATGATTGTTTTTGTTGTTGTGAAAACTATAAATAAATCATTAAAAATAACTAAATTAAATCTACTTCGAAAACTGATTTCAGACAGGCTTTCCAGACACCATATTGTAATTTCTACTGATTTAGAACGAATTCAAGAGATCTAAAAATGTTATGGCCAATTTTGTCCAAAACCTACTTTGGCCAACTAGTCCTAGGTTTTTTGCCCAATCGGAACCAGACCAGTCTAGGACAATTCTCTGGACGCTCTAGATCAATAATTATCAAAAAAAGTTGAACTTTTGCATTTGCCTGGCTGTAACAGGGTCATTTAGGAAAGGGGCGGGACAAAAAAAACACTCAAAAGCCTATACAACCTAAGGGAAAACCCCAAACTTCACAAAAATCGATGAGCATATGTGTCATAGCATGGTGAAGAAGCATGCCAAGTTTCGTGAAGATCGGACAATAGGTGGCGCTATAACTGTCCAAAACGTCTCTTCTTATTAGGGGTTCAAGCACATAACCAAACAAATATTCTTCAATGCCAGTGCTTACTTCCTAGTTGAGAAAAATGGATGCATGGAACGGAGTCCGGACACAACAGACACAATTTTTATTATTTTCATCAACTGCTGAACTGCACGTGACAGATTGTGGGAAATCACAAGTCGCATTTTAGACTTTAAGCATGCTAGTTTGTGCTAGGGCCAGTCGCGTTTCCACTGTCACATCTGGGGCTTGATGTGGCCTCCTCGGGGCCAATAGCCAGGGGTTTTTGGTCCGCCGAATACCTTGATCCAAAGCGGGCCAACTGGTGCTTGAGAAGTTGTCATGAACAAAGGTGGAGTTTATCTGATAGGGTCAGGAGAGGGTCAACACCACTGTTCATTTCCCTTGTTATCAGGCTAAAAGCTAACATAAACATTTAAGACATTTAAAACTATTTTCAGCTCAACTCACTTTCAGATGCCAGCGACTGTCTGAAATATCTTCTAATTGCGATCCAATGGGGATTCTGATCATTGTATGAGGCAGAAATATAAAGTTTCATCTGTCTTTTCCCTGTGCCTTTGTTGATATTGGACTTCTACATCTGCATATGTTATAAATTACTCTGGTTAACTCTTTTTTTTTTTTTCGTAAGCTCTGGCTGAAAGAATAACAGTATAGTGAGATGTGAGAGATTGCTCAGACCTCCCCAGATTGCATAATATAAATGCTCATTCTTTCTAAAGAAATGGGACGTAAATATGATATTATATCAGTATTTTTCTAAATGCGTAAGCTTTTGCACTTAAAGCCTTAATGGAGTTGTTTTGTGCATTTTTGTGATCCCAAATAAATGGAAGCAGACTTTTTATGTGAGATAACGACAAATACCAGGGCTGGATTTCTCAAAATCTTCGTAATCCTAAATAGGTATCGTAGAGCCATTGGCACCAATGGTCTCTATGATCAAATTAGATCACAATGCTTTTTGGAAACTCACCCCATTTTGATTCAGAATTATTGATGTGCACTCCTGAAAGAAATTAATAAATAACTTTCACTGTAAAAAATGTTTTCCGTCATTGGTGAAATATCAATGCTGGAGTCTTAGTGTTTAAAGATGCAGTAAGCAATTTCTGAGAATCATTGTTGAACACTGTTGATATTTTAAGTCAACACAAACAAACACACCCCTGCCTTCAATGCTCTGCCCCCAAATTGCAAGAACACGCAGTGCAAGAGTGGATGTCTCTTTATCATAGCAGAAGCAAAGCTAAATAAAGCTTTGCGAAAAATAAAGTGAAGATGATGAATAAATAACAAGGAAGAACAAAAAATGAACATGAGGTACACAAGTGTATACAAGCAAACGTTTGTTGTTAGTTGTCAAGCAGCACACACCCAAAACCAATGTTACTCGGGAATGGAGGAGAAATAATGCACTCTCAGTGTCCAGTGTCAGGCCTTACTGCTTAGGTCTTTCCAGTGCTGGAAAGCTTTACTGGGTCTTAAAACGTGGACGTGGGTCCTAAAGCTCTTGCCTGATCATAACCCTTCTATTTCCAGTGATATTCCTCTGATCTTTTCTCTTTTGTAATGTCTCTTAGCCATTTCTTTTCCAACAGTCTTTCTACAAATCTTCCTCTTGCTTGCTCTCTCTCCTACCCCATCACGATTGTGTACGCCCCTACTGCTGATTGGCTAGTTTGTTGTGGTGCTTGGTCCAATTCACTTTCAACAGCGTTTTCCAGAAATTGCTTACTGTGTCTTTAAGTAGACCAAATGTCCGCTTCTGTCATGTTCATTCAGCCAGGGTTGCCTGGTCTGCAGAACAAAACTACTGCAATGGGCCAATCAACCCACTGAATAAAAAATCAATTTAGCAACTCAAAAGTAGCCCAATTTTGCAGGAAAACCACAGACTTGACAACTCTGTAGTCAGCTATCCCCATGCTGGTGAAATGGTGGGGTTGTGTGACGCTGTTCTATGGAGGCGGGTTAAGGACGGGTTTTAGTGTAGCACTGCAGGGCTACTTCCCCGACAGTGGAATCACAACTTTATTTCAGCCTTGCGGCTCGAGGTCCAAGGCTATTGGCCCCACCCGGCACGTTGTTAGACTTGCTCTGGCTCGACAATGGAAAATCACTATAGATTGTGAAGGATACATCTAAATTAACATCAGCAAAACTGACGAAGGCATCTTAGTAAATGGGATGTTACACAAACATTCAGATTATTCTTGATGCTCTTCTATATACTGCCTAGTTTTTTAATCTGCATGGGTTCATAATAAAGATGACTATTTTTCAGTAATATCATTAAAGTTAATGTTTATGTAGAAATATCATTACAAGTGGTGTATATAAGATTTCTGGTCTCAATTTCGATTTGTTTTAAAACCTAAATGTCATATTCATTATTATTTTTTATAAATATGATTGTGCTTCCTTTCTGTGTTGTTCGCCGTTTAACTGAATATTTTTTTTAATAGACCTGAAAATCGGAATCACAATGTCATCTGAGGAAGAGGAGGCCTCAAACAGTAACAGTGGTCAATCAGAAAGTAAGCTGAAGAGCAAGAAGCCACCCAGTCTGATGATTGCAATTCCCAAACCTGAATCTGACAAAAAGGTATGAGTATAAAATAAAGGCTTGTGTAAAAAAAATAAAAAAATAAAAAAAGTTCAGCTGCAGCATGTCTCACACAGAATGCCATGGATCTTAGGTTTACAGTGCTGGTCAGAATAATTTTCCCCCTTGGTAAATATGATCAAAGATGGCTGTAAAAAAAAATAATAAAAAAAAAATAGCTTTTTGGCAGCAAACACTTAATATGGGTTTGGTTCATACAGGGCTAAAAAAGTACCCCATGTGTAAAATGAAAAACTCTGCTGTATCTTTAATGCTGTGGGCCTAATTTTCTGCCAGAGGTCCTGGACATCTTCAGATACATGGCATCATGGATTCGATCAAATACCAACAGATAAAAAAATCTAAACCTGACAACCTCTGCTAGAAATCTTATAACAGGCCATGTTTGGATCTTCAACAGGACAGTGATTCAAAAACAAACATCAAATTCAAAACAAAAATGGGTCACTGAGCACAAAACCAAGCATCTGCAATGGCCATCCCAGTCCCTGACCTGAACCCTATAGAAAATGAGTGGGCTGAACTGAAGAGAAGAAGCACCAGCATGGAGCTGGGAATCTGAAGGATCTGGAGAGATTCTGTATGGAGGAATGGTCTCTGATCTCTTGTCAGGTGTTCTCCAAACTCATTGGGCATTATAGGAGAAAACTCAGAGCTGTTATCTTGGAAAAAGGAGGTTGCAAAAAGCCATCTTTGATCATACTAGTGCAAAATGCCCGTGCAAAATCAGTTTTTGTGTGTGTTTTTAGTAATTGTTGGTTTGGTGCCCGTGAAAGAGACTGTGAACGCATTGAATTCAGGGAGCAGGCTAGGTTACTACAAATGATGGCTGTGAATAAACTATAATATTCAGAAGTAAACAGTGTAGCTGACTGAGTGTTTATGAATACCACAACCTTCTAAGTGCTAGTGCAAAATGCCCGTGCAAAATCAGTTTTTGAGTGTGTTTTTAGTAATTGTTGGTTTGGTGTGTTTGAGTGCTCATTGTTACAATTACACACATATTTGTGCATGGTAGAAAGCACACAGTGAACTCCGAGAAAACGCTATGCTTGAGGAAGCTTGTGAATAGGCTACTACAAATAATGCCCGTGAAAGAGACTGTGAACACATTGAATAGGATATGTTTAGTTGGTGAATAGCATAGGCTATCGTTACACAGTAGCGATAACTTTAAGCGCACCAGAATGAAATATAATATTCAGAAGTAAACAGCATAGCTGACATACAGATTCTGTTAACATCCACAAATGAATAAACGCGTCGATTCAGGGAGCAGTGCAAAGTGCCCGTGCAAAATCAGTTTTTGTGAGCTGATCGCCGTCAAAAAAGTTCAGGAGATATTTCTTAGTGATGGCTGATTTCAACAGTTTCAATATGATAGCATTTTGAAAAAAAAGTGTCATGAATTTATTGCATTTTTTGGGGAAAATAATCCGTTTTTATAATAGATCTTTGAAAATCCAAATCTGGATTTGAATTTTATATGATATTATAACCTAAAGATACTATGTGAAAGTTTTAAACAGAAAATAGTGTTTTTCATCTTGCCACTTTCTTGGTAAAGAAAACACATTTTTACTCAAATTAATCAAAATGGATTTATCACATTCTGGAACCAAACTATAATATTCAGAAGGAACCAAACTATAATATTCAGAAGGAACCAAACTATAATATTCAGAAGTAAACAGTGTAGCTGGCAGATGTCAGAATGTTTATTTTTAAACCACAACCTTCTTGGGGCTTCTTTGACCGATACAACCCTCTAATGTCAGAATGTTTATTTTTAAACCACAACCTTTAAAAAATGATATATTTAACAATATCTTTAGCATTTCTCATCCAAACAACGTCAAACTTAGCGCTGCACTTACTCGTGACCGTAGCGAGACACCTGTCAAGTTTGAAATCCATCGGACTAACGGTTCGAGAGATATGTGGTTAACAGACATACACACACACAGACAGACAGACGTTTCTGTAATTTATAGATAGATTTACCAAGGGGGCAAATTATTCTAACCAGCACTGTATGTATATTGTTTATTTGCATTTTGATCATCGGTTGTGACTCGTGAGTTTTGTGTCTAGAGTTTTGAAAAAGGACATAAAGGTTCTGATATTAGTGCAAAAATTATTGTAAAAAAAAAAACTGTAAATGCTTTCTGAAAATAATGCACACATAGCTGAAATGATTTTACAAATGCGTGATTTACTAACAAAACTAAAGCATGATAAATTTCAAGAAAGCTTAATGAAAATACATCAATAATTCTCAAAATATGCAAGATTTAGACTAATAGGCATTGCTTTTAAAGCACTGACTGGAGTCACACGACAGCTTGTGTGACTGAAGAGGAACATGTTTTTTCTTATACATTTAAATACATACAAGAACGTTTTGATTATTAATGTGTACTGACACAAACTGAAACTTACATTTCATCATGAGGCATTTTCAATGAAAAACAGTGGATGAATGTAGATTTTTTAATGACTTCATTGCAAGGTTTGTCAAGACTAAATAAGACTAACAATTTAAAGTATTACAAAAATACATGCATTTTTCCTGCTTTTTTGCTTCATGTTGTTGGGACTCTTTTTTTTCTGCTACAGACTTATAGCTTCATTTGGAATCCAAAGCCATACATCAAGACACATGTCATTACCTGTGGCACCGCATAATGCTTGAGTCTGAAACAGAACTTAAATAAAAATCCACATGACTGAATCAGTTGAGGTCGCATATTATTGTCATGTTTACATTATATAGTACTTAAATCATCTTTGAGAGCAATGAGGCCTCACACAACTTGTATATTTTGCGTATAAGGAGGACTGGCACTGGATGCATCCAAGCTAAATTTAAGTTGTCATAGTACAGAGTCTGAATACTTGTTATATTAATTAATTTTTTTTTTTTTTTTTTATAAATTTGCAAATGTATCACACCTCTGGGATTTGCGTTGTTATTTTAAATAGTGTGCATTGTGAAAAAAATTATTTAAAGCATTTTAGGAAACACAGTGTTAGCAAAAAAAGGGGCATGAGGACTTAAATGCTCAACTTAAAGAATGAATAGATATAGATATAGATTAATAAACAACATAGATATTCAATGGTGTTTATCAATATATTAATGAAATAAGGCATTAGATTAAATGTTATTCAAAAGGGTTAAATAAAAAAGCTGGTTGATTAAATAAAACTTTCTTTTAGTTGCTGAACACTAAAAAGTTAAGATAGTTAAAATATGAATTTTCTTTCTGCATGCCCACAGACCATTCACAGCTTTTTAGTACTTCTTGAACATAAAATGGCGGAAGCTGATGAAAATTGTCAGCATCTTGTGCATATCAGGGCTGCAGACTTTTATAAGTTCAATAGTCTTTAAGAGATATCCAAGTGTTTTGTTTAAAGTTGACCGAGGCAATACAGCTATACTGCTCTAACTGAGTTTTAACTGCATGAGAGTATTTGTGTGGTTTATAGTCCCTGCAGCCATCTTTAAAGAAGAGTGTGAGTCTACAGCAGACAAGTGAAGTATTATCGGACAGCAGTCCATCTACAAGGGACAGAAGAACGCTCAGGAGGCAAACATCACTCTCTCAGAGCATACGCAGGTAAACTTACTGTAACTATCACAGATGAATGAGTGGATAAAGAAATAATGAATCATTTTCTTTATTGATCTCAAGTGGAAATGCTGGTCTCTATAGCTGCCGGATCATGGATGGATGGATGGATGGAGATAGCAAGATAGGAAGATAGACAGACAGACAGACAGGCCGATCTCTGGTGATTTATCCTTAATAAACATATTTATACCGAACATTTTATAACACACCTCTCCATTATATGAGGGTTTTTATCTTATTTTCACGTTAAATAAAATGCCACCATTTTCACTTTTCTACTGTCCAAGTGACCATTCGGAAAGAACACTCGATGGAAGCCTACTGTTGCTATAGTAAGGAACGCAACTTTAATGCGTAAATACAACCTCAGATGATCAAAAACGCATGAAATATTACACAGTGTCATAGTTTATTAAACAAAAACTAGGCCAAAATGGAGAATTCATGTGTGACAAACTAAGCACACCCTTACTGCTTCCATAGGAATTAAGAGGGTAAGTAGCAGTCAGGCGCTGCTAATCAAATGCCTTTGATTAATCGATCATCAGCAAGTGTGACTAACTCTATAAAAGCAGAAGTTTTGGCGGTTTGCTGGGCTAGAGCATTCAGGTGTGATCTTCAGCAATGATCTTAGAGAAGCAATTGCTGCCCATCAATCTAGGAAGGGTTACAGGAACATTTCTAAACAATTTGAATGTTATTCGGGTAATCACTCTACAGTGAGGAAGATTATTCACAAGTGGAAAACATTCAAGACGGTTGCCAATCTTCCTAGGAGTGGTCGTCCCACAAAATTCACCCCAAGGTCAGACCACGCACTGCTCAGAGAAACAGCCAAAAACCCAAGAACTACACCTCAGACTCTACAGACCTCAGTTAACTTGTTAAATGTTAAATTTAATGACAGAACAAATAGAAAAAGACTGGACAAGTATGGCACGATTGGAAGGGTTGCCAGGAGAAACCCTCTTCTCTATAAAAAAAAAAAGGCAGCACAGCTTAGGTTTGCAAAGTTGCATCTGAACAAATCACAAGACTTCTAGAACACTGTCCTTTGGATGTTTGACCAGTAATGTGAATTATTATTATTATTATTATTATTAGGGCCCAAGCCCTGAAAGGGCGAAGGCCCTATTGTTTCCGGAAGGATTTTATTTTTTTTTCTTCATTATTATTTTTCTTCTGCCTTTTTGCCACTTTTGGGGCCCTTAACATGCTCAAAAACTCTTGAAATTTTGCACACACGTCAGAACCTGCGGCCATCAGGGCCGGACTGAAGCTGGTACCCGGGCGTGGCAGGGGGGCTCAACAGCGCCCCCTGGAACGGGATCCGAACACTTGTCCATAAATCAAACACACTTGCATGTAATAATATGAAACTCAGTACACATATAGATCTCATCGGGCTGAACAACTTTCGTGCTCTAAGTTTTACACCAGCCCAACAGGAAGTCGGTTATTATACGTTGTTTGGAAAACGCATACAATGGAATGTGAAATACTCCTCCTAGGGAATTCATCTGATCGCCACCAAACTCGGTGTGAATGAAGTCAAGACATTGAGGATGAATTCTTGCGAACGGATTTTTGATATCTTGAACGGTTTGGCCGTGGCGAGGAAACGAATTTGTGGCGAATAATGGGACACAGGAAGTGTATTATAACTTCAGCATACATTAACTGATCTTGATGAAACTTCAGCAGTGTGTTCGTTGTAAGAGGCCGATCACATGGATGTGACTATTGTGAGTCAAAGTTATAGCGCCACCAACTGGCAGCAGGAAGTGTCACTTTCTAAATGCTTTTGACAAAAGTGGGGGGGTTAATTTTATGTATAGTCACAAAAATCAGTACGCATATTGGTCTCATCGAGTCGGACAATTCTCTAATTTACAGTCATTATTTCCGACGAACAGGAAGTCAGATATTTTGGTTTGAAGTGTTTTTTTTGGAGAATTTTCTCTCTTTCTCTGTCTCTGTGTGTGTGGGGGGTGTGGGGGATTTGTCTGTTAGGAGAGACTGCTTTTATAATTGTTTTTCAAGATTTGAGGGGCTTTTGGGGCCCTTAACGTGCTCGAAAACTCATGAAACTTTGCACACAGGTCAGAACCTGCGGCCATCAGGGCCTGGCTAAAGCTGGTACCCGGGCGTGGCAGGGGGGCTCAACAGCGGTGAGGAATATTTTACCACCGGTTAATCAACGTGTGACACCGCTGGGGGCTTTTGAATTGCTAACTTAAAAACGAAAGTAAAATATGTTCGTCCGCACTGACATGGATAATGGTGCAGAGCGAGCGTTTTCAATGAATTTCTATGGAAGTAGGAATGAACTAAAAAACGTTCGCTCTTCTCTGCCCGTTCCTCGCCGTGGACGCACACCATTTATTTATTTATTTGTTACATATATAATATATATATAACAAAAAATATATATACATTATATATGTAACAATAAATAAATAAATAAATGGTGTGCGTCCACGGCGAGGAACGGGCAGAGAAGAGCGAATGTTTTTTTAGTTCATTCCTACTTCCATAGGAATTCCCTGGAATGGGGTCCGAAAACTTGGTCCATAGATCAAACTAGCTTGCATGAATTAATATGAAACTCAGCACACATATAGATCTCATCGGGCCGAGCAACTTTCGTGCTCTAAGTTTTGCGCCAGCCCAACAGGAAGTCGGCTATTATGGGTTGTTTGGAGAACGCTTGCTGTGGAATTTGAAACACTCCTCCTAGAGAATTAATTAAATCGCCACCAAACTTGGTGTGCATGAAGTCAAGACATTGAGGATTCTAAATTGCGGACGGATTTTTGATATCTCGAACGCTTTGGCCGTGGCGAGGACACGAATTTATGGCGAGAAAAGAGAAACACGAAGTGTTATAACTTCTGCACACATTAACTGATCTTGATGAAACTTCAGCAGTGTGTTCGTGGTAAGAGGCCGATCAGATGGATGTAACTATTGTGAGTCAGTTATAGCGCCACCAACTGGTAGCAGGAAGTGTGTCACTTTCAAAATGCTTTTGACAAAAGTGGGGGGGTTAGTTTTACCCACAGTTACAAAAATCAGGACGTATATTGGTCTCATTGAGCCGGACAACTTTCTAATTTACAGTCATTAGCTCCGACTAACAGGAAGTCAGATATTTTAGTTTGAATGTGGATTTATTTGCAAAATCAGCCTCTGCATTTTTACCCACTCCTCTTAAAGGGTTAGTTCACCCAAAAATGAAAATTCTGTCAGTAATTACTCACCCTCATGTTGTTCCAATCATGTAAGACTTTCGTTCATCTTCGGATCACAAATTAAGATATTTTTGATTAAATCTGAGAGCTATCTCACTCCTCCATAGGCTTCCAGAGGGACCGAAACTCGCCGGCCCAGAAAGTCAGTGAAGAAAATGTTGAAATAGTCCAAGTGACTACAGTGGCTCTACATTAAGTTTATCATGCGACGACAATACTTTTTGTGCGAAAAAACAACAAAAATAACGACTTTATTCAACTATTAGTGTTCTTTAATGTGGGCCTCTGACGAGAGTTCACGGGAGCGCCACGACGCATGCGCGAGAACTGAGATTACGGCGTTCTTCTTCTACTACTACTTGTTACTGGCTGCTCACTCCTTAGGAGTATTTGTCGCCATCTACTGTACAAGATGACGTCCCGACATTGCCGGGAGCGCAAAACGGTCTGTTTACAAGCAGCTGAAGACTCGCGCTGTATGTAAAACTGTATTCGTAAATATGTCCGCAGATTTCGATGTAGATGAAGATTTGATTTTTTTTTTTTACCAACCATACTTATTTGAACCAGAATACACAGACATTGAACTACAAGAGATGGAAGATGCTGCAACACAACCGCAGTCTGCTTCTGAAAGACAGAGAGCATTGGACAGCTGATGGTGTAAATGTAATCAGTGCCAAGCGATGCCTACTGAGGCCATCCTTAAAAATATTTTGGTTTGCCGTAACAGCCAAAAAAAAAAAAAAAAAAAAGGGGTCGGTTGGTCGGTCTATATATAGCCTATATTCTTTCGCAAGTTAACGCAAGTTTACAACCGGCAAGTCGTTTTTTTATCAACTTAAAAACCAAAGGGGACTTTTTTAGTCCAAAAGGGTAAAAAAATTATTAATTGGGTCGGTCCTAAATTGACAGGGTCGGTCGGGTTATGGCAAACAAGACTATTTTTAAGGATGGCCTGAACAGGAGAGCGTGTGCTGCATCGATTGGGACATACAGTTACATACATTACGAATACAGTTTTACAAAAGCAAAATAATATAATATTTGATGATTGATCGAAAATCGTATCTCTCCCCCCACATGCTCACCTGCAAGATGCTCCGACATTAAATTTCTCTGTAGGCTACTGTAGGCTTTTTGTAGAAAGCCTTTCTTTAAAGTGAATTTCGTTTTGTATTAATTGTAGCATGCAGGCAATATAATCAGGACATGGAGGCGCCCGCGCGCTCGTCTCTTAAATGAACCAAAACTCTACATTGAATCTTTAAAAAAAAAGAAGAAAGAATATAGGCTATATATAGACCGACCAACCGACCCCTTTTTTTTTTTTTTTTTTTTGGCTGTTACGGCAAACCAAAATATTTTTAAGGATGGCCTCAGTAGGCATCGCTTGGCACTGATTACATTTACACCATCAGCTGTCCAATGCTCTCTGTCTTTCAGAAGCAGACTGCGGTTGTGTTGCAGCATCTTCCATCTCTTGTAGTTCAATGTCTGTGTATTCTGGTTCAAATAAGTATGGTTGGTAAAAAAAAAAATCAAATCTTCATCTACATCAAAATCTGCGGACATATTTACGAATATAGTTTTACATACAGCGCGCGTCTTCAGCTGCTTGTAAACAGACCGTTTTGCGCTCCCGGCAATGTCGGGACGTCATCTTGTACAGTAGATGGCGATAATACTCCTAAGGAGTGAGCAGCCAGTAACAAGTAGTAGTAGAAGAAGAACGCCGTAATCTCAGTTCTCGCGCATGCGTCGTGGCGCTCCCGTGAACTCTCGTCAGAGGCCCACATTGAAGAACACTAATAGTTGAATAAAGTCGTTATTTTTGTTGTTTTTTCGCACAAAAAGTATTGTCGTCGCATGATAAACTTAATGTAGAGCCACTGTAGTCACTTGGACTATTTCAACATTTTCTTCACTGACTTTCTGGGCCGGCGAGTTTCGGTCCCTCTGGAAGCCTATGGAGGAGTGAGATAGCTCTCAGATTTAACCCTCTGAGGTCTGAGGGGTTTTTGGGGTCCTTGAGATGTTCTGACATGCCCTGACATTTGTGTATAATTACATTTGTATAATTACACTCTATTTAGCACAAACAGGGCTACCATAATATGTGAGCAACATGCATGTACATGTTTGTATTTTTGAGAGAATAATGTTTATGCATGGTTATTGAAAAAACTAAAAACTAAAGTTTCTGAAATAAGGCCACAAAACACATACTAAATACGTGTCAATAAGACTTTTGACTAATTGATGTCTTTGCCTAGAGTTTTTTCTTCAAAATGATGTGAAAATCATCCTGCCCTTATCATTCACATAACACAATACATTGATTTAAATCTTGTAAAACACTTTGTTTGTAAAGGCAATATGCGCGTAAGGGGCGTCAACCATTCAACAGCATCATGCATATGTAGTGGTTCACACCTTAGGAGACAATGGGGCCCGCATACTTAATGAGCCATTCATTCAGGTGTGTCACCTATAGCCACAAGAAAGAATGCAAGAGCAATATATATACAGTATATATATATATATATATATATATATATATATATTCTACCAAATTGGTTCACAGTTGGAAGCATGTCAATTATTTTTTTTTTTTTATAAATTTTGCTTGCAAATTGTATAATATCCAAGGAAAACATGTCTATTAATTGTGCAGTTAATTCTCATACTGTATTTTCAGTTTTGGAATATGTATCCTCTCCCCAAATTTGTCAATAATAAAACACAATAAAAATTATTTAAAGAAAATGCTTATATTTACCTTTTAAAATTTGTTTACATCTACCTTGTAAATATATATTTTTTTATTAAAAAGGTTACAATTACAACAACAATTGAAGTGTAATCTTTCTTTGTAAAAACTAAAGTATACATTTTATCATACATATTTCAAACTTCGAATATAGCCTACATTGACAAAACATACTATATTTAACATATTAGCAAAAATTGGCAAACAAAAGCGTATTTGAGGTGGCAGATATTTTACAGTAAAAATGTGTAATCTATCCAAAACTAATCAACGAAATGTTGTCTTTCATATGTCTGTAACATAGGTCTTTTGTTTTTATTATAAGGAATATAAATGTTAATTTGCAGTTTAATACGTTGCTTATACAAATACATTTTATTTCAACATATTTCAATCGATTTTACTCAGTATAGCAAAATAGTTTGCTAAAAGCAGATCATTTATTCACACACAGAAACGCAATTCAAATTTAAACCGTCTTTTTGCGAGTTGTGGTAAACAGCGCATCTCTGACGTTCATTCATTCACACAGAAACGCGATTTACTTGAGAATGAAAAAAAAAACTTACTACATTATTCCATCCGTTGCTCCTCGAAATACCAGCACTTCTGAGGTAAGTTTTCCATTATTATTATTCCTCACAGCGCTGCGAGACAGTATAGACAACTACACTTATCTGAATAATCTTATCTTGATGTGTTTTCTCGAGCTGATATGTGGGCGTTCACAGTTTGTATGGGATCGTCTCAGTCATTTGCGTTTGAATAGCGCGCGCTCTCCGTGGGCGTGGCCGATTATAACGTAATGAGATGAGATGAGCTCGACTGGAATCGCTCTCTTTTAATACAGATTTCACAAGATGAGAATATTTGTTTTTTATATAAATTACTTCATTTAAAAGAAGAGAATTCAAGCTTCATGCCTGTGTCTCTGTATGCCTGTTTGACTGAGTATTCGCTCAGTTATTGTTCATTTTCGGACGCGTTTCAGAATGGACTTCACTGGCAGAGAGAAGGCAGAACTCGCTTCGTGTTTATTTTTCTTTATTTGGCAAAAAGCACAACACTTTGTTTTTATTGTGAGTATACACAAAAATAATACACATTTAACAGAATCGATTGATGTATGAAACTCCTATGGAAAATCAAAGTCAACAGAGTATTTATGAGTTTCTTTTACATTGATAAAAAAAAAGCGAGCTGGTATCGCCGGCGATACCGTAGACCTCAGGGGGTTAATCAAAAATATCTTAATTTGTGATCCGAAGATGAACGAAAGTCTTACATGATTGGAACAACATGAGGGTGAGTAATTACTGACAGAATTTTCATTTTTGGGTGAACTAACCCTTTAAGTGGTTTATTTTATTCCCACCAAACTTTTTCAACATGATGAAAATACATTAAAGATGGTAAATTGTGAACGGATAATAAATATCTCAAACGGTTTTGCTATGGCGAGGGATTAAAGTAATGTCAAAAAAGGAAACAGTAAAAGCCTCATATCTTCTAAAAATGAAATTATACACCATTTATTTCTATATAAAATTATACAAATATCAGAACTAAACCCAGTTTTGGGTTTATTCAGTTTTTTCAATTCAAGAATTATGTATAAGTTTAAAAACAGCCAGAATGCGCTATTTAGTAAAAAAAAAAACTCAAACATAGGGCTATACTGCCCTCTTGTGTTCAAAATCAGGTAGGCCTATTACAAAATGACGGAGTAGCCTATGTTTTTATGTTTCCACTGTTCGATCACGCCCGCGCCTCACACACACACAAACACACACACACACAAATAAAAACACACACACACACACACACTGTGCATTCCAGCATTGCAATCTTGACATCGCAGCCGGTTCATTATAGCCGTAATAAAATATAATAATAAAATAGTCAACCTATTTGCAGCAAATGATAGTAGATTTCAGATCAATATATTTGTTTTCCTTACAATTTTAATTAACACTAACTTTATTCTCATCTGAATTATAAATAATTTATTTCTGTATAAAATAATACTACCGATTGAATATATAGTATTTCCAAAAGAGGGCAGTATTGGATTATTTTTAAACAGGGTTGGATGAATCCTTGAGAACAGTGTTTTACTGTAAAGAAAAGCAGAGCCAAGTGAAGCAGAGCGAGCGTTTTCAATTAATTCCTATGGAAGTAGGAATGAACTATTATTTTATGCCTAAACATACCCAGTCACAGAAAAATATTAAAGCTATCCTATGGCTTTATATCACTTTAACACGGTAAAGGGCTCATACTGTAGGCCTACATTTTGGCTAATTATTTCCAATGCTATCACGGATCATAACCTCATCATCTAGAAACTGCCACTCAGAATACATACATAGGACATGAAGATATCATAGGGAATTGTGAACATATTTCACTGGAACTTCATCTTCATTACATCTATCTATATATCTATCTATATATATATATATATAAATAAATATAAATTAGTGCTGAACAGTTACTAGCCATGAATATAAATAAAAAATACAAGGCAGAGAAGCCTAGCCCCAGCTGTAAAATGTAGGCAGCACAGAATACCTAAGGAGCAGTCCACACAGGACATGGTCTTGCATTTAAAAACAGCGAGATGGAGTGCATGGGAATGGAACAGAACATAGACCAAAAAATTATGTGTAATGATGTGTAACTAAAGGCACCAGGGTGGCGGTGCCACCGGCTTGGGCCCGCAATTGCTGCTCGCAGCTATATTTATTATTATTATATTGTTTTTTTAATTTTTTTTTTTATTTGCAGTTGTTATTGTTCTCCCACCCACTCCTGTCCCACCCACTTTTTAAAACAAAGTTACGCCACTTTTGTGATCATGTATCTTATGATGGAATTTTTTACAGATTTTTTTGGTACTTTCAGTCAAAACATTAAGAGAGTGATTTTCTTTGGAATTCAGTTGTACCTTTTGACACCAATGTTTATTGCAGTAAACTGATTCACCCCAACTATCAGTGAAGATTCAAGATCAACTTGAGTGTAAAGGCACATTGTATTTGAAAAGATACTTTTTAGATTTTAATTGTATCACATAATCCCAGTCGAGCCAATGGTGCTTGGACCGTGATCATTTGTTTTCTTTATTTTATTTCTAAACACAGGGGTACAGCTCAGTGGTTTGGGGTGGGCAGTGGTGGTGAATCCAAGCAGCAGGAATGGCACAGGAAGAGCCTCCGGCACTGCAGTCAGAGATATGGCAAACTGAAGCCCCAGTATTGTGAGCAGAATGAGGCAGCCAGCCTGGACTATGGCCCGGAGTCACCTGTGGCCCCCAGAATGCCAAAGGTAGAACAATTATTTTTTTATTTAACTTAAACAATAATTAGCATTTCTTCAAATTGTCAATTCATCTGCAATGCTAATAGACAATCTTTTGATACTCTTCTATATGTTAGTAGGGTTGTCAATCAGTTAAAAACTTTTAATCATATTTCATTACATGGTATGCTGATTACTGTAATTTATCGCATATATCAGTTGTTACAACCCACGTGGCTCAGGGCGGTGTAACACTAACGGGGAGGTAATCACTAACGAAGATTAAATGATTCCAAAAAGTCTTATCAGTCTGTTGATCACAGGTAATCCACAGCACCTGTCACTCAACTCCACCCTGCAAACACGCAACAAGACACACATAAACCGAACAAAACGCCACCTAGCGCCGACAAATCCAATGTAAGAAGTAGGAGCTACACGTCACCGGGTCGTAACACAATATTTGTAGTTCACAAATGAAGATAACTTAAAACATTATTGTAACAAATTTTTAAAGCATTAAACTGACATTACAGAAAGTACCTTTAGAATTTATAATGCTGTTTGTGTTATTTCCATATCATTAAAGATAAGCCTATCACTTGCCTACAGCCCACAGCCTTTCATTTGCTCATAGCATGTATGTGTGAGACTAATGAACTAAACGGTACTGATGCTGCTAGTCAACATTGAATATAGTAGTCGAGTATTTTTTTTTACACATTTATGTTTGCTTTATATATGTACAAAGGCTATGTTCAAATACTGTCATGTTAATGTTATTTTTCAAAAATCCATTATGTCTAGTATCTTTTAAAATAAAGTGTAAAGGCACATTGTATTTCAAAGGATGCATTTTACATGTTTGAGGGCACAGTACTATGGCAAAATTGTTGCCATAGTACCTTCTAGGAGGGTTTTTTTTGTGTGTGCAAAAACACCACCAAATCTTTAAATTGTGGTGACTTTGGGAATCATATTTAAGTATTTAATTTTATTTTTAGTGAAAAAAAATCATTACTTTAAAAAAGCTTTCACTGATGATGACTAAATCAAGCCAAAAACTATGCCAAATTAGAAGAGATAAGCAAGCATTATTTTAGCAGTTGACAAGCTAATGTTGTCGATCAACTCTGTGCCAAGTAAAATAGATCTGGAAGACAGGATGTCCTCATTCAACTAAATAATACAAATTCACATACTACTCATCACAGCAATAAGTGCTAGTGGGTTGCGTTTCTTAAAAGTGAAGGCCATTGACACCAATATTCTCTACGATCAAATTAGCTCAGAATGCTTTTGGGAAACGCAGCCCTGGTAATTACCTCTCCTCGGCTAAAACGGCGTATTATGAATAGTCGTCTGACTGAATGCAAGTCCAGTTTTCCACAGAGAAAAGCGAAAGAGGAGAAGCACAGCGAAGGAGCGGGGCCAATGCATTATGATTGAGAGGATAATGCACAGGATTTTTTCTCTTCAGCTGGCATTAAAATCAGCTGTCAGGTTTTAAATGGTGTATTGCAAATACATTCCTCCTTGCATTACAATTGCAAGTTACACTATATTATGTCTAAAATGTACTGTATGCTCCATCTATTTAAATGAGCATTCTCGGGGATTGTTTGTTATGCTTCGTGGTGTTGATGTGTTTTATATATTTTATATAGTGCTGGGCAACGATTAATCGCATCCAAAATAAAAGTTTGTGTTTACATATTATATGTGTGTGTACTGTGTATAATTATTTTGTATATATAAATACACACATGCCTGTATATATTTAAGAAATATTTGCATGTATATACTGTATATATATATTTTTACATAATTTATATTAGATATAAATATAAATATTTTATATATAAATAACACATTTTTCTAATACTGTTTATACATGTATATGTGTGTATTTATATATACAAAATAATTATACACAGTACACACATATATTATGTAAACACAAACTTTTATTTTGAATGCAATCAATTGCGGTTAATTGTTGCCCAGCACTAATTTTATTTATTTATTATTATTATTATTATATTCACTTATATTATTTCTTTATATACTTTATATACCTTTCTGCACCCTCAACCCAAAACATCTTCCATTACCTATTGTTCTTTATAATTCTTTTGCACTTTAATCTTACAATCATTGTGCATTATTTTATTGTATTTAAATGTTCAGAGTTCTTTTTGTTATAAGAAAACGGTTATTAAATCTGTTATAGGACGAATTTTTTTTTGCAACTTATTCAATATTGTGTTAATACCGTATACCGTCATATTATTACTTCAGCAATTATTGTGACATGAAAATTTGATACGTCACATTCCTAATACGAACCGTGAGTTTTGTGATCCATTATACCCCAAATTATTGGCTAAAACAGAATGTTTTTGACTGTCTTCTGGCTGTTTCTTACTTTTAGACTAGTCGACTGTTGAAAATTTCAGTTTAAAGATGAGTGAAATTAGTCAAAGCGCATATTCCTAGCTCATTCAGGACATGTTTTTGCATTCAGTCTGCACATTTTATTTTTTTTGGTTTAGATGGGGTGTCTTAGGTTGATGTTATGTTTCGCTGTGTTTTTTTATTTATTTTTTGTGATATAAATAACATGTTGAGAACCATTCAACTTTTTTTGGTCTATGTTCTGTTCCATTCCCATGCACTCCATATCGCTGTTTTTAAATGCAAGACCATGTCCTGTGTGGACTGCTCCTTAGGTATTCTGTGCTGCCTACATTTTACAGCTGGGGCTAGGCTTCTCTGCCTTGTATTTTTAGGGCCCGAGCACCGATGGTGTGAGGACCCTCTTGGAATTGCTCTGTTTATTATTAGGGCCCAAGCCCTGAAAGGGCGAAGGCCCTATTGTTTCCGGTAGGATTATTTATTATTATTATTAGGGCCCAAGCCCTGAAAGGGCGAAGGCCCTATTGTTTCCGGTAGGATTATTTATTATTAGGGCCCAAGCCCTGAAAGGGCGAAGGCCCTATTGTTTTCGGTAGAATTATTTATTATTAGGGCCCAAGCCCTGAAAGGGCGAAGGCCCTATTGTTTTCGGTAGGATTATTTATTATTATTAGGGCCCAAGCCCTGAAAGGGCGAAGGCCCTATTGTTTTCGGTAGGATTATTTATTATTAGGGCCCAAGCCCTGAAAGGGCGAAGGCCCTATTGTTTCCGGTAGGATTATTTATTATTAGGGCCCAAGCCCTGAAAGGGCGAAGGCCCTATTGTTTCCGGTAGGATTATTTATTATTATTAGGGCCCAAGCCCTGAAAGGGCGAAGGCCCTATTGTTTCCGGTAAGATTATTTATTATTATTATTATTAGGGCCCAAGCCCTGAAAGGGCGAAGGCCCTATTGTTTCCGGTAGGATTATTTATTATTAGGGCCCAAGCCCTGAAAGGGCGAAGGCCCTATTGTTTCCGGTAGGATTATTATTAGGGCCCAAGCCCTGAAAGGGCGAAGGACCTATTGTTTCCGGTAGGATTATTAGGGCCCAAGCCCTGAAAGGGCGAAGGCCCTATTGTTTCCGGTAGGATTATTTATTATTATTATTATTATTATTATTATTATTCTTATTTTTCTGTCAACCTTTCGGGCATTTTTGGGGCCTTTAACATGCTCGAAAACTCTTGAAATTTTGCACACAGGTCAGAACCTGTGGCCATCAGGGCCGGGCTGAAGCTGGTACCCGGGCGTGGCAGGGGGGCTCAACAGCGCCCCCTTGAACGGGGTCCAAAAACTTGGTCCATAAATCAGACACGCTTGCATGTAATAATATGAAACTCGGTACATATATAGATCTCATCGGGCCGAACAACTTTCGTACTTTTACTTTTTACGCCAGCCCAACAGGAAGTCGGCTATTATGGGTTGTTTGGAAACGCATGCTGTGGAATTTAATGTACTCCTCCTAGGGAATTCATCCATTCGCCTCCAAACTCAGTCAGCATGAAGTCAAGACATTGAGGATGATAAATTGCGGACAGATTTTTGATATCTCGAACGGTTTGGCCGTGGCGAGGACACGAATTGATGGCGAATAATGGAAACAGGAAGTGTGTTATAACTTCTGCATACATTAACTGATCTTGATTAAACTTCAGCAGTGTGTTCGTTGTAAGAGGCCGATCACATGGATGTGACTATTGTGAGTCAAAGTTATAGCGCCACCAACTGGCAGCAGGAAGTGTGTCCCTTTCAAAATGCTTTGAAATCACCCTCTTATTTTTACCCGATTTGCTTCAAAGTTTATGTGTATAATGTAAACACACGGCAGATGTAGACCTGTGGAAGGATTTTTGATATCTTTAATACTGTTGCCATGGCAACGCTTCAAACTTTAATATTCTTTTTTTATGCTTTTGAGACTCTTAACATACTTGAAATTGGATGAAACTCGACAGACACATCACATTTATTAGCCCGTAGACATGTGCAAAGTTTCAGAAACGGGCGTGGTGAGGGGCTCAGTAGCGCCACCTTTAGTCATAAGTG
>CM038631.1:24818791-25156291 GCA_021554675.1 Leuciscus idus
GAATTAATTTGAAACTCGGTACACATATAGATATCATCGGGCCGAACAACTTTCCCCTGGTCAAGTTTTACGCCAGCCCAACAGGAAGTCGGCTATTATGGGTTGTTTGGAAAACGCTTGCTGTGGAATGCGAAGTACTCCTCCTAGAGAATTCATCCAATCCCCACCAACCTCGGTGTGCATGAAGTCAAGACATTGAGGATTCTAAATTGCGGACGGATTTTTGATATCTCGAACGGTTTGGCCGTGGCGAGGAAACGAATTTATGGCGAGAAAAGAGAAACACGAAGTGGAATAACTTCTGCATACATTAACTGATCTTGATGAAACTTCAGCAGTGTGTTCGTGGTAAGAGGCCGATCAGATGGATGTAACTATTGTGAGTCAAAGTTTATAGCGCCACCAACTGGCAGCAGGAAGTGTGTCACTTTCAACATGCTTTTGACAAAAGTGGGGGGGTTAGTTTTAACTACAGTAAAAAAACTCAGTTCATATATTGATCTCATCGACCCGGACAACTTTCTAATTTAAAGTCATTAGCTCTGACCATCAGGAAGTCAGATATTTTGGTCTGAATGTGGATTTTTTTGCAAAATCAGCCTCTGAATTTTTAGCCACCTTTATCTAAGTGGTTTATTTTATTCCCACCAAACTTTTTCAACATGATAAAAATATATTAATGATGCTAAATTGTGAACGGATAATAAATATCTCAAACGGTTTTGCTATGGCGAGGGATTAAAGTATTGTCTAAAAAGGAAACAACTCAAAGGCTCATATATTCTAAAAATGTAATTATACACCATTTATTACCATATAAAAGTATACAAATATCAGAACTTAACTCATTTTATTCTTTTTTTTTCAATTTAAGAATGAAGTTTAAGTTTAAAAACTGCCAGAATGGTTGTTTAGTCTAAACAATAAATAAATAAAGTCAAACATAGTGCTATACTGCCCTCTTGTGTTCAAAATCAGGTAGGCCTATTATATCTATATAAAAATATACTAGGTATGTGACGGTGAGAATATTTTCCCACCGGTTAACTGACGTGTGACACTGCTGGGGGCTTTTTAATCGCTAACTTAAAAACGAAAGTAAAATATGTTCGTCTGCACGGACATTGATAATGGTGCGGAGCAGAGCGAGCGTTTTCAATAAATTCCTATGGAAGGAGGAATGACCTAAAAAATGTTGACTCTGTTCTGCTCGTTCCTCGCTGAGGACGCGCACCATTATGAATGCCTGTGCAGCCGTGAGCATTTTAGTTTCATTTTCGGGGCGGATTGCTTGAATGTATTTAAAAAAAGCACAATGTTGTGTTTTATTGCTACTGTACAAAAATATAAGTTAACACTTTGCAGTTTGAATGATGTTCTGAACAAAATGACAGAGTATGTTTTTATGTGTCCACTGTTCAATCGCGCCCTCGTTTTAGTGATTCCCAAGTTATTTTTTCATTTAAGTTTTTTTCATTGTTCTAATCAGGTCAGGCAAGTAAAATTATCTGTGTCTTATCCCTTACATTTTTATATAATATATATACACTACTGTTCAAAAATTTGGCGTCAGTAAGATTTTTAAGCGAAGTTTCTTCTGCTCACCAAGGCTGCATTTATTTGATTAAAAATACAAACAAAAACAGTAATATTGTAAAATAGTATTCCAATTTAAAACAGCTGCTTTCTATTTTAATATATTTTAAACTGTTATTTATTCCTGTGATCAAAGCTGAGTTTTTAGCATCATTACTCCAGTCGTCACTGTCACATGATCCTTCAGAAATTATTCTAATATGATGATTGATGCTCAAGAAACATTCATTATTATTTTAAATGTCGAAAACAGTTGTGTACAGTCTTTGATGAATAGAAAGTTCAAAAGAACAGCATTTATCTGAAATCTAAAGCTTTTGTAACATTAAACACTACCGTTCAGAAGTTTGGGGTCAGTAATCATTTTAATTTTATTTTTGGGGGAAAGAAATAAAATAAATCAATACTTTTATTCATCGAGAATGAGTTAAACTGATCAAAAGTTACAGTACAGACATTTATAATGTTTAAAAAAATTATATTTGAAATAAATGCTGTTCTTTTGAACTTTACATTCATCAACGCATTTTGAAAAAAAATCTGTACACAACTGTTTTCAACATTGAAAATAATAATTAATATTTATTGACCATCAATCATCATATTAGAATGGTTTCTGAAGGATCATGTGACACTGAAGACGGGAGTAATGATGCTGAAAACTCAGCTTTGATCACATAAATTAATTACAGTGTAAAATATTTTAAAATAGAAAACAGCTGTTTTAAATTGGAATAATATTTCACAATATTACTGTTTTTGTTTGTATTTTTAATCAAATAAATGCAGCCTTGGTGAGCAGAAGAGACTTCTCCTAAAAACATTAAAAATCTTCCTGACCCCAAACTTTTGAACGGTATATATATATATATATATATATATATATATATATATATATATATATACACACATATAAATACATATATATATATATATATATATGTTTGTATAATATATATATATATATATATATATATATATAAATATAGCTGCGAGCAGCGATGGAGGGCCAAAGCCGGCGGTACCGCCACCCCCGGTGCCTTTAGGTAACTAAAGGCACCGGGGTTGCGGTGCCACCGGCTTGGGCCCGTAATCGCTGCTCGCAGCTATATTTATATATATATATATATATATATATATATATATATATATATATATATTATACAAACATATATATATATTTATTATTATTATTATTATTATTATTTTTCTGTCAACCTTTCGGGCATTTTTGGGGCCTTTAACATGCTCGAAAACTCTTGAAATTTTGCACACAGGTCAGAACCTGCGGCCATCAGGGCCGGGCTGAAGCTGGTACCCGGGCGTGGCAGGGGGGCTCAACAGCGCCCCCTTGAACGGGGTCCGAAAGTTTGGTCCATAAATCAGACACGCTTGCATGTAATAATATGAAACTCAATACACATATAGATCTCATCGGGCCAAACAACTTTCGTACTTTTACTTTTTACGCCAGCCCAACAGGAAGTCGGCTATTATGGGTTGTTTGGAAACGCATGCTGTGGAATTGAATGTACTCCTCCTAGGGAATTCATCCATTCGCCTCCAAACTCAGTCAGCATGAAGTCAAGACATTGAGGATGCTAAATTGCGAACAGATTTTTGATATCTCGAACGGTTTGGCCGTGGCGAGGACACGAATTGATGGCGAATAATGGAAACAGGAAGTGTGTTATAACTTCTGCATACATTAACTGATCTTGATTAAACTTCAGCAGTGTGTTCGTTGTAAGAGGCCGATCACATGGATGTGACTATTGTGAGTCAAAGTTATAGCGCCACCAACTGGCAGCAGGAAGTGTGTCCCTTTCAAAATGCTTTGAAATCACCCTCTTATTTTTACCCGATTTGCTTCAAAGTTTATGTGTATAATGTAAACACACGGCAGATGTAGACCTGTGAAAGGATTTTTGATATCTTTAATACTGTTGCCATGGCAACGCTTCAAACTTTAATATTCTTTTTTGATGCTTTTGAGACTCTTAACATACTTGAAATTGGATGAAACTCGACAGACACATCACATTTATTAGCCCGTAGACATGTGCAAAGTTTCAGAAACGGGCGTGGTGAGGGGCTCAGTAGCGCCACCTTTAGTCATAAGTGGGGGGGTTAGTTTTATCAACAGCAACAAAACTTGGTATGTGTATTGTTCTCATCAAGACGGACAACTTTCTAATTTACATTAACGATATCCGACCAACAGGAAGAGAGATATTTTGGTTTGAATGTGGATTTTCTGAAGAATTTTCTCTCCCTCTCTCTGTGTCTCTGTGTGTGTGAGGGGAGGGGGGATTTGACTATTGCTTTTATATTGTTAATCAAGGTTTCAGGGGCTTTGGGGGTCCTTAACGTGCTCAAAAACTCTTGAAACTTTACATACAAGTCGGAACCCCCTGCCATCAGGGACGGGTTGAAGCTGGTACCCGGGCGTGGCAGGGGGGCTCAACAGCGCCCCCTGGAATGGGGTCCGAAAACTTGGTCCATATATCAAACTAGCTTGCATGAATTAATATGAAACTCAGCACACATATAGATCTCATCGGGCCGAACAACTTTCGTGCTCTAAGTTTTGCGCCAGCCCAACAGGAAGTCGGCTATTATGGGTTGTTTGGAAAACGCTTGCTGTGGAATGTGAAATACTCCTCCTAGAGAATTCGTCCAATCCCCACAAAACTCGGTCAGCATGAAGTCAAGACATTGAGGATGCTAAATTGCGGACGGATTTTTGATATCTCGAACGGTTTGGCCGTGGCGAGGAAACGAATTTATGGCGAGAAAAGAGAAACACGAAGTGTTATAACTTCTGCACACATTAACTGATCTTGATGAAACTTCAGCAGTGTGTTCGTGGTAAGAGGCCGATCAGATGGATGTAACTATTGTGAGTCAAAGTTATAGCGCCACCAATTGGTAGCAGGAAGTGTGTCACTTTCAAAATGCTTTTGACAAAAGTGGGGGGGTTAGTTTTACCCACAGTTATAAAAATCAGTACGTATATTGGTCTCATCAAGCCGGACAACTTTCTAATTTACAGTCATTAGCTCAGACCAACAGGAAGTCAGATATTTTGATTTGAATGTGGATTTCTTTGCAAAATCAGCCTCTGAATTTTTACCCAGTCCTCTTAAGTGGTTTATTTTATTCCCACAAAACTTTTTCAACATGATGCAGGAAGTCAGCTATTTTGGTTTGAATGTGGATTTCTTTGCAAAATCAGCCTCTGAATTTTTACCCAGTCCTCTTAAGTGGTTTATTTTATTCCCACAACACTTTTTCAACATGATGAAAATACATTAAAGATGCTAAATTGTAAACGCATAATAAATATCTCAAACGGTTTTGCTATGGCGAGGGATTAAAGTAATGTCAAAAAAGGAAACACTAAAAACCTCCTATCTTCTAAAAATGTAATTATACACCATGTATTTCTATATAAAATTATACAAATATCAGAACTAAACCCATTTTATTCTTTTTTTTTTCTATTTAATAATTGTTTAAGTTTAAAAACATCCAGAATGTTTTTTTAGTCCAAATTTTCTTTTTAAAATATGTCATTCATAGTGCTATACTGCCCTCTTGTGTTCAAAGTCAGGTAGGCCTATTGTATCTATATAAAATATACTAGGTACCGGTATGTGACGGTGAGGAATATTTTACCACCGGTTAATCAACGTGTGACACTGCTGGGGGCTTTTGAATTGCTAACTTAAAAATGAAAGTAAAATATGTTTGTCCGCACTGACATGGACAATGGTGCAGAGCGAGCGTTTTCAATTAATTCCTATGGAAGTAGGAATGAACTAAAAAACGTTCGCTCTTCTCTGCCCGTTCCTCGCCGTGGATGTACACCATATATACAGTATATATATTGTTTCCGGTAGGATTATTTATTATTATTATTATTATTATTATTATTATTATTATTTTTCTGTCAACCTTTCGGGCATTTTTGGGGCCTTTAACATGCTCGAAAACTCTTGAAATTTTGCACACAGGTCAGAACCTGCGGCCATCAGGGCCGGGCTGAAGCTGGTACCCGGGCGTGGCAGGGGGGCTCAACAGCGCCCCCTTGAACGGGGTCCGAAAGTTTGGTCAATAAATCAGACATGCTTGCATGTAATAATATGAAACTCAATACACATATAGATCTCATCGGGCCAAACAACTTTCGTACTTTTACTTTTTACGCCAGCCCAACAGGAAGTTGGCTATTATGGGTTGTTTGGAAACGCATGCTGTGGAATTTAATGTACTCCTCCTAGGGAATTCATCCATTCGCCTCCAAACTCAGTCAGCATGAAGTCAAGACATTGAAGATGCTAAATTGCGGACAGATTTTTGATATCTCGAACGGTTTGGCCGTGGCGAGGACACGAATTGATGGCGAATAATGGAAACAGGAAGTGTGTTATAACTTCTGCATACATTAACTGATCTTGATTAAACTTCAGCAGTGTGTTCGTTGTAAGAGGCCGATCACATGGATGTGACTATTGTGAGTCAAAGTTATAGCGCCACCAACTGGCAGCAGGAAGTGTGTCCCTTTCAAAATGCTTTGAAATCACCCTCTTATTTTTACCCGATTTGCTTCAAAGTTTATGTGTATAATGTAGACACACAGCAGATGTAGACCTGTGAAAGGATTTTTGATATCTTTAATACTGTTGCCATGGCAACGCTTCAAACTTTAATATTCTTTTTTGATGCTTTTGAGACTCTTAACATACTTGAAATTGGATGAAACTCGACAGACACAATCACATTTATTAGCCCGTAGACATGTGCAAAGTTTCAGAAACGGGCGTGGTGAGGGGCTCAGTAGCGCCACCTTTAGTCATAAGTGGGGGGGTTAGTTGTATCAACAGCAACAAAACTTGGTATGTGTATTGTTCTCATCAAGACGGACAACTTTCTAATTTACATGAACGATCTCCGACCAACAGGAAGAGAGATATTTTGGTTTGAATGTGGATTTTCTGAAGAATTTTCTCTCCCTCTCTCTGTGTCTCTGTGTGTGTGAGGGGAGGGGGGATTTGACTATTGCTTTTATACTGTTAATCAAGGTTTCAGGGGCTTTTGGGGTCCTTAACGTGCTCAAAAACTCTTGAAACTTTACATACAAGTCGGAACCCCCTGCCATCAGGGACGGGTTGAAGCTGGTACCCGGGCGTGGCAGGGGGGCTCAACAGCGCCCCCTTGAACGGGGTCCCAAAACTTGGTCCATAGATCAAACACGCTTGCATGAATTAATTTGAAACTCGGTACACATATAGATATCATCGGGCCGAACAACTTTCGTGCTCTAAGTTTTACGCCAGCCCAACAGGAAGTCGGCTATTATGGGTTGTTTGGAAAACGCTTGCTGTGGAATGCGAAGTACTCCTCCTAGAGAATTCATCCAATCCCCACCAAACTCGGTGTGCATGAAGTCAAGACATTGAGGATTCTAAATTGCGGACGGATTTTTGATATCTCGAACGGTTTGGCCGTGGCGAGGAAACGAATTTATGGCGAGAAAAGAGAAACACGAAGTGGAATAACTTCTGCATACATTAACTGATCTTGATGAAACTTCAGCAGTGTGTTCGTGGTAAGAGGCTGATCAGATGGATGTAACTATTGTGAGTCAAAGTTATAGCGCCATCAACTGGCAGCAGGAAGTGTGTCACTTTCAACATGCTTTTGACAAAAGTGGGCGGGTTAGTTTTAACTACAGTAAAAAAAAAATTGTTTGTATATTGTACTCATCAAGCCGGACAACTTTCTAATTTACATTCATTAGCTCCGGCCATCAGGAAGTCAGATATTTTGGTCTGAATGTGGATTTTTTTTGCAAAATCAGCCTCTGAATTTTTAGCCACTCCTCTTAAACTATTTATTTTATTCCCACCAAACTTTTTCAACATGATACAAATATATTAATGATGCTAAATTGTAAACGGATATTGAATATCTCAAACGGTTTTGCTATGGCGAGGGATTAAATTAATGTCAAAAAGGAAGCAGGAAACATCTCATAACTTCTAAAAATGTAATTATACACCATTTATTTTTATATAAAATTATACAAATATTAGAACTAAACCCATTTTATTCTGTTTTTGCTATTCAAGGAGTATGAAAAAGTTAAAAACAGGCTATTTAGTGCTATTTGGTTCAACAAAAAAGCAAACATAGGGCTATACTGCCCTCTTGTGTCCAAAAGGAAATCAAAATAGTATATAAAACGTTTTACTAGGTAGGCCTATTGTATTTAAATATAAATGTATTAGGTATGACTGTGAGGATATTTTCCCATCGGTTAATCGACGTGTGACACGAGCGGGTGCTTTTAAATCGCTAATATAAAAGTGAAAGTAAAAAACGGACGTCCGCACTGACATTGATAATGGTGCACACACGTTGGAAAGAATGATACTTTTAAACACTAAACCGCCATTAGGTGTCGCCAGGCGACCATCTTAATGAGCGAGTCATTGATTCATTCGTTCAAACGATTCGTTCGAATGACTGAGTCATTCATGATTGAGACAGATGTTTATGGATTGACCATTGAATCTTTGAGTCAACCGATTCGTTTCAAAATGCTGAATCATTCAGTAATGAGAAAACAAGTTGCTGTGAGATGCGCGATGGTTCTGCTGTGATCTTTGTTTAACTATTTTTGCTGCTGAAACAGAACAAAAACAGTCAATATTGCATCTAAAATGTAAGTGACTTAATTGTAACTGTTTATTAACCTGTTGTATGAAATCAATGTCACAGTTTCAATCGTGATTGTATTCAGGAAATAGTAGCCTACTCGTCAAGTGAGGTTGCTTATATGTTATAAAATATATAAAAACTCCATATTTGTCATTTTTATAGTCAGTATGTTGTTAACTGGGTTGCTTTTTTGTGTGCTGCGCTCATTTGTTTACAATTCTCCTGGAGAAGCTGCATGAGCCTCAGCAGGGCAACCTTGTTACCATTGATCAGTAAGACATTTATTATTAACTGCTGATTGCAACTTAAAATGAATGTAATGAAATTAGAATAATCTCTCATTTTAGTGATTCCCAAGTAATTTGTTTTGTTATTGACGTTCTAATCAGGCTATACTCTGGTCGGGCAAGTAAAATTCTCTTTCAGGTAGGCCTATTGTATTTATATATTAGGGATGTGACTGTGATAACATTTTCCCACCGGTTAATCGACGTGTGACACCGCTGAGGGCTTTTAAATCGCTAACTTAAAAGCGAAAATAAAATACAGATGTCCGCACAGACATTGATAATGGTGCGGAGTAGAGCGAGCATTTTCAATGTATTCCTATGGAAGTAGGAATAAACTAATACATTTTATTTATGTTTTTATGTGTCCACTGTTCAACCGCAACCGCGTCACACACACACACACACACACACATTCCAGAATTGCAATCTTGACATCGCAGCCTGTTCATTATAGCCCTAATACAATATAATAATAAAAATAGTCAACATAACATATACGAATTACACTGCTCTGTTTAAATAGTCAGTAGTACAATTTGTACCATTCACAGTAAGCAGAGCTCCACTGTGATGTTTCCAAGCACATTTTTGCGCGTGTGAAGAGGATGATTTTTTCCATCGATATTGGAACACGAGTGAAGTACAAAGCCTATAATAAAGAATAGTTTAGCATCCAAATACATCGCAAATATTGAAACATTTTGATTCTAATGAGAGGGTTACGTGAGACCAACACGGCTTACTTTCGTTTTTATTTTTACATTAAATTTAAAGGATTTGTTGTGGAATATTTTGAGTGTATCATAAAATCAGAATAAGGTAAGACAAGTAAAATTTCCCGTCTTTATTATATATATATATATATATATATATATATGTGTATATATATATATATATATATAAATATAGCTGCGAGCAGCGATGGAGGGCCCAAGCCGGTGACACCGCCACCCCGGTGCCTTTAGTGTAACTAAAGGCACCAGGGTGGCGGTGCCACCGGCTTGGGCCCGCAATCGCTGCTCGCAGCTATATTTATTCTTATTTTTCTGTCAACCTTTCGGGCACTTTTGAGACCCTTAACGTGCTCGAAAACTCTTGAAACTTTGCACACAGGTCAGAACCCGCGGCCATCAGGGCCGGGCTGAAGCTGGTACCCGGGCGTGGCAGGGGGGCTCAACAGCGCCCCCTAGAACGGGGTCCGAAAACTTGGTCCATAAATCAGACACGCTTGCATGTAATAATATGAAACTCGGTACATATATAGATCTCATCGGGCCGAACAACTTTCGTACTTTTACTTTTTACACCAGCCCAACAGGAAGTCGGCTATTATGGGTTGTTTGGAAACGCATGCTGTGGAATTTAATGTACTCCTCCTAGGGAATTCATCCATTCGCCTCCAAACTCAGTCAGCATGAAGTCAAGACATTGAGGATGCTAAATTGCGGACAGATTTTTGATATCTCGAACGGTTTGGCCGTGGCGAGGACACGAATTGATGGCGAATAATGGAAACAGGAAGTGTGTTATAACTTCTGCATACATTAACTGATCTTGATTAAACTTCAGCAGTGTGTTCGTTGTAAGAGGCCGATCACATGGATGTGACTATTGTGAGTCAAAGTTATAACGCCACCAACTGGCAGCAGGAAGTGTGTCCCTTTCAAAATGCTTTGAAATCACCCTCTTATTTTTACCCGATTTGCTTCAAAGTTTATGTGTATAATGTAAACACACGGCAGATGTAGACCTGTGAAAGGATTTTTGATATCTTTAATACTGTTGCCATGGCAACGCTTCAAACTTTAATATTCTTTTTTGATGCTTTTGAGACTCTTAACATACTTGAAATTGGATGAAACTCGACAGACACATCACATTTATTAGCTCGTAGACATGTGCAAAGTTTCAGAAACGGGCGTGGTGAGGGGCTCAGTAGCGCCACCTTTAGTCATAAGTGGGGGGGTTAGTTTTATCAACAGCAACAAAACTTGGTATGTGTATTGTTCTCATCAAGACGGACAACTTTCTAATTTACATTAACGATCTCCGACCAACAGGAAGAGAGATATTTTGGTTTGAATGTGGATTTTCTGAAGAATTTTCTCTCCCTCTCTCTGTGTCTCTGTGTGTGTGAGGGGAGGGGGGATTTGACTATTGCTTTTATATTGTTAATCAAGGTTTCAGGGGCTTTTGGGGTCCTTAACGTGCTCAAAAACTCTTGAAACTTTACATACAAGTCGGAACCCCCTGCCATCAGGGACGGGTTGAAGCTGGTACCCGGGCGTGGCAGGGGGGCTCAACAGCGCCCCCTTGAACGGGGTCCCAAAACTTGGTCCATAGATCAAACACGCTTGCATGAATTAATTTGAAACTCGGTACACATATAGATATCATCGGGCCGAACAACTTTCCCCCGGTCAAGTTTTACCCCAGCCCAACAGGAAGTCGGCTATTATGGGTTGTTTGGAAAACGCTTGCTGTGGAATGCGAAGTACTCCTCCTAGAGAATTCGTCCAATCCCCACAATACTCGGTCAGCATGAATTCACGACATTGAGGATGCTAAATTGCGGACGGATTTTTGATATTTTGAACGGTTTGGCCGTGGCGAGGAAACGAATTTATGGCGAATAATGCAAACAGGAAGTGTGTTATAACTTCTGCATACATTATCTGATCTTGATGAAACTTCAGCAGTGTGTTCGTTGTAAGAGGCCGATCACATGGATGTGACTATTGTGAGTCAAAGTTATAGCGCCACCAACTGGTAGCAGGAAGTGTGTCACTTTCAAAATGTTTTTGACAAAAGTGGGGGGGATAGTTTTACCCACAATTACAAAAATCAGTGCGTAAATTGGTCTCATCGAGCAGGACAACTTTCTAATTTGCAGTCATTAGCTCTGACAAATAGGAAGTCAGATATTTTGGTTTGAATGTGGATTTATTTGCAAATTCAGCCTATGTATTTTTACCCACTCCTGCTAAGTGGTTTATTTTATTCACACCAAACTTTTTCAACATGATGAAAATACATTAAAGATGCTAAATTGTGAACGGATATTGAATATCTCAAACGGTTTTGATATGGCGAGGGATTAAAGTAATGTCAAAAAAGGAATCAGAAAACATCTCATATCTTCTACAAATGTAATTATACACCGTTTATTTTTATATAAAATTATACAAATATTAGAACTAAACCCATTTTATTCTGTTTTTGCAATTCAAGAAGTATAAAAAAAGTTAAAAACAGGCTATTTAGTGCTATTTGGTTCAACAAAAAAGCAAACATAGGGCTATTCTGCCCTCTTGTGTCCAAAAGGATATAAAATAGTATATTAAACTTTTTACTAGGTAGGCCTATATTGTATTTAAATATAAATGTATTAGGTATATGACTGTGAGGATATTTTCCCATCGGTTAATCGACGTGTGACACGAGCGGGTGCTTTTAAATCGCTAATATAAAAGTGAAAGTAAAATTCGGACGTCCGCACGGACATTGATAATGGTGCACACACGTTGGAAAGAATGATACTTTTAAACATAACACTAAACCGCCATTAGGTGTCGCCAGGCGACCATCTTAATGAGCGAGTCATTGATTCATTCGTTCAAACGATTCGTTCGAATGACTGAGTCATTCATGATTGAGACAGATGTTTATGGATTGATCATTGAATCTTTGAGTCAACCGATTCGTTCAAAATGCTGAATCATTCAGTAATGAGAAAACAAGTTGCCGTGAGATGCACGACGGTTCTGCTGTGATCTTTGTTTAACTATTTTTGCTACTGAAACAGAACAAAAACAGTCAATATTGCATCTAAAATGTAAGTGACTTAATTATAACTGTTTATTAACCTGTTGTATGAAATCAATGTCACAGTTTCAATCGTGATTGTATTCAGGAAACAGTAGCCTACTCGTCAAGTGAGGTTGCTTAACTCTATCATAGGTTATAAAATATATAAAAACTCCATATTTGTAATTTTTATAGTCAGTATGTTGTTAACTGGGTTTCTTTTTTGTGTGCTGCGCTCATTTGTTTACGTTTCTCCTGGAGAAGCTGCATGAGCCTCAGCAGCGCAACCTTGTTACCATTGATCAGTAATACATTTATTATCAACTGTTGATTGCAACTTAAAATGAATGTAATAAAATTATAATAATCTCTCGTTTTTTTTGTGATTCCCAAGTTATTTTTTATCATTGACGTTCTAATCAGGCTACTCTGGTCGGGCAAGCTAAATTCTCTTTCAGGTAGGCCTATTGTATATATATAAATATATTAGGGATGTCGGTTAATCGACGTGTGACACCGCTGGGGGCTTTTAAATCGCTAACTTAAAGTAAAATACAGATGTCTGCACAGACTTGAATAATGGTGCTGAGTAGAGCGAGCATTTTCAATGAATTCCTATGGAAGTAGGAATTAACAAAAAAACATTCACTCTGTTCTGCTCGTTCCTCGCCGTGGGCGCTCACAGTTATGAATGCCTGTTTAGCCAAGAGCTTTTAGTTTAATTTTAAAATGAACGCCATTTCGGGGGGTGGATTGCTTGAATTTATTTTACAAAAGCACCATGTTGTGTTTCATTGCGAGTGTACATAAATATAAGTAAACACTTTGCAGTTTGAATGATATCCTGTATGAACAAAATGATGTGCCAATTATGTTTTTATGTGTCTACTGTTAAATCACACACACATTCCAGCATTGCAAACTTGACATCGCAGCCTGTTCATTATAGCCTTAATAAAATATAATAAAATAGTAAACCTAACATATACACACTGCTCTGTTTAAATAGTCAGTAGTACAATTCGTACATTAACAGTAAGCACTGCTCCACTGTGATTTTTCCAAGCACATTTTTGCGCGTGTGAAGAGGATGATTTTTTCCGTCGATATTGGAAACCGAGTGAAGTACAAAGCCTATAATAAAGAATAGTTTAGCATCCAAATACATCACAACTGTTGAAACATTTTGATTCTAATGATAGGGTTACGTGAGCCCAACACTTACTTTCGTTTTTATTTTTACATTAAATTTAAAGGATTTGTTGTGGAATATTTTGAGTGTATCATAAAATCAGAATAAGGTAAGACAAGTAATATTTTCTGTCTTTTATATACATATATATATATATATATATATATATATATATATATATATATATATATATATATATACACACACACACATATATATATCTATCTATCTATATACACACACACACACACACACACACACATATATATATATATATATATATATATACACACACACACATAAATATATATATATATACATATATATATATATATATATATATATATATATATATATGTATATATATGTATATGTATATATGTATATGTATATATATATATATATATATATATATATATATATATATATATATATATATGTAGCCTATGTATGTATGTATGTATATATATATATATATAAATATAGCTGCGAGCAGCGATGAAGGGACAAAGCCGGCGGCACCGCCACCCCGGTGCCTTTAGGTAACTAAAGGCACCGGGGTTGCGGTGCCACTGGCTTGGGCCCGCAATCGCTGCTCGCAGCTATATTTATTATTATTATTATTATTTTTCTGTCAACCTTTCGGGCATTTTTGGGGCCTTTAACATGCTCGAAAACTCTTGAAATTTTGCACACAGGTCAGAACCTGCGGCCATCAGGGCCGGGCTGAAGCTGGTACCCGGGCGTGGCAGGGGGGCTCAACAGCGCCCCCTTGAACGGGGTCCGAAAGTTTGGTCCATAAATCAGACACGCTTGCATGTAATAATATGAAACTCAATACACATATAGATCTCATCGGGCCAAACAACTTTCGTACTTTTACTTTTTACGCCAGCCCAACAGGAAGTCGGCTATTATGGGTTGTTTGGAAACGCATGCTGTGGAATTGAATGTACTCCTCCTAGGGAATTCATCCATTCGCCTCCAAACTCAGTCAGCATGAAGTCAAGACATTGAGGATGCTAAATTGCGAACAGATTTTTGATATCTCGAACGGTTTGGCCGTGGCGAGAACACGAATTGATGGCGAATAATGGAAACAGGAAGTGTGTTATAACTTCTGCATACATTAACTGATCTTGATTAAACTTCAGCAGTGTGTTCGTTGTAAGAGGCCGATCACATGGATGTGACTATTGTGAGTCAAAGTTATAGCGCCACCAACTGGCAGCAGGAAGTGTGTCCCTTTCAAAATGCTTTGAAATCACCCTCTTATTTTTACCCGATTTGCTTCAAAGTTTATGTGTATAATGTAAACACACGGCAGATGTAGACCTGTGAAAGGATTTTTGATATCTTTAATACTGTTGCCATGGCAACGCTTCAAACTTTAATATTCTTTTTTGATGCTTTTGAGACTCTTAACATACTTGAAATTGGATGAAACTCGACAGACACATCACATTTATTAGCCCGTAGACATGTGCAAAGTTTCAGAAACGGGCGTGGTGAGGGGCTCAGTAGCGCCACCTTTAGTCATAAGTGGGGGGGTTAGTTTTATCAACAGCAACAAAACTTGGTATGTGTATTGTTCTCATCAAGACGGACAACTTTCTAATTTACATTAACGATCTCCGACCAACAGGAAGAGAGATATTTTGGTTTGAATGTGGATTTTCTGAAGAATTTTCTCTCCCTCTCTCTGTGTCTCTGTGTGTGTGAGGGGAGGGGGGATTTGACTATTGCTTTTATATTGTTAATCAAGGTTTCAGGGGCTTTTGGGGTCCTTAACGTGCTCAAAAACTCTTGAAACTTTACATACAAGTCGGAACCCACGGCCATCAGGGACGGGTTGAAGCTGGTACCCGGGCGTGGCAGGGGGGCTCAACAGCGCCCCCTGGAATGGGGTCCGAAAACTTGGTCCATAGATCAAACTAGCTTGCATGAATTAATATGAAACTCAGCACACATATAGATCTCATCGGGCCGAAGAACTTTCGTGCTCTAAGTTTTGCGCCAGCCCAACAGGAAGTCGGCTATTATGGGTTGTTTGGAAAACGCTTGCTGTGGAATGTGAAATACTCCTCCTAGAGAATTCGTCCAATCCCCACAAAACTCGGTCAGCATGAAGTCAAGACATTGAGGATGCTAAATTGCGGACGGATTTTTGATATCTCGAACGGTTTGGCCGTGGCGAGGAAACGAATTTATGGCGAGAAAAGAGAAACACGAAGTGTTATAACTTCTGCACACATTAACTGATCTTGATGAAACTTCAGCAGTGTGTTCGTGGGAAGAGGCCGATCAGATGGATGTAACTATTGTGAGTCAAAGTTATAGCGCCACCAACTGGTAGCAGGAAGTGTGTCACTTTCAAAATGCTTTTGACAAAAGTAGGGGGGTTAGTTTTACCCACAGTTATAAAAATCAGTACGTATATTGGTCTCATCAAGCCGGACAACTTTCTAATTTACAGTCATTAGCTCAGACCAACAGGAAGTCAGATATTTTGGTTTGAATGTGGATTTCTTTGCAAAATCAGCCTCTGAATTTTTACCCAGTCCTCTTAAGTGGTTTATTTTATTCCCACAAAACTTTTTCAACATGATGCAGGAAGTCAGATATTTTGGTTTGAATGTGGATTTCTTTGCAAAATCAGCCTCTGAATTTTTACCCAGTCCTCTTAAGTGGTTTATTTTATTCCCACAACACTTTTTCAACATGATGAAAATACATTAAAGATGCTAAATTGTAAACGCATAATAAATATCTCAAACGGTTTTGCTATGGCGAGGGATTAAAGTAATGTCAAAAAAGGAAACACTAAAAACCTCCTATCTTCTAAAAATGTAATTATACACCATGTATTTCTATATAAAATTATACAAATATCAGAACTAAACCCATTTTATTCTTTTTTTTTCTATTTAATAATTGTTTAAGTTTAAAAACATCCAGAATGTTTTTTTAGTCCAAATTTTCTTTTTAAAATATGTCATTCATAGTGCTATACTGCCCTCTTGTGTTCAAAGTCAGGTAGGCCTATTGTATCTATATAAAATATACTAGGTACCGGTATGTGACGGTGAGGAATATTTTACCACCGGTTAATCAACGTGTGACACTGCTGGGGGCTTTTGAATTGCTAACTTAAAAATGAAAGTAAAATATGTTTGTCCGCACTGACATGGATAATGGTGCAGAGCGAGCGTTTTCAATGAATTCCTATGGAAGTAGGAATGAACTAAAAAACGTTCGCTCTTCTCTGCCCGTTCCTCGCCGTGGACGCACACCATATATACAGTATATATATATATATATATATATATTTATTTATTTATTTATTGTTACATATATATAATGTATATATTTAGGGCCCAAGCCCTGAAAGGGCGAAGGCCCTATTGTTTCCGGTAGGATTATTTATTATTATTATTATTATTATTATTATTATTTTTCTGTCAACCTTTCGGGCACTTTTGAGACCCTTAACGTGCTCGAAAACTCTTGAAACTTTGCACACGGGTCAGAACCCGCGGCCATCAGGGCCGGGCTGAAGCTGGTACCCGGGCGTGGCAGGGGGGCTCGACAGCGCCCCCTTGAACGGGGTCCGAAAACTTGGTCCATAAATCAGACACGCTTGCATTAGGCATGTGCCGGTATCAAATTTTCATGCTGCGATTAATTGATTGAGCTTTTATCACGGTATACGGTATTATCACGGTATTTTAATTGCTCAAGAGAAACGGATGGATTGGGGGGGATGTAGAAAAAAAACAAATTGCATCACAATAGGTGTAATTGTGATTGTCAAAACATTTGGTAACTAAACAGAATTTTACACCATTTTCACGATTTCAATTCAATTCTTGGGATTTGATTTCAATATTGACTCTTTGGATAAATATTAGGTAGGCTACAGTAGATAGCCTACATATTAATTTTTCTCAAGGAAAAATATATCTCACATAATGCTGTAAACATAGAGAGAGCCCTGTCAGCTGGTATTATTAAAGGTTAAAAATTAACAAATTAAATTAAAATATAATTTGGTTTTCATTATAATAACAATTATGACACAAGTAAAAATATAATACAAATGTAATATAGTGCACATATTTAGCAAAATACTCCTCTCTATAAGTTAGCTATTTTTTCTAGTCAACTAACATGCTGGTCTGGTCATTAAATGGCTTTCCTGAGGTAAATGTAACGTTCTGTGACATAATTGTTCACCTGCAGTTTTTATTGACCTCTTTCCGTGGTTGAAAAACACTGATCGATATTATGTATGAGGCATAAATACCTTTCGGTAAGTTGTACTGTATCTTTAAATAAAAAGTAACAGATGATCGGTTTACTTGAACTGAGGCGCTAAAGCGATCGGTCACGTCACATTTACAAGCTCCAAAACGGTATTTATTGTCTGAATTTCGTAATAAAATGGACAGAACCTGAGAGCTGAGAATTGTTTTCATATCAAAAGTAACCTGCTCTGTCTAGTCTGTCGGTGTCAGTGTCCTCTTTGCTCCGTGATTTTTCTCTGCGTGAGAAAATGGCTGTGTGGCGCGAGAGCGTGTGAAAAGTGTAAATTGCGTGAGTCTCACGGTGAATGCGTAGAGTTGACAGCCCTGCTTTTAGAAGAGGGATAAATCGTCGGCAGCGTTCCTCCTTCCGCCACGCTTCTTCTCCATGTGAGGATTGTTTACATTAGACTAGAGTGCGCACCGCATGCACAGTGCTTCTACATGTGGGGATTGTTTAGAGTGCGCACGTGTTTCACGCAGCATATACGCAGTGTTTGTTAAGCGGTTGATGGAAAATAAGCTAATGCGCGTTCTATAAATATAAATTCTGATCTATTGTTTTTCACGGTATTTTGAAGTGCCCGCGATAACAATATCGTGCATATTCATTACCGCGATTTATCGCATTACCGAATACCGGCACATGTCTAGCTTGCATGTAATAATATGAAACTCGGTACACATATAGATCTCATCGGGCCGAACAACTTTCGTACTTTTACTTTTTACGCCAGCCCAACAGGAAGTCGGCTATTATGGGTTGTTTGGAAACGCATGCTGTGGAATTTAATGTACTCCTCCTAGGGAATTCATCCATTCGCCTCCAAACTCAGTCAGCATGAAGTCAAGACATTGAGGATGCTAAATTGCGGACAGATTTTTGATATCTCGAACGGTTTGGCCGTGGCGAGGACACGAATTGATGGCGAATAATGGAAACAGGAAGTGTGTTATAACTTCTGCATACATTAACTGATCTTGATTAAACTTCAGCAGTGTGTTCGTTGTAAGAGGCCGATCACATGGATGTGACTATTGTGAGTCAAAGTTATAGCGCCACCAACTGGCAGCAGGAAGTGTGTCCCTTTCAAAATGCTTTGAAATCACCCTCTTATTTTTACCCGATTTGCTTCAAAGTTTATGTGTATAATGTAAACACACGGCAGATGTAGACCTGTGAAAGGATTTTTGATATCTTTAATACTGTTGCCATGGCAACGCTTCAAACTTTAATATTCTTTTTTGATGCTTTTGAGACTCTTAATATACTTGAAATTGGATGAAACTCGACAGACACATCACATTTATTAGCCCGTAGACATGTGCAAAGTTTCAGAAACGGGCGTGGTGAGGGGCTCAGTAGCGCCACCTTTAGTCATAAGTGGGGGGGTTAGTTTTATCAACAACAACAAAACTTGGTATGTGTATTGTTCTCATCAAGACGGACAACTTTCTAATTTACATTAACGATATCCGACCAACAGGAAGAGAGATATTTTGGTTTGAATGTGGATTTTCTGAAGAATTTTCTCTCCCTCTCTCTGTGTCTCTGTGTGTGTGAGGGGAGGGGGGATTTGACTATTGCTTTTATATTGTTAATCAAGGTTTCAGGGGCTTTTGGGGTCCTTAACGTGCTCAAAAACTCTTGAAACTTTACATACAAGTCGGAACCCCCTGCCATCAGGGACGGGTTGAAGCTGGTACCCGGGCGTGGCAGGGGGGCTCAACAGCGCCCCCTTGAACGGGGTCCCAAAACTTGGTCCATAGATCAAACAGGCTTGCATGAATTAATTTGAAACTCGGTACACATATAGATATCATCGGGCCGAACAACTTTCCCCCGGTCAAGTTTTACGCCAGCCCAACAGGAAGTCGGCTATTATGGGTTGTTTGGAAAACGCTTGCTGTGGAATGCGAAGTACTCCTCCTAGAGAATTCATCCAATCCCCACCAAACTCGGTGTGCATGAAGTCAAGACATTGAGGATTCTAAATTGCGGACGGATTTTTGATATCTCGAACGGTTTGGCCGTGGCGAGGAAACGAATTTATGGCGAGAAAAGAGAAACACGAAGTGGAATAACTTCTGCATACATTAACTGATCTTGATGAAACTTCAGCAGTGTGTTCGTGGTAAGAGGCCAATCAGATGGATGTAACTATTGTGAGTCAAAGTTATAGCGCCACCAACTGGCAGCAGGAAGTGTGTCACTTTCAACATGCTTTTGACAAAAGTGGGCGGGTTAGTTTTAACTACAGTAAAAAAAAATTTGTTTGTATATTGTACTCATCAAGCCGGACAACTTTCTAATTTACATTCATTAGCTCCGGCCATCAGGAAGTCAGATATTTTGGTCTGAATGTGGATTTTTTTGCAAAATCATCCTCTGAATTTTTAGCCACTCCTCTTAAACTATTTATTTTATTCCCACCAAACTTTTTCAACATGATGAAAATACCTTAAAGATTCTAAATTATGAACGGATATTGAATATCTCAAACGGTTTTGATATGGCGAGGGATTAAAGTAATGTCAAAAAAGGAATCAGAAAACATCTCATATCTTCTACAAATGTAATTATACACCGTTTATTTTTATATCAAATTATACAAATATTAGAACTAAACCCATTTTATTCTGTTATTCTGTTTTTGCAATTCAAGAAGTATAAAAAAAGTTAAAAACAGGCTATTTAGTGCTATTTGGTTCAACAAAAAAGCAAACATAGGGCTATACTGCCCTCTTGTGTCCAAAAGGATATCAAAATAGTATATAAAACATTTTACTAGGTAGGCCTATTGTATTTAAATATAAATGTATTAGGTATATGACTGTGAGGATATTTTCCCATCGGTTAATCGACGTGTGACACGAGCGGGTGCTTTTAAATCGCTAATATAAAAGTGAAAGTAAAAAACGGACGTCCGCACTGACATTGATAATGGTGCACGTTGGAAAGAATTATACTTTTAAACATAACACTAAACCGCCATTAGGTGTCGCCAGGCGACCATCTTAATGAGCGAGTCATTGATTCATTCGTTCAAACGATTCATTCGAATGACTGAGTCATTCATGATTGAGACAGATGTTTATGGATTGACCATTGAATCTTTGAGTCAACCGATTCGTTTCAAAATGCTGAATCATTCAGTAATGAGAAAACAAGTTGCTGTGAGATGCGCGATGGTTCGGCTGTGATCTTTGTTTAACTATTTATGCTGCTGAAACAGAACAAAAACAGTCAATATTGCATCTAAAATGTAAGTGACTTAATTGTAACTGTTTATTAACCTGTTGTATGAAATCAATGTCACAGTTTCAATCGTGATTGTATTCAGGAAATAGTAGCCTACTCGTCAAGTGAGGTTGCTTAACTCTGTTATAAAATATATAAAAACTCCATATTTGTAATTTTTATAGTCAGTATGTTGTTAACTGGGTTGCTTTTTTGTGTGCTGCGCACATTTGTTTACAATTCTCCTGGAGAAGCTGCATGAGCCTCAGCAGGGCAACCTTGTTACCATTGATCAGTAATACATTTATTATTAACTGCTGATTGGAACTTAAAATGAATGTAATGAAATTAGAATAATCTCTCGTTTTAGTGATTCCCAAGTTATTTTTTTTTGTTCTTGACGTTCTAATCAGGCTATACTCTGGTCGGGCAAGTAAAATTCTCTTTCAGGTAGGCCTATTGTATTTATATATAAATATATTAGGGATGTGACTGTGATAAAATTTTCCCACCTATGGAAGTAGGAATAAACTAATACATTTTATTTATGTTTTTATGTGTCCACTGTTCAACTGCAACCGCGTCACACACACACACACACACACACACATTCCAGAATTGCAATCTTGACATCGCAGCCTGTTCATTATAGCCCTAATAAAATATAATAATAAAAATAGTCAACATAACATATACGAATTACACTGCTCTGTTTAAATAGTAAGTAGTACAATTTGTACCATTCACAGTAAGCAGAGCTCCACTGTGATGTTTCCAAGCACATTTTTGCGCGTGTGAAGAGGATGATTTTTTCCATCGATATTGGAACACGAGTGAAGTACAAAGCCTATAATAAAGAATAGTTTAGCATCCAAATACATCGCAAATATTGAAACATTTTGATTCTAATGAGAGGGTTACGTGAGACCAACACGGCTTACTTTCGTTTTTATTTTTACATTAAATTTAAAGGATTTGTTGTGGAATATGTTGAGTGTATCATAAAATCAGAATAAGGTAAGACAAGTAATATTTTCTGTCTTATATATATATATATATAAATATCTATCTATCTATATCTATATCTCTCTATATATATATATATATACACACACACACACACATATATATATATATATATATATATATATATGTGTGTGTGTGTGTGTATATATATATATATATAGAGAGATATAGATATAGATAGATAGATATTTATATATATATATATATATATATGTGTGTGTGTGTGTGTGTGTGTGTGTGTATGTATATATATATATATATATATATATATACATAAATATATATAAATATATATATATATATATATATATATATATATATATATATATATATATATATATATATATATTTATGTATATATATATATATATATATATATATATATATATATAAATATAGCTGCGAGCAGCGATGGAGGGCCAAAGCCGGCGGCACCGCCACCCCCGGTGCCTTTAGGTAACTAAAGGCACCGGGGTTGCGGTGCCACCGGCTTGGGCCCGCAATCGCTGCTCGCAGCTATATTTATTATTATTATTATTATTGTTGTTCAAGGGTTCGGGGGCTTTTGGGGCCTTTAACGTGCTCAAAAACTCATGAAACTTTGCACACAGGTCAGAACCTGCGGCCATTAGGGCCGGGCTGAAGCTGGTACCCGGGCGTGGCAGGGGGGCTCAACAGCGCCCCCTGGAACGGAATCCGAACACTTGTCCATAAATCAAACACACTTGCATGTAATAATATGAAACTCGGAACAGATATAGATCTCATCGGGCCGAACAACTTTCGTGCTCTAAGTTTTACGCCAGCCCAACAGGAAGTCGGCTATTATGGGTTGTTTGGAAACGCATGCTGTGGAATTTAATGTACTCCTCCTAGGGAATTCATCCAATCGGCTCCAAACTCGGTCAGCATGAAGTCAAGACATTGAGGATGCTAAATTGCGGACGGATTTTTGATATCTCGAACGGTTTGGCCGTGGCGAGGAAACGAATTTATGGCGAATAATGGAAACAGGAAGTGTGTTATAACTTCTGCATACATTAACTGATCTTGATTAAACTTCAGCAGTGTGTTCGTTGTAAGAGGCCGATCACATGGATGTGACTATTGTGAGTCAAAATTATAGCGCCACCAACTGGCAGCAGGAAGTGTGTCACTTTCAAAATGCTTTGAAATCACCCTCTTATTTTTACCCGATTTGCTTCAAACTGTATGTGTATAATGTAAACACACGGCAGATGTAGACCTGTGAAAGGATTATTGATATCTTTAATAATGTTGCCGTGGCAACGCATCAAACTTTAATATTCTTTTCGGATGCTTTTGAGACTCTTCACATACTTGAAAATGCATGAAACTCAACAGACACATCACATTTATTATCCAGTAGACATGTGCAAAGTTTCAGAAACGGGCGTGGTGGAATGGCTCAGTAGCGCCACCTTTAGTAAAAAATGGGGGCTTAGTTTTACAAAGAGTCACAAAACTCGCTACGTATATTGTTCTCATCGAGCCGGACAACTTTCTAATTTACACTCATTAGCTAAAAGCAACAGGAAGTCAGATATTTTTGTTTGAATGTGATTTTTTGGAGAATTTTCTCTCTCTCTCTCTGTCTCTGTGTGTGTGAGGGGTGGGGGTGATTTGTCTGTTCAGTGAGATTTACTTTTTAATTTGTTTTTCAAGGTTTCTGGGGCTTTTGGGTCCCTAAACGTGCTCGAAAACTCTTGAAACTTTGCACACAGGTCAGAACCCACGGCCATCAGGGCCAGGCTGAAGCTGGTAGCCGGGCGTGGCAGGGGGGCTCGATAGCGCCCCCTGGAACGGGGTTCGAAAACTTGGTCCATAGATCAAACACGCTTGCATGAATTAACATGAAACTCGGTACACATATAGATCTCATCAGACCGAACATCTTTCGTGCTCTAAGTTTTACGCCAACCCAACAGGAAGTCGGCTATTATGGGTTGTTTGGAAAACGCATGCTGTGGAATGTGAAGTACTTTTCCTAGAGTATTCACCCGGTCCCCTCCAAACTCGGTGTGTATGAAGTCAAGACATTGAAGATGCTAAATTGCGGACAGATTTTTGATATCTCAAACGGTTTGGCCGTGGCGAGGAAACGAATTTATTGCGAGAAAAGAGAAACAGGAAGTGTGTTATAACTTCTGCATATATTGACTGATCTTGATGAAACTTCAGCAGTGTGTTCGTGGTCAGAGGCCGATCACATTGATGTGACTATTGTGAGTCAAAGTTATAGCGCCACCAACTGGCAGCAGGAAGTGTGTCACTTTCAAAATGCTTTGAAATCACCCTCTTATTTTTACCCAATTTGCTTCAAACTTTATGTGTATAATGTAAACACACATCAGATGTAGACCTGTGAAAGGATTGTTGATATCTTAGATACTGTTGCCGTGGCAACGCATCAAACTTTAATATTCTTTTCAGATGCTTTTGAGACTCTTATCATGCTTGAAATTGGATGAAACTCAACAGACACATCACATTTATTATCCAGTAGACATGTGCAAAGTTTCAGAAAGGTAGGCCAATATTGTATTTAAATATACATTTATTATGTGTCTGAGGATATTTTCCCACCGGTATTTCCGACATTGATAATGGTCACACACAAAACACACACACGTTGGAAAGAATGATGCTTTTAAACAACACTAAACCGCCATTAGGTGTCGCCAAGTGACCGTCTTAATGAGCGAGTCATTGATTCTTTCGTTCAAACGATTCGTTCGAATGAGTCGTTCATGATTAAGACAGATGTTTATGGATTGATCATTCAATCTTTGAGTCAACCGATTCGTTCAAAATGCTGAATCATTCAGTTATGAGAAAACACGTTCCTGTGAGATGCGTTCTGCTGTGATCTTTGTTTAACTATTTTCGCTGCTGAAACAGAACAAAAACAGGCAATATTGCATCTAAAATGTAAGTGACTTAATTTTAACTGTTTATTAACCTGTTGTATGAAATCAATGTCACAGTTTGAGAGCGAGCGATTTCAATGAATTCCTATGGAAATACGAATGAACTAAAAAAAACGTACGCTCTATTCTGTTCGTTCCTCGCTGTGGATGCGCACCGTTATGAATGCATGTTTAGCCGTGAGCTTTTTACTTTCATTTTAAAATTAGGGAGTATGTTTTACGTGTCTACTGTTCAATCGCGCCCGCGACACACACACACACACACACACACACACACACACACACACACACACACACACACACACACACACACACACACACTGACATCGCAGCCTGTTCAGTATAGCCTTAATAAAATATAAAAATAAAATCTCAAACGGTTTTGCTATAGTGAAGGATTAAAGTAATTTTAAAAAAAGGAAACACTAAAAGCCTCATATCTTCTAAAAGTGTAATTATACACCATTTATTTCTCTATAAAATTATACAAATATCAGAACTAAACCCAATTTTTTTATTTTTTTTATTTAAGAATTATGTTTGAGTTTAAAAACAGCCAGAATGTTTTAGTCCAAAATATAAATAAATCATGTCATGTCATGGATTGCTTGAATTTATTATTATTTTTATTTTTTTTTGTGCTTGTTTATAGTTATTTTTCTATTCTTGTTCCGTTTTGAATATCATTACATTTAAAGGATTTGTTGTGGAATTATTTGAGTGTATCATATAATCAAAATAATTCTCTCGATTTAGTGATTCCCTAGTTATCTTTTTTTTTTTTTTTTTGTTCTAATCAGGTCAGGCAAGTAAAATTCTCTGTGTCTTGTCCCTTATATATATATATATATATATATATATATATATATATATATATATATATATATACACACACACATACAAATAATGTATATATTAGGGGTGTCGCAATATACCGGTGTTGACGATAATCGTGATATTCAAAGCATGAAATATCGACATCGTGTTAATTTAGAGTGTGACAATATACCGGTATTGGCGATAACCACAATGTTTAAAATGAATAGGACTCTTATGATAACATGACACGTAAATACTCCAGCGCCAGTACCTGGTTGACCTCTCAGGTGGCAGTATTGCACCCGCTGACACCTGTCAAATAAGAAGACGACGCAGCGCTCGTCCGCGCCCGCGCAGCTAGAGTGGAACACTCTGTCCACACCCGAAAAAAGTAAGCTCGCCAGTATTAAGAACAGAGTTCTTCGGCTTCAAAGAAAACAGCACCTTAAAGGTGGTCGCACACCGGACGAGAAGTGCAGCGCCACGTCTTTAAAATTCGAACACATTCTCTATGAGTGTAACGTACACACACCGGCGGCTGCGACGCCCAGCAACGGCTCAGGACCATGTTAAAAATCCTGCCGCGACACAGAGCGTCATTTACATCGTTTTATATTAAATTTACATTATATTTGTCTCAAATCATCGTAAATGATTTCACCCGGTGCTGCAATATACATTTAATTTTACATTAATTTACAGAAATCAGCTGCTTGAATGAAAATTGCTGATGTTATCGGATTTTCAGGTGATATTCTCAATTCATTCAGTTAACGGACGCTCTGAGGTAAAGTGTTCAGATCACAGACTCAGCAACTATTATTTAATTGTACAGTGTAATCATAACATAGTACAGACATTATCTCAATTCCATAATGTCCTTAAACAATGATATTGCTGGCCATAAACTGAGACGCGCGTGCGTGTGCGATACCTCGAGTTGTCATAGACGCGACGCGGCTATTATTTTACTAGTCATGGAATGGGAAACGTGACATTAACTGTTAACAGGGGGTTTCTGTGTTCATATATTAATAAAGGGTGATTATTAAAATTAAGAACCCCGTTTTCTTTACTCATCTTATTTTTGTATTTGTATTTGCACTTGATTTTTTTATTCAAATCTGCTTTCTGCATGACTTTATTGGCGCCGGTGCAACAATAGGTTTAAGAGCTTTTCAGTTCTTCAGGAACCTTCAGACAGTGTTTTGCTTCAGTTTGAAACCAGATAAACTTCACATGCTTGTCTTCCTTCACAAGAATTTGCCATAGATTGAGTACGCAAGAAGTAAAAAATGCATGTGCCTTGTCTATCAGTATCCTTATGTCTGTTGGGTAAAAAAGAAAAACTATATAAACAAAGTAAAAATGAATTTGACTGATAACTACCCGAAATAGATTCTATAGATATCGCGATATATCGATATCGTGAATTCTTTTGGCCACAATAACCGTGGTGTGAAAAATCTAACATCGTGACAGCCCTAGTATATATATATATATATATATATATATATATATATATATATATATATATATATATGTATATATATATATGTATATATATATATATATATATATATATATATATATATCCATTATTTATATATGTACATGTGTACGTGTGTATATATATATATATATATATATAAATATAGCTGCGAGCAGCGATGGAGGGCCCAAGCCGGTGACACCGCCACCCCGGTGGCTTTAGTGTAACTAAAGGCACCAGGGTGGCGGTGCCACCGGCTTGGGCCCGCAATCGCTGCTCGCAGCTATATTTCTTCTTATTCTTATTTTTCTGTCAACCTTTCGGGCACTTTTGAGACCCTTAACGTGCTCGAAAACTCTTGAAACTTTGCACACGGGTCAGAACCCGCGGCCATCAGGGCCGGGCTGAAGCTGGTACCCGGGCGTGGCAGGGGGGCTCGACAGCGCCCCCTTGAACGGGGTCCGAAAACTTGGTCCATAAATCAGACACGCTTGCATGTAATAATATGAAACTCGGTACACATATAGATCTCATCGGGCCTAACAACTTTCGTACTTTTACTTTTTACGCCAGCCCAACAGGAAGTCGGCTATTATGGGTTGTTTGGAAACGCATGCTGTGGAATTTAATGTACTCCTCCTAGGGAATTCATCCATTCGCCTCCAAACTCAGTCAGCATGAAGTCAAGACATTGAGGATGCTAAATTGTGGACAGATTTTTGATATCTCGAACGGTTTGGCCGTGGCGAGGACACGAATTGATGGCGAATAATGGAAACAGGAAGTGTGTTATAACTTCTGCATACATGAACTGATCTTGATTAAACTTCAGCAGTGTGTTCGTTGTAAGAGGCCGATCACATGGATGTGACTATTGTGAGTCAAAGTTATAGCGCCACCAACTGGCAGCAGGAAGTGTGTCCCTTTCAAAATGCTTTGAAATCACCCTCTTATTTTTACCCGATTTGCTTCAAAGTTTATGTGTATAATGTAAACACACGGCAGATGTAGACCTGTGAAAGGATTTTTGATATCTTTAATACTGTTGCCATGGCAACGCTTCAAACTTTAATATTCTTTTTTGATGCTTTTGAGACTCTTAACATACTTGAAATTGGATGAAACTCGACAGACACATCACATTTATTAGCCCGTAGACATGTGCAAAGTTTCAGAAACGGGCGTGGTGAGGGGCTCAGTAGCGCCACCTTTAGTCATAAGTGGGGGGGTTAGTTTTATCAACAACAACAAAACTTGGTATGTGTATTGTTCTCATCAAGACGGACAACTTTCTAATTTACATTAACGATCTCCAACCAACAGGAAGAGAGATATTTTGGTTTGAATGTGGATTTTCTGAAGAATTTTCTCTCCCTCTCTCTGTGTCTCTGTGTGTGTGAGGGGAGGGGGGATTTGACTATTGCTTTTATATTGTTAATCAAGGTTTCAGGGGCTTTTGGGGTCCTTAACGTGCTCAAAAACTCTTGAAACTTTACATACAAGTCGGAACCCCCTGCCATCAGGGACGGGTTGAAGCTGGTACCCGGGCGTGGCAGGGGGGCTCAACAGCGCCCCCTTGAACGGGGTCCCAAAACTTGGTCCATAGATCAAACACGCTTGCATGAATTAATTTGAAACTCAGTACACATATAGATATCATCGGGCCGAACAACTTCCGTGCTCTAAGTTTTACGCCAGCCCAACAGGAAGTCGGCTATTATGGGTTGTTTGGAAAACGCTTGCTGTGGAATGCGAAGTACTCCTCCTAGAGAATTCATCCAATCCCCACCAAACTCGGTGTGCATGAAGTCAAGACATTGAGGATTCTAAATTGCGGACGGATTTTTGATATCTCGAACGGTTTGGCCGTGGCGAGGAAACGAATTTATGGCGAGAAAAGAGAAACACGAAGTGGAATAACTTCTGCATACATTAACTGATCTTGATGAAACTTCAGCAGTGTGTTCGTGGTAAGAGGCCGATCAGATGGATGTAACTATTGTGAGTCAAAGTTATAGCGCCACCAACTGGCAGCAGGAAGTGTGTCACTTTCAACATGCTTTTGACAAAAGTGGGCGGGTTAGTTTTAACTACAGTAAAAAAAAATTTGTTTGTATATTGTACTCATCAAGCCGGACAACTTTCTAATTTACATTCATTAGCTCCGGCCATCAGGAAGTCAGATATTTTGGTCTGAATGTGGATTTTTTTTGCAAAATCAGCCTCTGAATTTTTAGCCACTCCTCTTAAACTATTTATTTTATTCCCACCAAACTTTTTCAACATGATACAAATATATTAATGATGCTAAATTGTAAACGGATATTGAATATCTAAAACGGTTTTGCTATGGCGAGGGATTAAATTAATGTCAAAAAGGAAGCAGGAAACATCTCATAACTTCTAAAAATGTAATTATACACCATTTATTTTTATATAAAATTATACAAATATTAGAACTAAACCCATTTTATTCTGTTTTTGCTATTCAAGGAGTATGAAAAAGTTAAAAACAGGCTATTTAGTGCTATTTGGTTCAACAAAAAAGCAAACATAGGGCTATACTGCCCTCTTGTGTCCAAAAGGAAATCAAAATAGTATATAAAACGTTTTACTAGGTAGGCCTATTGTATTTAAATATAAATGTATTAGGTATGACTGTGAGGATATTTTCCCATCGGTTAATCGACGTGTGACACGAGCGGGTGCTTTTAAATCGCTAATATAAAAGTGAAAGTAAAAAACGGACGTCCGCACTGACATTGATAATGGTGCACGTTGGAAAGAATGATACTTTTAAACACTAAACCGCCATTAGGTGTCGCCAGGCGACCATCTTAATGAGCGGGTCATTGATTCATTCGTTCAAACGATTCGTTCGAATGACTGAGTCATTCATGATTGAGACAGATGTTTATGGATTGACCATTGAATCTTTGAGTCAACCGATTCGTTTCAAAATGCTGAATCATTCAGTAATGAGAAAACAAGTTGCTGTGAGATGCGCGATGGTTCTGCTGTGATCTTTGTTTAACTATTTTTGCTGCTGAAACAGAACAAAAACAGTCAATATTGCATCTAAAATGTAAGTGACTTAATTGTAACTGTTTATTAACCTGTTGTATGAAATCAATGTCACAGTTTCAATCGTGATTGTATTCAGGAAATAGTAGCCTACTCGTCAAGTGAGGTTGCTTATATGTTATAAAATATATAAAAACTCCATATTTGTTATTTTTATAGTCAGTATGTTGTTAACTGGGTTGCTTTTTTGTGTGCTGCGCTCATTTGTTTACAATTCTCCTGGAGAAGCTGCATGAGCCTCAGCAGGGCAACCTTGTTACCATTGATCAGTAAGACATTTATTATTAACTGCTGATTGCAACTTAAAATGAATATAATGAAATTAGAATAATCTCTCATTTTAGTGATTCCCAAGTAATTTGTTTTGTTATTGACGTTCTAATCAGGCTATACTCTGGTCGGGCAAGTAAAATTCTCTTTCAGGTAGGCCTATTGTATTTATATATTAGGGATGTGACTGTGATAACATTTTCCCACCGGTTAATCGACGTGTGACACCGCTGAGGGCTTTTAAATCGCTAACTTAAAAGCGAAAATAAAATACAGATGTCCGCACAGACATTGATAATGGTGCGGAGTAGAGCGAGCATTTTCAATGTATTCCTATGGAAGTAGGAATAAACTAATACATTTTATTTATGTTTTTATGTGTCCACTGTTCAACCGCAACCGCGTCACACACACACACACACACACACACACACACACACACACACACACACACACACACACACACACACACACACACACATTCCAGAATTGCAATCTTGACATCGCAGCCTGTTCATTATAGCCCTAATACAATATAATAATAAAAATAGTCAACATAACATATACGAATTACACTGCTCTGTTTAAATAGTCAGTAGTACAATTTGTACCATTCACAGTAAGCAGAGCTCCACTGTGATGTTTCCAAGCACATTTTTACGCGTGTGAAGAGGATGATTTTTTCCATCGATATTGGAACACGAGTGAAGTACAAAGCCTATAATAAAGAATAGTTTAGCATCCAAATACATCGCAAATATTGAAACATTTTGATTCTAATGAGAGGGTTACGTGAGACCAACACGGCTTACTTTCGTTTTTATTTTTACATTAAATTTAAAGGATTTGTTGTGGAATATTTTGAGTGTATCATAAAATCAGAATAAGGTAAGACAAGTAAAATTTCCCGTCTTTATTATATATATATATATATATATATATATATATATATATATATATATATGTGTATAAATATATATATATATATATACACTGCTCAAAAAAATTAAAGGAACACTTTGAAAACACATCAGATCTCAATGGGGAAAAATGTCTTGCTGGATATCTATACTAATATGGACTGGGTAATGTGTTATGAACGAAAGGATGCCACATCGTTTGATGGAAATGAAAATGATCAACCTACAGAGGATTGAATTCAAAGACACCCCGGAAATCTAAGTGAAAAAATGATGTAGCAGGCTTGTCAATTTTGCTGAAATTTCATTGCAGCAACTCAAAATGGTACTCAGTAGTTTGTATGGCCCCCACGTGCTTGTATGCATGCCTGACAACGTCGGGGCATACTCCTAATGAGACGACGGATGGTGTCCTGGGGTATTTCCTCCCAGATCTGGACCAGCGCATCACTGAGCTCCTGGACAGTCTGAGGTGCAACCAGGTGATGTCAGATGGACCGAAACACAATGTCCCAGAGGTGTTCTATTGGATGTAGGTCAGGTGAGCGTGGTGGCCCTTCAATGGTATCATTCCTTCATCCTCCATGAACTGCCTGCATGCTCTCGCCACATGAGGCCGGGCATTGTTGTGCACCAGGAGGAACCCAGGACCCACTGCACCAGCATAGGGTCTGACAATGGATCCAAGGATTTCATCCCGATACCTAATGGCAGTCAGGGTGCCATTGTCTAGCCTGCAGAGGTCTATGCATCCCTCCATGGATATGCCTCCCCAGACCATCACTGACCCACCACCAAACCGGTCATGCTGAACGATGTTACAGGCAGCATAACATTCTCCACGGCTTCTCCAGACCCTTTCCTGTCTGTCACGTGCTCAGGGTGAACCTGCTCTCATTTGTGAAAACCACAGGGCACCTGTGGCGGACCTGCCAATTCTGGTGTTCAATGGGAAATGCCAATCGAGCTCCCTGGTGCTGGGCAGTGAGCACGGGGCCCACTAGAGGACGTCGGGCCCTCAGGCCACCCTCATGAAGTCTGTTTCTGATTGTTTGGTCAGAGACATTCACACCAGTGGCCTGCTGGAGGTCATTTTGTGGGGCTCTGGCAGTGCTCATCATGTTCCTCCTCGCACAAAGGAGCAGATACCGGTCCTGCTGATGGGTTAAGGACCTTCTACGGCCCTGTCCAGCTCTCCTAGAGTAGCTGTCTGTCTTCCTGGAATCTCCTCCATGCTCTTGAGACTGTGCTGGGAGACACAGCAAACCTTCTGGCAATGGCACGTATTGATGAGCCATCCTGAAGGAGCTGGACTGCCTGCGCAACCTCTGTAGGGTCCAGGTATCGCCTCATGCTACCAGTAGTGACACTGACCCTATCCAAATGCAAAACTGGTGAAAAACAGTCCGAAAAGATGAGTAGGGAAAAAAATTTCAGTGGCCTCCACCTGTAAAACCATTCCTGTTTTGGGGGTTGTCTCACTGTTGCCCATCTAGTGGACCTGCTGTTAATGTCATTAACACTAAAGCAGCTGAAACTGATTACCAACCCCCTCTGTTACTTAACTGACCAGATCAATATCCCAGGAGTTTAACTGACTTGATGATATTCTCTGATTAAAAAGTGTTCCCTTTATTTTTTTGAGCAGTGTATATATATATATATATATATATAAATATAGCTGCGAGCAGCGATGGAGGGCCCAAGCCGGTGACACCGCCACCCCGGTGCCTTTAGTGTAACTAAAGGCACCAGGGTGGCGGTGCCACCGGCTTGGGCCCGCAATCGCTGCTCGCAGCTATATTTATTATTATTTTTCTTACGACTATTCAGGCACTTTTGGGGCCCTTAACATGCTCAAAAACTCTTGAAACTTTGCACACGAGTCAGAATCCGCGGCCATCAGGGCCGGGCTGAAGCTGGTACCCGGGCGTGGCAGGGGGGCTCGACAGCGCCCCCTTGAACGGGGTCCGAAAACTTGGTCCATATATCAAACACGCTTGCATGAATTAGTATGAAACTCGGTACACATATAGATCTTATCGGGCCAAACAATATTCGTGCTTTAAGTTTTACGCCAGCCCAACAGGAAGTCGGCTATTATGCGTTGTTTGAAAAACGTACGCTCTGGAATTTAAAATACTCCTCCTAGGAAATTCATCCATTCGCCTCCAAACTCGGTCAGCATAAAGTCAAGACATTGTGGATGCTAAATTGCGGACGGATTTTTGATATCTCGAACGGTTTGGCCGTGGCGAGGAAACGAATTTATGGCGAGAAAAGAGAAACAGGAAGTGCTTTATAACTTCTGCATACATTAACTGATCTTGATGAAACTTCAGCAGTGTGTTCGTTGTAAGAGGCCGATCACATGGATGTGACTATTGTGAGTCAAAGTTATAGCGCCACCAACTGGCAACAGGAAGTGTGTCACTTTCAAAATGCTTTGAAATCACCCTCTTATTTTTACCCGATTTGCTTAAAACTTTGTGTATAATGTAGACACACGGCAGATGTAGACCTGTGAAAGGATTACTGATATCTTAGATACTGTTGCCGTGGCAACGCATCAAACTTTAATATTCTTTTCGGATGCTTTTGAGACTCTTCACATGCTTGAAAATGCATGAAACTCGACAGACACATCACATTTATTATCCAGTAGACATGTGCAAAGTTTCAGAAACGGGCGTGGTGGAATGGCTCAGTAGCGCCACCTTTAGTCAAAAATGGGGGCTTAGTTTTTCCTAGAATCACAAAACTTGGTACGTATATTGTTCTCATCAAGCCGGACAACTTTCTAATTTACAGTCATTAGCTCAGACCAGCAGGAAGTCAGATATTTTGGTTTGAATGTGGACTTTCTGGAGAATTTTCTCTCTCTCTCTGTGTGTCTGTGTGTGTGTGTGTGTGGGGGGGGTTTGTCTATTCCACTTAATCTTTGTTTTTCAAGGTTTCAGGGGCTTTTGGGGCCCTTAACGTGCTCAAAAACTCTTGAAACTTTTCACACAGGTCAGAACCCACGGTCATCAGGGCCGTGCTGAAGCTGGTACCCGGGCGTGGCAGGGGGGCTCAACAGCGCCCCCTTGAACACGGTCTGAAAACTTGGTCCATATATCAAACACGCTTGCATGAATTAATATGAAACTCGGTACACATATAAATCTCTTCGGGCCGAACAACTTCCGCACTCTAAGTTATTAGCTCCGCCCAACAGGAAGTCGGCTATTATGGGTTGTTTGGAAAACGCATGCCGTGGAATTTGATGTATTCATCCTAGAGAATTCATCCAATCGCCTCCAAACTCGGTCAGCATGAAGTCAAGACATTGAGGATGCTAAATTGCGGACGGATTTTTGATATTTCGAACGGTTTGGCCGTGGCGAGGAAACGAATTTATGGCGAGAAAAGAGAAATACAAAGTGTTATAACTTCTGCACACATTAACTGATCTTGATGAAACCTCAGCAGTGTGTTCGTAGTAAGAGGCCGATCAGATGAATGTAACTATTGTGAGTCAAAGTTATAGCGCCACCAACTGGTAGCAGGAAGTGTGTCACTTTCAAAATGTTTTTGACAAAAGTGGGGGGGTTAGTTTTACCCACAATTACAAAAATAAGTACGTATATTGGTCTCATCGAGCAGGACAACTTTCTAATTTGCAGCCATTAGCTCTGACCAATAGGAAGTCAGATATTTTGGTTTGAATGTGGATTTATTTGCAAATTCAGCCTCTGCATTTTTACCCTCTCCTGCTAAGTGGTTTATTTTATTCACACCAAACTTTTTCAACATGATGAAAATACATTAAAGATTCTAAATTGTGAACGGATATTGAATATCTCAAACGGTTTTGATATGGCGAGGGATTAAAGTAATGTCAAAAAAGGAATCAGAAAACATCTCATATCTTCTACAAATGTAATTATACACCATTTATTTTTATATAAAATTATATAAATATTAGAACTAAACCCATTTTATTCTGTTTTTGCAATTCAAGAAGTATATAAAAAGTTAAAAACAGGCTATTTAGTGCTATTTGGTTCAACAAAAAAGCAAATATAGGGCTATACTGCCCTCTTGTGTCCAAAAGGATATAAATATAGTATATAAAACTTTTTACTAGGTAGGCCTATATTGTATTTAAATATAAATGTATGAGGTATATGACTGTGAGGATATTTTCCCAATGGTTAATCGACATGTGACACGAGCGGGTGCTTTTAAATCGCTAATATAAAAGTGAAAGTAAAATTCGGACGTCCGCACGGACATTGATAATGGTGCACACACGTTGGAAAGAATGATACTTTTAAACATAACACTAAACCGCCATAAGGTGTCGCCAGGCGACCGTCTTAATGAGCGAGTCATTGATTCATTCGTTCAAACGATTCGTTCGAATGACTGAGTCATTCATGATTGAGACAGATGTTTATGGATTGATCATTGAATCTTTGAGTCAACCGATTCGTTCTAAATGCTGAATCATTCAGTAATGAGAAAACAAGTTGCTGTGAGATGCGCGACGGTTCTGCTGTGATCTTTGTTTAACTATTTTTGCTGCTGAAACAGAACAAAAACAGTCAATATTGCATCTAAAATGTAAGTGACTTAATTATAACTGTTTATTAACCTGTTGTATGAAATCAATGTCACAGTTTCAATCGTGATTGTATTCAGGAAACAGTAGCCTACTCGTCAAGTGAGGTTGCTTAACTCTATCATAGGTTATAAAATATATAAAAACTCCATATTTGTAATTTTTATAGTCAGTATGTTGTTAACTGGGTTTCTTTTTTGTGTGCTGCGCTCATTTATTTACGTTTCTCCTGGAGAAGCTGCACGAGCCTCAGCAGCGCAACCTTGTTACCATTGATCAGTAATACATTTATTATCAACTGTTGATTGCAACTTAAAATGTATATATATATATACACACACACACATAAATATATATATATACATATATACATATATATATATATATATATATACATATATACATATATACATATATATATGTATATATGTATATATATGTATATATATATATATATATATAAATGTAGCCTATGTATGTATGTATGTATATATATATATATATATATATATATATATATATATATATATATATATATATATATATAAATATAGCTGCGAGCAGCGATGAAGGGCCAAAGCCGGCGGCACCGCCACCCCCGGTGCCTTTAGGTAACTAAAGGCACCGGGGTTGCGGTGCCACCGGCTTGGGCCCGCAATCGCTGCTCGCAGCTATATTTTTTGTTACATTTATATATATATATATATATATATATATATATATATATATATATATATATATATATATATATATATAAATATAGCTGCGAGCAGCGATGGAGGGCCCAAGCCGGTGACACCGCCACCCCGGTGGCTTTAGTGTAACTAAAGGCACCAGGGTGGCGGTGCCACCGGCTTGGGCCCGCAATCGCTGCTCGCAGCTATATTTATTATTATTCTTCTCCGCATTTAATCGCATTTTTGAGGGCCTAAACATGCTCGAAAACTCACGAAACTTTGCACACGCGTCAGAACTGGCGAAAATTTACATCTGATATAGGTTTCAGAATTGGACGGGGCAAAATGGCTCGATAGCGCCACCTATAAAAGTTCAACGGAGTGCGCCTCCCGCAACGTTCCACGTACGTGCACGAAATTCGGTACATACATGTAATCACCTAATACCTACAAAAAAGTCTCTTGGAGCATAGCCCTAAACACAACAGGAAGTCAGCCATTTTGAACTTCCTCTCAGATTTTTGTGCAGTTTTATGCCATTTTCAGGCCTCGTACTTTAACGAACTCCTCCTACAGTTTTAATCTGATCATCTTCAAATTTGGTGAGTGTAATCTTAAGGCCTTTGCGACGTTAAATTGCGAAGATCTTGAGTTTTCGTCGAAGGGCGGGTCCTCGGCGGCCTGACAAATTTCGATGTTTCGCCATGAAACAGGAAGTTGCTGTAACTCAGGCATGGAATGTCCAATCTGCCCCAAACTTCACACGTTTGATAAGCGTTCTGTCCTGAACACATGACCATGCTCATATTCAGTTACAGTCATAGCGCCACCTGCTGGCAACAGGAAGTGACATGTTTAACACTGTTATGGACTCCTAATAACATATAAAAAAGTGCCAGCAAGTGCTAAACATGCTAACAACATACTAGAAGCATGCTAAAACATGCTAGCAAACTCTTAGCTAAGTGCTAAAGCATGCTATTTTTGCAATTAAATAGGAATTTGCTGTAACTCAGGCATGGAATGTCCAATCTGCCCCAAACGTCACACTTTTGATAATCGTTCTGTCCTGAACACATCTACATGAGAATATTCAGTTATAGTAATAGCGCCACCTACTGGTAACAGGAAGTGTCATGTTTAACACGTTGATGCCATTCTAGCAACATGTTAAAAATGCCATTGACTTCTAAACATGCTAGAAACATGTTAAAACATGCTAGCAATACTTAGCTAAGTGCTAAAGCATGCTAATTCAATGAAACAGGATGTTGTTGTTACTCAAGAAGGCAATGTCCAATCTGCGCCAAACTTCACACTTTTGATAAGCGTTCTGTCCTGGACACATGACCATGCTCATATTCAGTTACAGTCATAGCGCCACCTGCTGGCAACAGGAAGTGACATGTTTAACACTGTTGTGAACTCCTGATAACATATAAAAAAGTTCCAGCATGTGCTAAACATGCTAACAACATACTAGAAACATGTTAAAACATGCTAGCAAATACTTAGCTTAGTGCTAAAGCATGCTAATACTGCAATTAAATAGGAATTTGCTGTAACACAGGCACGGAATGTCCAGTCTGCCCCAAACTTCACACGTTTGATAAGAGGCATGGCCTGAACACATCTACATGAGAATATTCAGTTATAGTAATAGCGCCACCTACTGGTAACAGGAAGTGTCATGTTTAACACGTTGATGCCGTTCTAGCAACATGTTAAAAATGCCATTGACTTCTAAACATGCTAGAAACATGTTAAAACATGCTAGCAATACTTAGCTAAGTGCTAAAGCATGCTAATTCAATGAAACAGGATGTTGTTGTTACTCAAGAAGGCAATGTCCAATCTGCGCCAAACTTCACACTTTTGATAAACGTTCTGTCCTGAACACATGACCATGCTCATATTCAGTTACAGTCATAGCGCCACCTGCTGTCAACAGGAAGTGACATGTTAAACACTGTTGTGGACATATAAAAACATTAAAAAGTGCCAGCAAGTGTTAAACATGCTAACAACATACTAGAAACATGCTAAAACATGCTAGCAAACACTTAGCTAAGTGCTAAAGCATGCTATTGCTGCAATTAAATAGGAATTTGCTGTAACACAGGCATGCAATGTCGAATCTGCCCCAAACTTAATATGTAACATGCAAGAAACATGCTAGCAACACATAGCTAAGTTCTAAATCATGCTAGAAATGCTAAAGAAAGTTGTTGTAACTTAAGCATACAATGTCCAATCTACCCCAAACTTCACACGTTTGATAAGAATTATCTCCTGAACACAAGTCCATGCTCATATTCAGATATAGTCATAGCGCCGCCTGCTGGCAACAGGAAGTGATGTTTAACATTGTTCTGGACTCCTAATAACATATAAAAAAGTGCCACCAACTGCTAAACATGTTAGCAACATACTAGAAACATGCTATCAAATACTTAGCTAAGTGTTAAAGCATGCTATTACTGCAATTAAATATGAATTTGCTGTAACTCAGGCATGCAATGTCCAATCTACCCCAAAATTAATATGTAATATGCTAGAAACATCATAAAACATGCAAGAAATGCTAAAGGAAGTTGTTGTAACTCAAGCATACAATGTCCAATCTGCCCCAAACTTCACATGTTTGATAAAAGTCCTGCACTGAACACATCTACATAGCGATATTCAGATGTAGACATAGCCCCACCTACTGGCAACAGAAACTGACATGGTTAAAACAGTAATGCAGTACTAACCACATAACTATTGTGTACTAAGCATGCTAGAAACATACTAAACATGCTAGCAACTACTATATATACCTCCTTAAATGCACATTGCCCAACCATGCTCTGTCTTTCTAAAGCCACCGAGTGACGATGGCACGAGTGCGAGGGCCCTTTCATCGCTGCTTGCAGCTTTAATTCTTCTTCTTCTTCTTCTTCTTCTTCTCCAAAGTGAATCGCTTTTTAGAGGGCCTTAACATGCTCGAAAACTCATGAAACTTTGCACACGCTTCAGAAGTGGTGAAAATTTACGTGTGATATGGTTTTCAAAATTGGGTGGGGCAAATTCTGTAAATTATTGCCCCCACATTTTGCCCCGGCTCTACGTTTCACGCACAGGTATGAAATTTGGTACATACATGTAATGACGCAATACCTACAAAAAAGTCTCTTGGAGCATAGCCCTAAACACAACAGGAAGTGAGCTATTTTGAACTTCCTCCTAGATTTTGGGCATTTTTCGTAATTTCCTGATGTTGTACTTTAACGAACTCCTCCTACAGATTTCATCTGATCCTCTTCAAATTTGGTGAGTGTAATCTTATGGCCTTTGCGACGTTAAATTGCGAAGATCTAGAGTTTTCGTCGAAGGGTGTGCCCTCGGTGGCCTGACAAATGTTCACCCAATTTCGGCCTTTTGGTGATATATGCATGATCAGATAAGTTCTCTGTCAATATTGCTTGCAGTTCCGATGTTGCTAGGCAACCACAGACAGCCTGCAGTAACTCAGGCATACAATTTCCAATCTGTCCCAAACTTCACATGTTTGATAAGAGTCCTGTCCTGAACACATGACCATGCTCATTATGGTTATAGCAATAGCGCCACCTGCTGGTAGCAGGAAGTGTGGCAAATACAAAACGTGCTTGAAAAATCATGAAACTTTGCACACACTTCAGAAGTGGTGAACATTTACGTGTGATATGGTTTTCAAAATTGGATGGGGCAAAATGGCTTAATTATTGCCCCCACATTTTGCCCCGGCTCAAGGTTTCACGTACAGGTATGAAATTTGGTACCTACATGTAATGACCCAATACCTACAAAAAAGTATCTTGGAGCGTAGCCCTAAACACAACAGGAAATCAGCTATTTTGAACTTCCTCTCAGATTTCGTGCAGTTTTTGCCATTTCCTGATGTTGTACTTTAACGAACTCCTCCTACAGTTTTGATCTGATCCTCTTCAAATTTGGTGAGTGTAATCTTAAGGCCTTTGCGACGTTAAATTGCAAAGATCTTGAGTTTTCGTCGAAGGGCGGGTCCTCGGCGGCCTGACAAATTTCTATGTTTCGCCATGAAACAGGAAGTTGCTGAAACTCAGGCATGGAATGTCCAATCTGCCCCAAACTTCACATGTTTGATAAGTGTTCTGTCCTGAACACATGACCATGCTCATATTCAGTTACAGTCATAGCGCCACCTGCTGGCAACAGGAAGTGACATGTTTAACACTGTTGTGGACTCCTGATAACATATAAAAAAGTGCCAGCAAGTGCTAAGCATGCTAAAAACATACTAGACACATGCTAAAACATGCTAGCAAACACTTAGCTAATTGCTAAAGCATGCTATTACTGCAATTAAATAGGAATTTGCTGTAACTCAGGCACGGAATGTCCAATCTGCCCCAAACGTCACACGTTTGATAAGAGTCATGGCCTGAACACATCTACATGAGAATATTCAGTTATAGTAATAGCGCCACCTACTGGTAACAGGAAGTGTCATGTTTAACACGTTGATGCCGTTCTAGCAACATGTTAAAAATGCCATTGACTTCTAAACATGCTAGAAACATGTTAAAACATGCTAGCAATACTTAGCTAAGTGCTAAAGCATGCTAATTCAATGAAACAGGATGTTGTTGTTACTCAAGAAGGCAATGTCCAATCTGCGCCAAACTTCACACTTTTGATAAGCGTTCTGTCCTGAACACATGACCATGCTCATATTCAGTTACAGTCATAGCGCCACCTGCTGGCAACAGGAAGTGACATGTTAAACACTGTTGTGGACTCCTAATAACATATAAAAAAGTTCCAGCATGTGCTAAACATGCTAACAACATACTAGAAACATGTTAAAACATGCTAGCAAACACTTAGCTTAGTGCTAAAGCATGCTAATACTGCAATTAAATAGGAATTTGCTGTAACACAGGCACGGAATGTCCAGTCTGCCCCAAACTTCACACGTTTGATAAGAGTCATGGCCTGAATACATCTACATGAGAATATTCAGTTATAGTAATAGCGCCACCTACTGGTAACAGGAAGTGTCATGTTTAACACGTTGATGCTGTTCTAGCAACATGTTAAAAATACCATTGACTTCTAAACATGCAAGAAACATGTTAAAACATGCTAGCAATACTAAGCTAAGTGCTAAAGCATGCTAATATAATGAAACAGGGTGTTGTTGTTACTCAAGAAGGCAATGTCCAATCTGCGCCAAACTTCACACTTTTGATAAGCGTTCTGTCTTGAACACATGACAATGCTCATATTCAGTTACAGTCAAAGCGCCACCTGCTGGCAACAGGAAGTGACATGTTAAACACTGTTGTGAACTCCTAATAACATATAAAAAAGTGCCAGCAAGTGCTAAACATGCTAACAACATTCTAGAAAAATGCTAAAACATGCTAGCAAACACTTAGCTAAGTGCTAAAGCATGCTATTGCTGCAATTAAATAGGAATTTGCTGTAACACAGGCATGGAATGTCCAATCTGCCCCAAACTTAATATGTAACATGCAAGAAACATGCTAGCAACACATAGCTAAGTTCTAAAGCATGTTAGAAATGCTAAAGAAAGTTGTTGTAACTCAAACATACAATATCCAATCTGCCCCAAACTTCACATACTTCATAAAAGTCCTGCACTGAACACATCTACAAAGCAATATTCAGATATATAACCCCACCTACTGCCAACAGAAACTGAACTGGTTAACACAGTAATGCAGTACTAACCACATACCTATTGTGTACTAAGCATGCTAAAAACATACTAAACATGCTAGCAACTACTATATACTGTATACCTCCTTAAATGCACATTGCCCAACCATGCTCTGTCTTCCTAAAGCCAACGAGTGACGATGGCACGGGTGCGAGGGCCCTTTCATCGCTGCTTGCAGCTTTAATTTATATATATATTTGGTTTATGGATGCTCAAGTTTCTATGTAGCTTTGAATCCTTTAAGAAGATATTTAGGACATTTGGTCAGTTATATGTGTGTATTTTAATTTTATTGCCATCACTACTTAATCATTGTCTGTCTTTTTTGCTGTTTGTTGCTCTTAAGATTGTGGATCCTTTGGCTCGTGGGCGGCAGTTCCGTTATGAAGAGTCTGAGCGACCGAGGACACCCCATACAGCATATTCTCCTTGGACCCCAGGTGTGACCTCTCTCTGCTCGTTCACCAGCCAGCGCTCCGGTTACACACGCTTGCCGAGGAGAAAAAGAGAATCTGTGGCTCGTATGAGCCTCCGTGCTGCGTCCAACCTTCTTAAGGTGTGTTTGTCACCATGGAAAGTCTTTACATCACACCTCTGTAGATATTTATAATTTAGTATTTAAGATTTAATTAGTGAATTAAGATTTTTTGCATGTTAGCATTCACCTTCAGGTAAGGTACTTGTATGTGTATACATTTAAAGGGTTAGTTCACCCAAAAATAAAAATTCTGACATCATTTATTCACCCTCATGTAATTTCAAACCAAACCTTCGTTCATCTTCGAAACACAAATGAAGATATTTTAATGAAATCTGAGAGATTTCTGTCCCTCCACTGACAGTCCATGCAACTACCATTTTGATGTTTCAAAAAGTTCTTAATGAGATTAAAACGAATCCATATGAATTGAGCGGTTTAGTCTCTTGGTTCTGAAGAGACATGATAGCTTTATATGATGAACAGATTTAATTTAGGCTTTTATTCACATTACATTTGTGCACATAAACATTAATCGACGCACACATCAGAAATGGTAAACAGAAGCCCAGCATGACTGCTTGATATGCGAGAACTAATGAGGTTAATTCTTTTGTGTTACACGGCACGTTTGAGCTTCTGCAAGAACCAAAGAGGTTTGTTCTTGTGTGTCAAGCAAGTACGATTGAGCTTCTGTTTATGATTGCTGATCAATGTTTATATGTGAATAAAAAGCCTGAATTCAAGCTGTTCATCATATAAATCCATTGAGTCTTTTCACAAAATTTGTGCTAAACAGCTTGACTCATATGGATTAGTTTTTACGATCTCTTTGTGAACCTTTTTGAAGCGAAGTTCAATGGAGGGACATAAATCTCTCAGATTTTATTTGAAATATTTTCATTCATCTTTGAAACACAAATGAGGATCTTATGGGTTTGGAATGGCATGAGGGTGAGTAAGTGATGAATTTATTTTTATTTTTGGGTGAACTAACCCTTTAAAGGAATAGTTCACCCTAAAATTAAAATCAATTAATAATTTACTCACCCTGGTGTTCTTCTAATGCCATATACCCTTCTTTCTTTTATGGACCACAAAAAAAAAATGTCCCACTCGCCCTCATCCATTTAATGGCAGTGAATAGCGACCAGCATCAAGCAGAATGATCCCATGCAACACTTTATATTCTAAGTGTTTTAGGGGTATACGATAGGGTTAGGTGAAAAACAAACCGAAATTTAATGTATCATTTTACGGAAATCTTGACCTTGGCTGTTGGTCTTCTGTGCACTGTTACTCGACGTGCACGTTCGTGAGACTATTAGCTTCGCAGTTCACTCTCTTGAGAAATCAAGATTAACAAAAACGTAACATGAAATACAATCTATGTACCTTCTTTTGGGTAAAAAATATCTGTTGTGTTCATCATAGGGCTGTATTTTATTTTCGATATTGATTTTGGCTTCCAACGATTAGGAAAACAAGAAAATCGAGGTAAAACAATTTTCACCACATTCAGCAGTGCGCTTTCATTCCTCCCTAAGCCAAACTTGACATACAAATCAGCCGAATAAGTGAGTGTTGAAAAATGCAGTCTACTGCTGCTAAACTGCAAGACGAGTCTGATGCTAAACTGCAAGAAGAGTCTGATATTAAACAGTGTCATTAAAAGTGCATTAATCTGCAAAAGAGACACTGTTCCCCAGGCGGCTTTCTTTACGCCCTCCGAGACGGGGTGGAATACGCATAAGCAAAGTATTCTGTGGGCTTTGGATTCACACCTAAATGGTCAATTAACCTACACTCAGAAATGCCATTTTGGTAAGTATCCTCGTAAATACAGTCTTTTATGTCTTAAGTGAATGTAAAAAACAAACAAACAAAAAAACGCGTGTGTAACAGTATATTGGATCCGTGCATTCGGTCTTAAAGTGACAGCAGCTCAATATCACTGCTTCAGTCTGTGTCATTAATTTTAATCAAACAAAGGTAAAATCATTCACTGCTCTTGAATGAATAACTGTTGTAACTTTAATAAGCATTAATCTACATGTATACAGTTAAGACTATGCAGTGTTATTTAACATTTGATTGCTTTATTCAGTTTCTGTTGCAGACTATTACTTCTGAATAATACTGTTAGCACATCTGCCGGAAAACAGATTTAGTTTGCAATTTGTTTTGACTGTTTTGTAGCTAACTTTTACTTAGCTACATTAGTATTAGTTTTTTATGATTATGATTTTTGCCACAATCAAGCAAAAATTGTTTGTCGGTTACAATAATTTTTGCGCTTACATTTGTCAACTGTCATTCTAATCAGAAAAAAGAGTTCCGGTCCAGAGATATTTAACTCACTGAAGAAAGTACACAAATTCTTTTTGGGGATTTCTCGGCATTGTATTTCATGTCATGTATTTATTATCTTGATTTTTATCTTGAGGCGGAGTGAACTGCGGCACTAATAGAGTCTCACGAACACGCACGTCGTGTAGCTGTGCATAGAAGACCATTGGCCAAGGTCAGGATTTTCGTTAAATACATTAAATAATACATTAATACATTTCATTTTATTTTTCACAACACTTGGAATATTTGGCATGCATCACATGGAATCATTCTGTGCGTCTTTTGCGTCTTTTTTAAAAAGCTTGATGCTGGTCACTTTTCACTGCCATTATATGGTTGAACGTGAGTGGGACATTTCTTTTTTTTTTTTATTCTCCTTTTGTGATCCAAAAAGGAAAGAAAGACAATACTACATTGGAACAAAACCAGAGCGAGTAAATGATGACTTAATTTTCATTTTAAGGTGAACTATCACCTTCATGATTATGATAAATTATAGTAATGAGTATATACTGTACCTCTTTGATCATTATAAATTAATTGTCCAGTCCTATTATGGCTAAATGGCTGAGCTCAAATATATATATATATATTTTTTTTGTCTGCTTGTATTATATTGGAATAAAAGAGGTTGTGTCATGTGGTACTGTCCTCTCCTGACATGTTCTGGTCCTGTAGGGTCGACAGGGTCTACAGGGCTCTCAAACTGGACGTGGATTTCAGAGGAGGAGTTTTGCTCGGCACAGTTGGCTCGAGGAAGACACTGTGGATACAGTGGACACCTCTGATTCAGTTTTTTTTAGCAAAGTGCGTATATTTATCTGGGTTTGTCTCCAATCTTTTCCTCTCCTCTGTGCTTAATTGTATTGAATGTACACTCATAGTATACTTCAAATCTTATAAGTAGCCTATATTTTGTTTTGAAAACTGCACTTGCAGATAATATTATATTAATGAAATAAAATGCTACATAAGTCTGCTCAAAGAGAGTACACGTTCACTGTTTATTAACACAAATATGTATTGCAAAATTGCACTTTGTAATAAATTAAATGTTTTACCTTAAAGTATATTTTAAAAAAATGATTATATATATATATATATATATATATATATATATATATATATATATATATATATATATATATATATATATATATATATATATATATAATAACCATTTTATGTCGCACTTATTTTGATGTGTTGTCTAAATGCTTGTCGGTACCTTTGTCAGGACATGTCAACCATATTTCAAAAGACAATAGAATTGTGAAGTTACATGCAAAGGTTTCCTTAAGAGTGCTTTTATAGATAGATAGACAGATAGATAATGTGTACACGTTTTAAAGGGATACTCTGTCATCATATGACAATTCTGTCATCATATACTCACCCTCATGTTGTTTTAAACCTGTATGAATTTCTTTCATCTGCTGAACAGAAAGGAAGATATTTAGAAGAATGTCAGTAACCAGAGAGTTTCTGGGTCCCATTGACTTCCATAGTATATATTTTTTCCTACTATGGAAGTCATTGAGACCAGAAACTGTCTGGTTACTGACATTCTTCTAAATATCTTCCTTTCTGTTCAGCAGAAGAAAGAAATTCATACAGGTTTGAAACAACATGAGGGTGAGTATATGATGACAGAATTTTCATTTTAAAGTGGAGTATCCCTTTAATGAATGTCTCTTCATTTAAAGAATGTTCCATTCTCTTTCACAGGTTGATGTTCATGAGGAGCTTTATTCTATGGCAGATGATGTTTTTGAGTCACCCCCTTTATCAGCTTCTTGTCCTGTGACAAATGTTTCTTTGGGCGAGGGAATATTATTCCCCAGCTTGTAAGTTAAAAGCAGAAGTTTTTAAGAATTTAAATTATAACAGTACATTCGTTGCCTTACAAAGCCTATTCAGTTTTCCTTCAGTATTCATTTCCATTTCACTTTTTCTCTAGAGGAAAAAAAAATATCCCCAAAACTGTGACATCCTCTGGGAAAGCCTCTTCTCATCGTGGCGGTCGAATTGCCTCCAAAGTGAAGCACTTTGCGTTTAATAAGCAGAAGCGTCAGTATGGGATGGGTGTGGTGGGGAAGTGGCTGAACCGACACTATAGAGGCAGCCTCAGCAGCCAATTACAGAAACAACTAGAAGATTTTCACAGTCATCGGTGAGTAAGAAAACCCAATTAGGCTTCCTCAAAATCACCAGGAGCTTCTCAGCCTTAGATGTTGCTTTTAAACTATTCAGAGATAGATGTGATCATTAATTGTTTCTTTGTCAGGCCATATTTTACCTACTGGATCACCTTTGTGCATATTGTCATAACACTGCTGGCCTGCATTACATATGGATTTGCTCCTGTGGGCTTTGCCCAGCATACCACTACTCAGCTGGTAAGATCACAAAAAGAGTTTGTTAGGAAGACCTCTAAGCTATAGGAAGATATGAAGACCTCCGATGCAAAAGCCTCTACTGTCAAAAATGAGATGATAATATTGAGTGAATGCTCTCCGCACAAAGTATACGTTCATCAAATACTTTCACTTCAAACTCACTAAATCCCTCCCTCAGCCCATTCAGAAATGCCAGTACTTGGGTAGAAACCTATACATAGGGGCCTGATAACATTTTTAATATTAAACAAAAACTTTAGACGGACTTAGAGGCTTTTGCATCTGAAGTCTTCATATATTATGTAATTATGTAACAGTCATTTTACATCTGTTATGTCAGACATTATGCAGCTCTTTCTGTGGGGGCCTGCTCTGATATTGTGTTACTGCACAAGAGTGTGAGCAATTACAAAACTGTTTATTATACATTTAGTTGCCCACTATCCATTCCATTCTTTTTTCCCCCCTCCTTTTTAAGGTACTGAGAAACAAAGGAATTTATGAGAGTGTAAAGCATGTGCAGCAGGAGAACTTCTGGATTGGTCCTTGCTCTGTAAGTGACACATACAGTAGAGTGATTCACAACGTCAGACTTAACAGGATGTTTTTTGGAAGTTACTAAAGTTTTAATGTTAAACTGCTATATTTACACTGGATATAAAAAGTCTACACACCCCTGTTTAGGCAGCTGTTTTTTGTGATGTAAAAAAATTACACCAAGATAAATAATATCAGAACTTAATGTACCTTTAATTTAAAAATTACACACTTACAGTAGGCATTGCCACTGAATACCAAAGTGACATTTCAGAGAGGGGAAAAAAACGTATCACATCCCTGAACAAATACTTAGCTGAAGCACTCTTTTGATTTTATTACAGCACTCATTCTGTTTGGATAAGATGTCTAACAGCTTGGCACATCTTTACTTGGGAATATTTTCCCACTGTTCTTTGCAAAAACATTCCAGATTTGTTAAATTGCGAAGGGCATCTCCTGTGCACGGGCCTGTTCAGTTCTCTCCACAGATTTTCTTTAGGATTCAGGTCTGGGCTCTGGCTGAGCCATTCCAAAATATTTATATTTCTTTGTTGAAGCCATTTTTTGATGATTTAGATGTGTGTTTTGGAGCGATGTCTTGCTATCATTGGAGCGTTGTCATACTGTCATGTTTGTTTGACTTTATTGTCTGTTCAGATTTCCTGGACAGAAATTCATCTTTAACGCTGGCATGAAAAACAAATACATGAACTACAAAAAACATTTACATCAACAATACTGTACAACCACATCATATACCACATAATTAAACACATGGGACATACATTTGCCCCTATCAAAAACATGCATAAAACAAATGAATACAATATATATCTGCATAAATGCACGCACACATACCTATGCATACACATGTGCATATACCTATAGTAATTACCTAAATTAAAGATTTGATTTAACAGTCAGTGGAACAAATGATCTTTTATACATTTTCTTTTTAGCCAACGGTATATTCAAATTCAAATTACTTTATTGTCCTCCTTGAGGCAAATTGTTTTGCAGCAAAACAGTTAAGTTTGAAAACATATACAATCACACACACAATACAAATACGAGAAAAACTCTGCCTTCTTGCTGGCGTTAAAAAACAAGATAAAAACAATACAGCAGACATCACAGCGTGATATGTTATATACGCTTTGATGCAGAATTAAAAAGTAGAATAGCCGCGGGTACAAATGAGTGTCTATACCTATTTGTTCTAACTTTGGGAAGTGTCATTCGTAGTCCAGATGGCAACATCTGAAATTCAGACTGCAGGGGATGTGAGTTGTCTGGCAGAATAGATTTAACCCTATTTAGCATCTGCAGCTGATAAAGTTCCTCCAGACCCTTCTGCTTAGAGCCTGTAATACTGCTGCTCACCTTAATTACCCTTGAAAGGGAATGTTTTTGTTTTATAGTCGTAGATCCGTACCAGCAGATTAAAGAAAAGGTGACAACTGACTCCACAAATGACCTGTAGAACAAGGTCATCAGGGACTTGTCTACATAAAATTTTGCCAGCTTTCTAAGACAATACAGGCGCTGCTGACCTTTCTTACAGAGCAAACTAGTGTTTGGCTCAAAGCACAACTTGTCGTCAATAATTGATCCTAAGTACTTGTACTGTTTGACAACTTCTATTTCCTGATCATTTATTCTAGTTGTAACAATATTAGGGATGTTTTGCCTGAAATCAATACACATGTCCTTAGTCTTTGATGCATTCAGTTCAAGAAAGGCTTCCTTGCACCATCTTACAAACTGGTCAATGACCGGACCGTGTGAATTTTCCTCATTGTTTAACAAGCTGACAATCACCGTATCGTCAGCAAATTTCACGAAGTGTCTATTTTCAATCTTAGAGCGACAGTCATTTGTGTACAAGATGTAAAGGAGGGGGGAAAGAACACACCCCTGCGGTGAGCCAGTTGATATATTTGTCCGGTCGGAAAAATGGCCATTTACTCTGACCCGCTGAGATCTGTGTGTGAGGAAGTCTAATAGCCAGCCCACAAGGTTGTCCTCCAGTTTAAACTGGTGCAAAAGCTTCTCAGTCAACAGGTGGGGCTGGATAGTATTAAAAGCTGACGAGAAGTCCACGAACAGCAATCTGGCATGATTTTTGTTTCCCTCCAGATGTTTAAAAATGAGATTCAGTACTGTTGCAGTTGCGTCCTGAACTCCTCTGTTAAGTCTGTAAGCAAACTGTAGTGGGTCGAGAAGGCAGTTTGTCCTAGATGTTAATTCAGTCTTTATCAGCTTTTCAAAGGACTTCATCACAAGTGATGTAAGAGCTATGGGTCTGTAATCATTAAAAGTCTTTGGGTGACTGTTTTTTGCAACAGGGACAATAATTGACTGTTTCCATAGGTCAGGGACCTTCTGGTGCAACATAGATTGATTAAAAATGTAATTAAAAATGGGGCCTAACTGTTCCGCACAACATGAAAGAACACGGCTGCCAATATTGTCTGGACCCGGACTTTTTTTGGCTTTACAATGCTTAAAAATGTTCACAACACTCTGTGCAGAGAAACAGATATTATTTTGGGGCTGGGACAGTAAATACTGTTTTTTTCCGGCAATTTCATCACTAAAATCATGATTATCAAATCTTGAGTAAAATTCATTTAGTTCATGGGCCAGTAATATGTCAGAGGAGAAGCCTTCTAATGCCACCTTTTTCTTTGATTTGTCGTTTAGACCCACCATAGATTTTACACTGTCCCACGCTGAACCGAGGAGGTTTTGGCTTAATTTGTGTTCCACCTTAAATTTATAGTCCCATTTTGCCCTTTTAATTTCACGTTTGATCTCCTTTTGAACGATATATAGTTCCTGAGAGTTCTTTTCTTTAAATGCTGACTTTTTCTTTTTTAGCAGGTCTTTAAGTTGTTTACTCACCCATGGCTTGTTGTTAGGGTATATTTTGACAACTTTTTTAGGGATTACAGTTTCCTCAGAGTATGCAACCCAAGAACTAACCACTTCAGTCAGTTCATCAATGTCTTGTGAAGAGTGAACAAATTCCTCCCACAAGGTACAGTCCAGGCAGCCCTGCAGGGCCAGCGTAGCCTCCTCGGACCAGACCTTCACTTGCCTAGTTTCCACTTTAGCCCTCTGGAGGCAAGTGCGGTACACTGGTATGAGATGCACACAGTTATGATCGGCAGAACCCAGGGGAGGGAGAGGGACAGATTTGTAGGCACCTTTGATGGAGCCATAACACTGATCAAGAATCTTCCCTCTTCTCGTTTCACAGGACACATATTTATAAAAACATTTTAAGATTTTGTCCAGTGAACAGTGATTAAAATCACCTAGTATTAGGTTAGGGGCGTCCGGGGACACTGCCTGCAGTTTCTGAACAGTGCTGTGTATTGATTCTAGAGCAGCATTTTCATTTGCCTTTGGATGAATATAAACAATAGTTACGAAAATCTGCGGAAATTCTCTAGGTAGATAAAAAGGGCGCATGGAGACTATGCGACTATGCGTATATGCAACCTGCGCCCCGAAGGCAGGGCCTCAAAGCAGGAGTGGAGGGAATGGGTCTGGTCTGAATATACTGCTATCGCCTTTTTCTCCATAAAATGTGAAAACAACTCTTGCAATGTACCGTTTTTGGCCTGTGATCTAATTTGCTTAGTTAATTACTCGTATTAATATATGTTTCTGTCTCATTGTTAAATTGCCATACCACAAAACAATATTATAGGTTAAAATACTTTAAATCATCGATCTGTAAGCAATAGTTAGGATCCTCCTATCAATACTAAAATTTCTTAACTTCCTGAGTAGACCTAAACGCCATCTTGTTTTCTTATATATATATGGTCCACATTTTCCTGGAAGGAGAGTTTATCATCAATAATTGTACCTAAATATTTAAAATTTGAAACTTGCTCTACCTTTACACCTTGTATAATAACTTGTTCATCTGGGAGGCCAGCCGTACCTGTCTTATTTTGATTCCTACCGCATAATTCCTTTGTCTTCTCAATGTTCAATTCTAGATGACTGTTATCAAACCATTGTACAAGACTTTTAATATACTCAAAATAACAATTTATGTCTGTTTGGCAAGAAATTAAAACCAAGTCATCAGCGTATTTGATTAAAGTGAGATCGTCCCTGTTACACTGAAGTTCATTAGTATAAACAGAGATAAGCAGAGGTGATAATACACATCCCTGTGGGAACCCTGAGACTTTAAGACTATACAATCAGATAAGATTCTGTTAACACAGACTCGTTGGGGCCTATTACTCAAAAATGCCTCAATCCATAAGATTAACCAGCTATTTACACCTTAATCTTGCAATCTTTCTTTTAAAATTTGCATTAGTTTTTCTCATTGCAGTGTTGTTCAGAAGGTTCTATGTCAAAATTGACTGGTACTTGGAGCTATTCATGATTTCCTCCACCTTCAGTAAAGTCCCAGTTCCAGCTGAAGAAAAGCAGCCACCATGCTTCACTGTGGTTATGGTGTTATTTCGCTGATGTGCTGTTGTTTTTGTTCCAAACGTACCTTTTACAATTTTTGCCAAAAAGTTTAATTCTGGTCTCATCAGACCAACATGGTTTTGAGAGACTGGATATATATGTATGGTAAATTTTAGCTGGGCTTGGATTTTTTTATATATATTTTTTTGTCTTGTCAGAAAAGGCTTGCATCTTGCCACCCTGCACGTTGTGGAAAAAGGCGACAGTGGCAAGGAACCAAAACTCCATTAGGTGGCAGAATGGAGAGAAAAAACCTTGGGAGAACCCAGGCTCAGTCAGGGGGGCCAGTTCTCCTCTGGCCAACGAACGAACAGTGTATGATTATGATTCAGGCAGCATTATAGGTCAGAAGTCGAATTGGTTTGGAACAATCAGAATATTATCCAGTTCCATCTGGTTTAAGATCAGAGTCATCACACCGGTATGGAGACGGGTTTGTTGAGGATCAGTGCTGATGGCTGTTGTGTCGATGAGGCCTTCGATGAGAGTCTAGTTGACACAATCTCTGCTGACACTTCAGGGATGCGTTGTGGTCGTGTCTAGGTGCAGGTCCTCCATCTGGTCTGGATACGGCCCAGATCCGGCTGACAACAACATGCGATGTGGCCGTGTCTAGGCGCAGGTCCTCTATCTGGTCTGGATACGGCCTGGATACGGCTAACAACAACATGCGTTGTGGCCGTGTCTAGGTGCAGGTCCTCCATCTGGTCTGGATACGGCCCGGATCCGGCTGACAACAACAAATCTTGTTTATATTAGGTCTGTTTATGTGCCAGTTGTGAGGAAGGAACCGCCAGTAATAAGAACAGTTAAGATTTGGTCTGATTCAGTCTATGAAGCATTAACGGATTGTTTTGAAACAACTGATTGGGAGGTTCTGTGTAAATCACATGACGAAGACATTGATAGCTTAATTGAGTGCATTACAGATTATATAAACTTTTGTGTTGATAAAACACAGTACCTACTAAAAAGATCAAATGTTATTCAAACAACAAACCTTGGGTTACCTCTGAGTTAAAAGTATTATTAAACGAGAAAGAGAGGGCCTTTCTAGTGGGTGATAAGGATGAGCAAAAGAGAGTAGGCCTACTGAGGTTATTAAAAGTAAAAATTAGAGAGGAGAAAGAGAGTTATAAGTTAAAAATGGAACGAAAATTACAACAAAAGAACGTGAGAGAGGTTTGGAAAGATCTAAATATAATGTCCGGACATGAAAATAAAATTATATACTGCCCCTGGTGGTCAGACGTGGGCAGATTAATTAAATGCATTTTTTAACAGATTTGATGCTGGGTCTAATGATTTTGAACATTCTTCGCTAAGTAGTTTACCTCAGAGTTCTTCATCACATCCACCTCTAGCTCTAAGCTCATCCTTTTCTCCCATTTGTGAGTATGTTTCTGGTTTTTCGATATCAGTTGAACAAGAAGTGGGTTAAGGAGAATTAAGATGAAGAAATCTCCAGGTCCTCCAGGTATTAATTCTAGAGTCCTTAAGGCCTGTGCTGGTCAGATTTGTAGGGTGGTTCATTATATCTTTAATTTGAGTTTGCGTTTGGAGAAATTACCTGTTTTATAGAAGACATCATGTGTAGTACCCGTACCTAAGTTAACAAATCCCATGGAGTTCTCGCACTATAGGCCAATTGCTTTAACAGCACAGTTAATGAAGGTTTTTGAGAGAGTGGTATTAAACCATTTAAAGTCAGTATTGTGTGGTGCTGAGGATAAACTACAGTTTGCTTATAAAACTGGTGTTGGGGTGGATGATGCACTTATTTACCTATTGCATAAATCCTTAAAGGGATAGTTCACTCAAAAATGAAAATTGTGTCATCACTTACTCAACCTCATGTTGTTCTAAACCTGTATGGGTTTCTCTTTTCTGTTGAACACAAAAGAAGATATTTTGAAGAATGTCGGTAACCAAACAGTTGATGGACCCCATTGACTTCCATAGTATTTTTTTTTCCCACTATGGAAGTCAATGGGGTCCATCAACTGTTTGGTTACCGACATTCTTCAAAATATCTTCTACCCCGGACAGCACAGTCAGAAGGAATTACATTCTTTGACTTCTCTAGTGCATTTAACACTATTCAGCCTTCGGTAGTAAGTAACGAAGTAAGATGGAAAATGTTGGAGTACATCATGGTATGGTGAATTGGATAACTGATTATCTCTCTAATAGACCACAGTATGTGAGGATGCAGGTCCCTCAAGGAATGGTTTTAGCACCATTTTTGTTCACTTTTTATAAATCAGATTTTCAGTATAATTCTAAATCTTGTCATCTCCAGAAATTTTCTGATGATTCAACAATAGTTGGCTATATAACGGACCACGATGAGAGTGAATATAGGGAGCTAATAAAGAGTTTCGTGGACTGGTGTGAGAAAAACGGTCTCAGACTAAATGCTAGTAAGACAAAGGAAATTGTGGTTGATTTTAGCAGACTTCCTCAGCAAGTGGTACCAGTAAATTTACGAGAGCCAGAAGTTGAGATTGTAACAACTTACAAGTATCTGGGTGTATATTTGAACAACAAGCTCAACTGGTCTGAGAACATTTATACGATGTTTAATAGGGAGCCAGTGCAGTGTTGACAGAACTGGGCTAATATGGTCATACTTCCTGGTTCTGGTAAGAACTCTGCTGCGTTTTGGACCAGCTGTAATTTGTTTATTAAGCGTGCAGGGCAACCAGCCATAAGAGCATTACAATAATCTAGCCTTGATGTCATGAACGCATGGACTAATTGTTCTGCATTTGTCAATAAGAGCATATGACGTAATTTAGATATATTTTTAAGATGGAAAAATGCGGTTTTACAGATGCTAGACACGTGACTTTCAAATGAAAGATTGATATCAAAGAGCACACCCAGGTTCCTAACTGACGACGAAGACTTGACAGAGCAGCCATCAAGTGTTAGACAGTATTCTAGATTATTACGTGAGGAAGTTTTTTTGTCCAATAATTAGAATCTCTGTTTTTTCAGAATTAAGTAGTAGGAAATGACTAGTCATCTAATTTTTTATTTCACCTATACATTCCGTTAATTTAGTGAATCGGTAAGTTTCGTCAGGGCGTGAAGAAACATAGAGCTGAGTATCATCGGCATAACAGTGAAAACTAATTCCATGCTTCCTAATGATATCTCCCAAGGCAATGGAAGCATGTACAGAGTGAAAAGCAATGGTCCTAGAACTGAGCCTTGTGGTACGCCATATTGAACTTGTGATCGATGAGACATCTCTTCATTTACTGCTACAAACTGATAACGGTCAGACAAGTATGATTTAAACCATGTTAATGCAATTCCACTAATGCCAACATAATTTTCGAGTCTATTTAAAAGAATGTTGTGGTCAATAGTATCAAATGCAGCACTGAGATCGAGTAACACTAATTGAGAGATACAAGCACGATCGGATGATAAGAGCAAATCATTTGTAACTCTAATGAGAGCAGTCTCAGTACTATGGTACGGTATAAATCCTGACTAAAAATCCTTGCAGATATCATTTCTTTCTAAAAAAGGAACATAGTTGTGAGGATACCGCCTTTTCTAGTATCTTTGACAGAAAAGGTAGATTCAAGATCGGCCTGTAATTGACTAATTCTGTACGATCAAGTTGCGTTTTTTTAACAAGCGGTTTAATCATAGCCAGCTTAAGTTTTTGGTACGTATCCTAATGACAAAGATGAATTAATGATATTAAGAGGAGGATCTATGACCTCTGGAAGCATCTCTTTCAGTAGCTTAGTCGGTATAGGGTCTAACATACATGTTGTCGATTTAGATGATTTAATGAGTTTATTGAATTCTTCCTTTTCTATAGCAATGAATGAATAAATTTTTTCTTTAGGGACACGACAATGCACTGCCTGATGCGATACTGTAGTAGACTGTAGTAGCATAGTTATAATTTTCTCCCTGATATTATCAATCTTGTAAGTGAAGAAGTTCATAAAGTCATTACTGCTGTGCTGCTTAGAAACTTCTGGGCTTGAACCTTTATTTTTCGTTAGTTTAGCCACTGTTTCAAATAAATACCTAGGGTTTTGTTTATTTTCTTCTAATAGGGTTTAAAAATAAGCAGATCTAGCAGCTTTTAAGGCCTCTCTGTATACAGTTGAGCTCTCTTTCCATGAAATGCGAAATGTCTAAAGTGCTGGAAAAGAGAGAGTCAAAAGTTTCTGGGATGCTGAGATGATGAAACTGATCAGGAAGATTATTAATAATGCAATCTTTAGTGGCAGAAGTGATAGGTCTAACATATTTGTTACACGGAGTTGGCTTTGCAGCCTTGGCTAAATGAAGTTTACACGAGACCAGATAATGATCTGAGATGTCATCGCTCTGCTGCAGAATTTCAACGGCATCAACATTGATTCCGTGTGATAATATTAGATCTAGGGTATGATTACGACAATGAGTAGGTCCTGACACATGTTGTCTAACTTCAATAGAGTTAAGAATGTCTTTAAATGCCAATCCCAATGCATCTTTTTTGTTATCTACATGTATATTAAATTCACCAACAATTATGACTTTATCTGCAACCAGTACTAACTCTGATAGAAAGTCAGCAAATTCTTTGATAAAGTCTGTATGGTGCCCTGGTGGCCTGTATACAGTAGCCAGCAAAAATCTCAAATGTGATTTATCATTTACACTATGTATTGTTACATTAAGCACTTCAAAATAATTATATTTGAAACTAGACTTCTTAGTAATTCTGAAAATATTACTATAAATTACAGCAACACCTCCCCCTTTGCCTTTCAGATGAGGTTCATGTTTATAACAGTAGTCTTGGGGGTGGACTCATTTAAAGTCATGTAATCGTTTGGTTTTAGCCAGGCTGTGTTTCTGTCAAACACAGCACATCTAGGTTATAGTCTGTAATCATATCATTGACAATAAGTGCTTTTGAAGTAAAGGATCGAATATTCAGCAACCCAAGCTTTATCATTTGCTCATTTGTATTATATCTGTGTTTTATTTTTGCTGAACATCAATTAAATTTTTACCCTTAGATGGGTTTGGACGTTTTTTGTATTTCCTAATTCGGGGAACAGACACAGTCTCTATTTGATGATATCTAGATGAAAGAGTCTCTATGTGATGGGATTTATCTGACCATGTACAAACATAGTCTGACTTCACAAAATACAATGATGACAAATGATTTTATATATATATATATATATATATATGTAATAATACAAATACATAATACTACTGATTATTAATATTAATAAAAAGTAATAATAATTCTGAAAACAATATTAAATGATTGTATTTAATGATTAAATTTTAGTCTTCAGAGTTATAAAAGTGTGTGTGCCCACTTGTGCAGTTAGGTAATTTTAAGTTTTATTTTAATATTTTTTTTCTCTGAATAATCAGTAATTTATCTGTCCATTTTTTTTTCTCTGAATAATCGGTAATTTATCTGTCCATAACACACGATGAATATTTAAATTATATGAATTTCTGAACAGATTTAACAGATTCTGAACAGATTTAAATTATATGAAACTTAATGATAATAATTTATTTGGACAAATTGAAAATTCTGTTTCTCTCAATTCTGATCTTGGTCTCTTGGCTATGTACAATAAGGCATTTGTGAAGAACTTAGGCGTATTATTTGACAAAGAACTCAAATTTGATCAGCAAATAAATAATGTTGTTAAATCCTGCTTTTTTAATCTGAGACTTCTATCCAAGGTAAAGAGCTTTCTTTCTTTTAATGACCTTGAGAAAGTTATTCACACCTTTTATCTTTTCACAACTCGATTACTGTAATACTCTACACAGGAGTTAGCCAGACAGCGTTGGCGCATTTGCAGATAGTCCAAAATGCGTCCGCTAGGCTATTGACTGGTACAACGTGAGCACATTACACCAATTTTGTACTCACTCCAATGGTTGCCGATCCGTTTCCGTATAGAATATAAACTTTTAATGTTTGTTTTTAAATCCTTAAATGGTTTGGCACCTACATATCTTGATTCCTTAGTGAAACGTTATACATCAAATAGATCCCTGCGGTCTTACGATCAGTCTCTTTTAACGATTCCAAGATCTAGATTAAAATGTAGGGGTGACCGCGCCTTCTCGATCGCTGCTCCGAAACTTTGGAATTTGTTACCCGTTCACATCAGATTGGCTCAGACTATTTCGAGTTTTAAATCATTGTTAAAAACTCATCTATTAACTCAGGCTTTTAATTCCTCTGGGTGTTGAGTCAAAATTCTCTGTTGTTTTTATGTTTTGTTTTTGTGTTGTCTATGTATGTCAATGAATTGTGCTATATAAATACAATAAAGAATAAAGAATTGTTCTGCAAATGGCTTTCGGACCCAAATGGCTCTTGGAGCCTTATGCTGATTGAATTAGGATTGGCCAGACCCTCAGTCTAGAGTGTTACCTAAACCTGTTACATGCTTTGTTTGAATTTGTCTCCACCTTCAAAAGTCCCTTCTCCTAAAATGCCTATAACATACCATATAAAGAAACTCTTCTGTTTGAACGTGATCCCAACGTCTCCTGGTCTGCTTTGAAGAAAGAAAAAACTTTCCAACAGCATCTTGAAATACAAATATATGCAATGTCACTCTATATTTTAAACTTTAATGTGAAAGGATTAATAATGCTTGCATGCATGTGCACTTTGACCTCTGGGTCATCTGGAGGTATTGACAACTGATTCATGTTGGACTTGGGCCATTCTTCTTCCTTCAAAAGAAAAACAGGCCCCTTAAAGGGATACTTCACCTCTGGAAAGATGAATGTGTATTTAAAATAGGTCATTTATGTAGAAGAAATGTGAAATTATTTTTGAATTTGGAGCTTTCTAGACTGAGAAAAGCCAGAAAATGTATTTTTGGCTTATGTGGATGAAAGACAACAACTCCCAGAATGCATTTGCTTCACTGCCCTAGGAGGCCACTCCTAAGCCACGCCTACCGGTAAGAGAGCGCAGTTGAAAATAACAAGGCTAGGCTACTAGTGAGTGTCCGTGACAAGTTTGCCCGGGATTTAGCCCAAAATGTCCGGGATTCGGCTTTTGCGTTAGACAGTCGCCATTCATTATGTTTACTGTGGTGAGCAGGACGAGGCTGAGGGGCGCGGGAGAACGGCGCGAGGTCGGTGGCGTGATTACTGATGAGCCGGTCTCTTATCTCTCACGGAGGAGCGGGAATTTTCTTAGCAATGTTAAAACGCACATCGACCGATCACTTGTTTAGCGTTCATGTAAACACTACATTCAGATTCACCAATCGAAATGAATTCAGTTAGATTGAAACAAAAGGTGTGCATGTAAACAATGAATGGCGACTGCAGAAAGCAAAAGCCGAATCCCGGACATTTTGGACGATCTCGACGGCCGGACATGTCCGGGATAAAGAGTATGGTAACCCCTACTACTCAGCTTTCTCCTACTACTCAGCTTTCTCCACAGAACAAGAGCCTGCTAGCTTAGCTTCCAAAGAAAGACGGCTGACACTGTGTACATTCTGTGAGTGAGATCCCACCTCCTATGGGCGGGTTGAAAACATGCGGGACAGCCCCTCCTACTGGCTGTAGTCTTTAGCCTCTGGCCAAAAAATCCTCTGATGACGCAAAATGACAATTTTTGCGTCATCTGAGGATTTTTTTCCAGACAAAAAATACATAAATCTCTCATTTCAGGGGGATATGAGGGTGGAAAGCACGGTAATTCGAAAATACTACAGGTTTTCTACTAATACAAAGCTTAATGCTAAATCCTGAAGTATCCCTTTAAGCCATCTATTACATGCTAAAAATTATTCAGTACCAAGCCCCCTAGATGCCTCATCAGCTGGATTCAAACTTGAATGTATGTGTCTCTGTTGCACAACATCTGTTGAGTCTCTTGTGACAGCCACACTATTTGCTACGAAGGTGTGGAACCGCTTAGTTTCATTTTGGATATATCTCAGTACAGTCATGCTGTCTGTCCAGAACACAGATATACAAATTAATCTGCAACTCCCTTTGTAGCATTCTATCAACTCGTACAGCAAGAACAGCAGCCGTAAATTCCAACCACATGATTGTTATTTGCTTTAAAGGTGAACTAAGTAACTTTTTTACCTTAAAGGGATAGTTCACTTTGAAATAATTTTTTGGTATGTTTTAGCTTACCTCAAGGGCATCCAAGATGTAGGTGTCTCTTTTTCCGCAGTAGTTTCAATTTTGATATTTTTAGGTCAAACCGTTCTTGTCTGTCAGTCATATAATGCAGGTCGATGGTCACTGTCTCAAAGAGCATGCACAGAGTCCAAATTAAAACAATTCCCCGTCGTCCAAATTAAACAATTCCCCATCGTAAGTACACATTGATGGCCTAAGACACGAAACGAGCGGTTTGTGTGAGAAAACGAACAGTATTTATATCGTTTTTACCACTTATACACAGCCACGTCGAAGTGATCTGATCTGACGTGTACGCAGACTGGTGCATAGATATATACACTAGATGTCGCCTTGTCTACGGCAGTTCATTGGAACGAATGTCTTTAAGGCGACATCTAGTGTGAAAAATTTGAAAGGTAATGGAAACGCGGCTATAATAAGCTTGTCATTAAGTCACTTGTCACTTGCGATCGGTCGGACCACACCTGTAATTACCGCTTATGCCTATAGATGCCGCTAAACACCACTAAACGGAGATGAATTTTTTCAAAGCAATGTAGCCTACAGTTTTAGCAGTTTTACAGATGTTATCAGAGATGTTATCCCGGGCCGCCAGAAATGTTTCTGCGGGCCGCCATTGGAGCAATTGAAGCAATTGAGCAGTAATGTTATTTTGCTTCTGTATAACATCATACAAGGTAGGACTTGGAGTAGAAACGTGAAAGGTAATTTGAGGAGGCAACAAATGTGTGCAGGGCTGGACTGGCCATCGGGCATACCGGGCATTTGCCCGGTGGGCCGACGTGCTTTTTGGGCCGATACATCTCATACTCATACATAATTTTTATTATTATTATTTTATTTTATTTTATTTTTTTACGGCCCATAAAATGTGTACATCGGCGGCCCATTCGTTTTGTTTTGTTTTGCTTAATTGGCGGCGCTGGGTTTGTGCCGGTGTAATGCAGTGGTCAAAAAAAGTCAGTGTTAGTTTTTTTTTTCTGACAGACCAGCCCATGAAACACGTAGATCAGCGGCCCATTGGTTCTTTTCTTGATTGACACTGGGCTGGCCCAATCACAACTTTAAACGAGTGAGCGAGCGTGCAGCAGTGTCAGTGTGTATCTGTCAAAATAGTCAGCGAGATGGAGAAGAAACGCAAGGATTGTGCAGAGAAATAGCGTGAAAAAATAGAACCAGGCCCTTAAAGCAGACACTGTAAACTGTGTCAAAATATATGTTTTCAGCTCCAGTGATGATGATGATAGTGAGGAGGATCAGGAGAGAGATGAGAAAGTGTAGAGCCTGCGGTAAGCAGAACTACTTTCAAAACACTTAAGCTATGTCATGATCGAGTGTAGGAACCCATAACCCAGTTACAGATTATTTCTACATCTGCATAGTTGACGATTACATAGACAGTATATAAAGACGATTACCGCAATTCACTAGAAATTTAATGATAGGCGTTTGTAAACCATGTTTTCCGGGCCAAAATGCCCTGGCCGATTTTTTGTCCCAGTCCAGCCCTGAATGTGTGTGAATGTTATCTTCAGGCCCGTAGGAACTTAAATTTTTCTGCTTTGCAGATGAAGGTTTACAGTGCATTGAAGCGTTTGCTTGTTTGCATGCTTGATCTCTCCTTTGGATGTACAATCAAACTGTCATGTTGAGAACTTGCATTTCGTTGTTGTAAAGGCACCTTTGGGTTAGAACATTTATTTGATGTACATGATTTTACATGCTTCACTTAATATGCATTCATTCCTTCAACACTTCCTTCACTTGATTCCAACATAGACATTTTTGCAGTAGCAGCAGCTAATTTTGAATCCATTTGTAATTGTTCAATTTCTCTCTGCAGTTTCTTCTTTTGTCTTTGGAGATCTTCCTCTTTGGCCTCAAGAACATGCAATTTCTTTAAAGCGACTACAGATTACAAAAAGGCTACTTTTTCAGCTTTTGCTTTAAGACGAGCAGATGCAGTGCTTGAATCCTTTAAAGAACCAGACTAGCAATAGGGTTTAAAGCAAGATCCTCTCTTTGAAGCATTGGATATACTGTCATCAGAATTTATATTTGTCTATTAAAGACATTCCATCATATAAAACCTCAACATCAGATAACCATTGTTTGACATCAGTGATAAACTCATTATTTATTTTTTATTTAATTTTTTTGACAAGCTACCTTTGTTGCTCTTCATACTCCGTTTCAGCAATGAATTATGCGTTTCAATGGCATATTTGCAGTGTTTCAAAACTCTTTCAATATTTTGCACATCAGAAACTGTTTCTTTGGTAACTTTTCTGGAAAGAAGATCGTTGACCCTTTGTTCAACTTTATTTGCTCGAGTGAATTTTTGATTTGCAAAAGCAATGAAACGCCTTTGTCAGTCATTTTCCATACTCTTGTCTCTGTTTCAACAGGGCTATTTCTTTCAATAACAGCATAGCCATGCACTGAATTACTTTAAACAACATCAGCATCATCCTTTGCATTCCTGAATTCATCATCATTCATTTTTCAAATGACGCTCATTGCGCACATAAGCATGTTTCCTTTCAAAGCGCGTTCAATAAGCAAGCCACAAAGCGAAGATAATAATACTGAACAGAGTGAGATCCACTTCAACACAACAGAACGCAGCAAGCCCAAAGCACTGTTGACTGCAGAACAACACAATCATTCGAACTCAGGCCGCAATTCAAACTTCATCATCATCCCAAAATGTGATAAATATCGGTCAAATAAAGTCACTCATTTCGTATTTCGGCATTTCGTAGAGCTTCGAAGATTTCTCCACATTATCAAGCATAAACACCCTGTTCAGTTCAAGATGGCAAGACTCTGAGCGATCCCGGTCTAATAGTAGTCACTCACTCTGCCATATGCGCAAGTCAAAACCTTTTCCATTCACAGAATTCCTCCGTCCTTTCCAATGCACGAGAAAACTAAATTCCAAACGATATCCGAGCACTTCCTTTAAGCTAGGGAAAGGTGGTAAGATGTTCTTCACGCATAGTTTGGAATAAACAATGTCCACATAGTGATATCCATTTTAAAATGCTTTGTTGTCCATTTAATGAAATGTATAGGGTAACTTACAGAGTTTAAAAGCAGTGGTTCTATGGTAAGAACTATATTTTCCCTCCACCTGTCCCTTCCTGATACAACCCATGGGAGGTTTATATATCATGTGATATTAATAAGTGACCACGCCTACACCACTGGTGTACACCGTCATCTAGTGGTTGAAGAATCAATACATTTGGCTCCTACAAATGCTTTGCCATGTTTTACCAAAGCTAGGTGATTTATCTTGTGCTTGTAGGGAAGTTCCAGATTATAAAATATTTATTTGAGGGGCAGTGAAATGAAATGCTGCAGTGAAATGTAGATCATTCAAATGCAACACGCTTACCCTCACCTGACTGATGATGCTGTTCTGCCTTTGTCACCCCTTGGAATGAAAGTTTGTATATCCATATGGATAAATAAAATAAATAAATAGATAGTTAAGTAGATAAATAGATAGATAGATAAATAAATAAATAAATAAATAAATAGATAAATAGATAAATAAATAGAAAGTAGATCACTCCTAGCAAACAGAACATAAACAATAAAATAAATAAAAATCTATTATAAAATTCACAACAAGCATTTTTGTGAACTAACTAAATTAACCAATCACTTCAAAAAGCTTTCATCAATGATGACTAAATAAAGCCACAAATGATGCCAAATTAGAAGAGATAAGCAAGCATTCTTTTAGCAGTTAACAAGCTAACATTATCAATCAATTCTGTGCTAAGTAAATTTGACTTGGAAAATGGGATGTTCTCATTCAACTAATTAATACAAATTCACATACTACTCGTTATCACAACGATAAGCACTAGCCTGGTAGTTACCTCTCCTCAGCTACAACGTCATATTATGAATAATCGTCTGCAAGTCGAAAAGATTCCACAGGGAAAAGTGAAGGAGCAGCACAGCGAAGGGGTTAGGCTGAGGCATATGATGAGGATGCGCAGGATATTTTCGCACCAGCTGGCATTACAGTCAGCCTTCTAGTTTTGAATAATTCTTGTTTAAATAAGTAATTGTGTAACTAATAACATTCAATGAATAGAAAAGCCTATGTCAGATGTATCTACTGTAAACTACCTCATCAGACAAAGATTTATCAAGATGATTGAGATGCCCCTGATGCTTACATAAAGCCATTATGCTTATATAATTGAAACCCCCCATTTCATCACCGGATTAACAACTAGTTTTACAGTATGGATGGATCACCTTTGTGTTGGCTACTTAGTCATTGGAAGAGAATTTATGCCTCTCTTTTAATATAAACCTTAAATTACCTTAATGTTGGAACAATGACAGTGGTGGTTAGACTGAAGTATTCAGCTCTTCTACTGCTGTGCAATGTTAGTCATTAAAGAAATGTCACTCTTTATGGGTCACCTTTGTGGGTCTCTTCACTCCTGCTGTATTCTTTGTTCCATAGGAGGATCTAATCCACTTGGGAGCAAAGTTCTCCCCATGCATCAGACGAGACAGTCAAATAGTGAAGCTAGCACAGCAGGCCAAAGATCTAGAGAGAGAGTCCGGCTGCTGTGTACAGAACGATGGATCTGGATGTGTGCAGACCCAGAATGACGACTGCTCGGTACAACTGTACACAAACACAAACATACATTCATGAACAATAATAAACAATATACAAACAGCAAAGCAGTTATGTGTCCAGTAAAGATTAATTGCAGTCATACATTTCAAACAAAGCTCTTATCTACCACCCAGAGGAAGCAAGCTGAACATACATTTGAATTACTTTTAATTCAGTATGACTTGTAAGTAAAAATGTCTTCATTTTAGTGCTTCCTCTTTAAGAGGATTATGACTACTAAATACATTTTTTGCTTTTTTTCTGGTTCCAGGAGACTTTAGCAACGTTTATAAAATGGAACAAAGAGAATGTAGACATGGTGAGATCTTCAGGTGCAGTCTGTCATCAGGACCCAAGGTAAATTTCAATGAAATATCTCTCATTCTGTGAGAAAATTATTAGCTTTTATTTTATTGTTTTGTCTTTGCAATCCATGCTGGGAGCAGAACTTGTGAGGAGCCAGCCTCATCAGGACCCCATGTTTGGCCTGATAGCATTGCAGAGTGGCCGGTGAGAAATGTTCACCAATGTTTTTACCGTCATAGAAGATTTGTCTTAAGATTTTTTTTGTCAAACAATTCAGCCAATGAAGTCCAAAATCAAATAAATAATGTTTGTGTGTGTGTATGTGTATATATGTTGGAGAAAGGGTTTAGGAATACAGCTCTTGAGTAGCCCCACCAAAAGTAATTGGACAATTGACTCAAAAGTTTCATGGACAGGTGTGGATGACTACTCCATAATTTATTCATCAATAAAGCAGGTAAAAGGTCTGGAGTTGATTCTAAGTTCGGTATTTGCATTTGGAGGCTTTTGCTGTGAACCAATATCATGCGGTCAATGGAGCTCTTCATGCAAGTGAAACAGGCCATCGTTAGGCTATTATAAATAGGCAAAAATAAAACAAATCAATCAGAGAAATAGCAGGAACATAAGAAGTGGCCAAAGCAACAGTTTGGTACATTCTGAAAACAAAAAAAACAAAAAAAAAAGAATTCACAGGTGAGCTCAGCAACATGAAAAGGCATCAGTGGTAGATGATTAGGATCCTCTCCATGGTAAAGGAAAAACCCCTTCACAAAAGTGAAGCCAAGTGAAGAACACTATTCAGGTGCTTGGCGTGTTATTGTCAAAGTCTACAGTCAAGAGAAGACTTCACGATAGCAAATACAGAGGGTTCAACAAGGTGCAAACCATTCATAAGCCTCAAGAATAGAAAGTCCAGATTAGCCTTTCTATTAGACCCCAAAAAAAACTTCTAAAAAAGCCAGACCAGTTCTGGAAAAGCATTCTTTGGACGGAGGAAACTAAGATCAACCTGTACCAGAATGACAGGAAGAAAAAAGTATGGAGAAGGCTTGAAATAACTCATGATCTAAAGTATACAACATCATCTGTAAAACGCAGTGTTATGGCATGGGCATGCATTGTTTCCAGTGGCACTGGTGTTTATTGATGATGTGACAGAAGCAGCTGGATGAATTCTGAAGTGTATAGGGATATACTCTCTGCCCAGATTCAGCCAAATGCAGCAAAGTTGATTGGATGGTGCTTCACAGTACAGATGGACAATAACTCAAAATGCACTGTAAAAGCAACCCAGGAGTTTTTGAAGGAAAAGAAGTGGAAGATTTTCCAGTGGAGTCAATCACCTGATCTCAACCAGATTGAACATGCATCTCACTTACTGAAGACAAAACTAAAGGAACACGAATAAACAACAACTGAAGACAGCTGCAGTAAAGGCCTGGCAAAGCATCACAAAGGAAGCTTTAGTATTGATGTATTGGTGATGTCCATGGGTTCCAGACTTTAGGCTGTCATTAGGGACTTAAAGGGCAGTAAAGTACACTGTTAACTGCTGTAGCCAAATAATGCAAAAATCACTAAAGCAATAATACAGAGGACGACATATCAAATCATTTAACAAAATACAAAAAAAGTCTTTTAAAAAAGCAAGAAAAGGGTTGCTTTTGGCATTAAATGATATACAGATCAATTAAAATGCAACATAATCATAAAATATAACATTTACTTATCTAATCTGTCTCGTATTAATGACTATGGCAAGTCAGCTTTCGTAGTAGATGTTACAGTAGAATGTCACGAAGTAGCAGTTAAAGTCGCACATGCACCATAGAACGTCAGAACGTCGGTGCTGTTTCATCAGCAGCTGTTGCTTAAAGTCTCTATTGCATGTAAAGGGTTCTCGATAAAATATTAAAAATGAACATTTTATTTATGATTTATATTCATTAGCCCGATTACATTTGAGCCCCTGAAAAATGGTTGCAACTTTTCACATGATATTTTTGTTCAAGCCCCTTGAATTAAAGCTGCAAGTCTGCACTTCAATTTCCTATTGATCATTTAATTTAAATTGTATTCTGGTGGCATACAGAGCCAAAATTATGAAAATTATGCCTGTGTCCTAAAATATATATGGACCTGTGCCCTGTGGTAGATTTTCCCCCTATTTCGCGCCTGATCTAAGTCTACCTGGGTCTCGTCTACAATCAACGTCCTCTGGGTCTAGTCCACAATCGATGTCCCCGAACGTCTGCAGTCGACGTTAGTTTCTCTGGGTCCCCTAACTCTAACTTGTTGCGCAGCAATAATAACCAGACAGACTTCAGCAAATGTCCTTTAAATGCTTTAATCACGATTCATGGCTGGGAGAGTTCCCGAGCAGTTCTCAGAGAATCTCCCGCAAGAAGAAGCACGGCCGGAGGATCTCAGACAAATTTCAGAGAGAATCCCCCCCCAGCAAACAGGAATACAACAGGTTTTATAGGATAAAGACAGACACAACAAATAAAATCATCGTGACTAACTCATGAATTAACTCACGTCAGCTTCTATCAATATGATTGGTTCAATTGGTAAAATACCCCCCCCCCCCCCCTCCCCCCCTCCCCCCCTCTGTTACTGGCATAAGCAAAATTATCACGAATCATCAACAAAAAAAAAAACATAGGAAAGTGTTAAGAGTTCGGTTGATTACTCAATATTGTCATGAGACAATGCAAACAGTATATTTTTGATTTTGTCATCGTCAGCACTTCAGAATTTTCCATAACACAACAGGCAAAGAACATAACATTTTAGTATATTTGGTTCAAAGTGTTAGAATGTTAGGCCTAAAAGGGAAGTAAGGTTAGATGTTAGAATTATGATTAGTTTGATATACAGTTTACTATTTTATTCATAAAAAAATCCATCACAGTACACACACACAGTTTTATGCCTTGATTGTTTTTCAATCTCCTATTCCTCTACTGCAGATTTGTACATACCCTAAAACGTGGAACCACACAGGATACAAACACATGGACTGCACACTGAAGGGCAGGCCATGCTGTATTGGAACTAAAGGAAGGTAATGAATGAACATTTGAAATAATAAAAATCAAGGTTTAGATGATGACAGTTTGCATTAAACATGTTGACAATTTTACCATATGCTTACAGTCAAAGGAATTGGTCTGGAATCACAAATGGAAAAAAAACATTTAATTTGTTAATCCAAACAAATGGATTTGCTAATGGATTTGTCATCCAGTGCCTCTTTATCTGACAATCAAATTTTATCATTTTTATTCAAATCTGCTCCATTTTTATCCATTTGTAAAGATGTGAAATTACCACTTGGGAGTACTGCCAATTCATGCGTGGATATTTCCATGAGGAGGCCACACTCTGTTCACAGGTATCCATTTACATTGAAAACATAATTTTTAGCCCAGTCATCAAAATTAAGACAACAGAACAGGTTTTTAAAACTTAAAAATGCCTTGTGGTTCACTGTTTTCTGAAAATAGACTTCTCTGGACTGAATTAAATGGTAATACTTTGAGAGAGGCCATTTTTTTGTTGATATACATCATATATCATCCGGCCCACTATATTTTTCATACATCATCAGGTCCACTGCCTGGATGATGTGTGTGGGTTGCTGCCATTCCTGAACCCCAGTGTCCCAGATCAGTTCTATAGACTGTGGCTCTCCCTTTTTCTTCATGCTGGGTAAGGTTGAGGTCTTTATACTCATTCTTTCTCTTCCACTCTTTCTCATGTCTATACATGGAAGGGAGAGGCAGACTGAGACTATTACTAGATTTGAGACTTAACACAAAAATGGTATTGACAGTTTCTTTGACCCATGCTCATGTGATTGTTTTTTAGTTTACTGCATTGCCTTGTGTCAGTGATCTTCCAAATGACTATACTTAGAGACCTGGAGAAACTAGCAGGCTGGTTACGCATTTCCATCATCTACGTCCTCAGTGGTATTACAGGAAACCTTGCCAGCGCCCTCTTCCTACCGTACAGAGCAGAGGTATGGCACAAGTGCCCAGCACAGCTAAACTTCACCTAATGCATTAAAATGTCCCTATGCAAACACGTATTACCATTACAGAATGTTCCATATTTAATACTTATTTAAGCTCTGTCAAAAACATCACTGGCATTTGATTTGTCCCTTGCTTAGTTAAAACAAACTAAAAAAACTTTTAAAGTGACACAATAAAATTCTATGAGCCAAGACACATTAAACACATTTTCAAAACTATGCCTATATGAACAGTGTGATTAATATTACTTACTTGATAAAAAGTGTGGTAAAATTGCTTGTAATATTTCTGTGCAAAGTTACATCCAGTCTTTCAATTCTTGTCATGATCATGTAGAGCTGTAAATGCGATGTATTGCCTGGTATATGCAACGACACCATGAATATCATATTCATGGTATCCTTGCATATACCTGGCAATATACTGTATCTACGTTATTATAAGTGTTCTAATAAAAATGGCCTTCACATTCCTGCTTCTATACTCTCTGACAGACATTGCCCCATAGTTGAAATGTATTGTCTATGGCAGGGTTTCTCAAACTCTGTGCAGGACAGTGGCCCTCCAGGACCGTTTAACTCCAACCCTGATCAAACACACCTGAGCAAGCTAATCAATGTCTTCAGGATCACTAGAAACTCACAGCTAGGTGTGTTCGATCAGGGTTGGAGCTAAACTGTGCAGGACAGTGGCCCTCCAGTACCGAGTTTGAGAAACCCTGGTCTATGGCAATTGCCAGAATGCTTAACTTGAAATGACTCAGAAAAATCATTTAGTTTTGATAAACTTCTGTTCACTTCCCTTTGGAGTAAAAGTGTAACCTCGTATTCTTAGATATACATTTCTTAAATTGTTGACGTTTCTTAATTTTATTTATTTTTCTTATCTGCAAATTACTTTTGTGCCTTTAAGCAGAAAAAAGAAGACTGTTAATTCTACTTACTGTAAGATGGTCAGTTTTTTTTATTTTTTTATTTTTTTATTTATTTGATGGAGAGAAAAACAGAAAATCTGGCAAATGAGAAAGTGAGGGAGAGAGAAAGTGAGGAAAGAAAAGAAGAGGGAAGAGGAATGTGCCCCCATTGAAACCTGCCAAATATAGAAGCTTAATTAATTAATACTCGAGAAGCTGTTTGGGATTACTGTGTGAAATAAATAACCTTGTCTGGAGGGTAAAAGGTTCCCCCAGTGGCCTAACTCTATTTAGGTATCTCTACCTTTCCTCTATTGCTGCATTTTTTTTCTCTGCCTCTAACCATTCCTTTTTGGCCTTTACTTTAATTGCACAATGGTCAAATCATGCAACATAAAGCCACTCTAGTTGCCCTTATTCAACCTCCTGTAACCTCAGCTCCCCTTCACAAATCTGTTAAAACTGACAAACCTGTTCAATCTAGAGTTAAAAACAAAAGCATACTAGAACACAGACCAACACTCACACCATATGCATTCCACTATTTCAGTTATAATATTATCATATTTTTATGTATAATATTTGTCCTTGTTTGCAATTTTTCAGTTGTCCACATTTTAATTGGAAATCCAATCTTTTTCCAAGTCATCAGCTTCCATTGATTATATTCCCAGTGATGGGGGAAAACAAAAATAAGAACAAAGAACCCCAAACAAGTAATGTAACAACAAAGTTTGAAATTAGGTATTTGCTAAATAACATGGAGGGGCATTTTTTTTTTTTTTTTAACATGAAGGTTTTAGATTAAAATTAATGTATAATGGAAAGTGCATATTTTAGTTTCTTTTTTCACAATTTGAATGGCAGTTCACCTAAATAGTGCTGCTGTCACTGCTTGACATGTCGTTTCAAGTACACTATTTCATATTTCTCAGGATGGAGAATATGAAAGCAAGAGATTTATTGGAAGTCTGGAAATCCAATCCCATCTTCTGCTGCCACCAGTATTGATGATAATGTAGTTTGCAGTATGCAGGAGTATGAGGCTCAGTCACTGCTGATGGATTTGATATATTATTAAAGAATTATTAAAGAGCGAGTTATACATTAGGTGTTGACGTGTTACAGTGCTGCTGTACTTCCTGACAGATTTGTGGGCAAGGCGGTTACCCACAAACTTCTAAAGTGGGGTTGACCCCAGAGCTTGGGGATTTACGGTGATCCCAGTCCTGCTGTTTTTTTTTCTTCTCATTTCCCAAACATCAGAATACTGATGTTTATACTAGATAACTGATGGTTACAGGTCAAATTTCAGCACTGCGTTTGACAGTTGTCTGTCTATTTACACCACTCTTACCAAGACATTCTGAAGATGCCCAGTATATTAAGTTGTTCACCCTCCACTCTGGCACTGCATGTCCTTATTAAATGTTCTCTTCCTGTCTCAGTGTCAGGTAGATCTGGTGATCGATGTGTGTCATCTTATTAGTCCTTGGCTAATCCAGGCTCTTATCTCCACTCTCATGTGCTGACGGAAAGTTGGAATGCACTCCTCTTGTCAGGAATGGATTAGTGATGTTTATGAGATATTAAAAAGCATTGCTGAGCTTGCGGATCTAAAAAAAAAGAAAAGAAAAGGGAAGTGATGCAGGATACCTTAAACAGGAAGTGAGATCACTGCAACAATTAACTTCTGCAGAAGATAATTGGCTATGTACAGAATAGCATACTAATCTATTTCTACAGTATATACTGTATTCTACAGTATACTGTGCATAGTAAATTTTGAATCATGGAAGTCCTGGTGATATTTGCAGTATAGTGTACAACAATACAATGTGTGAAATGTTGTATCCCAAAATACAAAATGTCCTGACTTTCCAGTGGGGTGAATTAACTGCATACTTCTCTTCCTCACTATCTGATGATAAATTTCACACTTTATCTTTCAGCATATTTATTCATATTTCTTTTCTTGATATAATAAATTCTTGATTAAAGAGATTGATAAAAGCGATTCTTGATAACTACTCTCTCTCCTCCACCTATAGCTGGTGTGTGATGAGAGCACTGTGTGATGTGAGCCATTGCACTGTGGCTGATGTCACATCATCCAAGTGGATGCTGCACACTGGTGCTGTGAAGCACTTTGGGTGTACAGTAGTACATAGGAAATGATATATATATTTACCTCATTCATTCATTCATAACTTTTCCAGTGTTCCCATTTCAATTGACTAGCATGTTCTGACAGAGGTTAGTAAAGATTTGTAAATATCTACAGTAATTTGCTATAGTAGATTAAAGAGCAATATTTATTTGAACTTTGTAGTAGAATAAAAGTCATTTGAATGCCGAGTTTGTTTGAACAAAAAACACAAAGTACTTCAAATAAAAATGGGCTAAATAAATATAAATGGATAAACTGTTTTCAATATTGATAATAGGAGCCATTTTCAATTATTGTGTACAAATAATTGATAATTGAGCTCCAAATCAGCATATTAGAATGATTTCTGAAGGATAATGTGAAACCGAATACTAGAGTAATGGCTGCTGAAAATTTCACCTTTACCATCACAGAAATAAATGACATTTTAAAAGTAGAAAACAGTTTTAAATTGTAATACAATTTTATTTATATTTTAACTGTATTTTTAATCAAATAAATGCAGCCTTAGTGAGCATAAGTGGCTTCTTTGAAAGACATTAAAAATCATAATTATTTCAAACTTTTAACCGGTAGTGTACAGTACATAAATGCCAAGGGCCTTTTTCTGATTGAACACTCCAGTTAATCACATTTTCACCTGAAAGTTGCTCCGTCCTAATGCGGAAATTTAGGTGAAACAATCCATGCTGCGTAAACATTTATGTTGAGTAAATACATAACTGTGCAAAAGTCTTAGGCATGTTAGTATTTTCTCCCAAAAAAATGGTGGGAGATTTGCTGTAGTGTGTCAGAAGGAAATATCAGTTTACATTTTCAAACATTCCTTTTTCCATTAATTGTAATAATCCAGTGAGATTTTTGTATGCACATGAGTCTGACAACAGCCGGTATGCTCCACACCGAGATCTGATCTCACCATCAAGTCTGTGATTACATGAAGAAACAGAAAAAACTGAGGCAGAATAAATCCAGAATTCATGTAGATCATTTTAAATTCACAGACAGACTTGATGCGTACAGTACGCTATGTGTACTGTAGTTTTGAAATGTGGTTTAAATATATCCACATATATCCATTGAATAGAATTAGCCGTAGGTATAATACTTGATTATATTTTACATACTATAATACATAATGTATTTCTATCTTTAAATGATTCTCCTACCCATTGTCTGCCTGTTACACTTCACTACCAATCACTGTGTGCAATTTATAAGAGCACGCTCATAAAAAGTGACATCTTCTATAGAAACGAGGTCAGCACAGCCTTATTCTTATATTAAAGGGTTAGTTCACCCAAAAATGAAAATTGTCAGTAATTACTCTCCCTCATGTTGTTAAAAAGTATTTTCGTCTCTTGACAAACTTAAGGTTGAGCCACTGTAGTCACTTGGACTATTTTAACGATGTTTTTACTAACTTTTCTGGACCGGCAGAATGAAATTGCCTTGAAGCCTATGAAGGACTCAGACAGCTCTCAGATTTCATCAAAAAATATCTTAATTTGTGTTCCAAAGATGAACGAAAGTCTTATGGGGTTGGAATAACATGAGGGTGAGTAATTTCTGACAGAATTTTCATTTTTGGGTGAACTAACCCTTTAAGAGTTTCTTGGTAAAACTTTTGCAATTACTTGTTTTAAGCTAAAACTCCTAGCTTGGAACTCTTAGGAGGACTCCTAGTGGATAGATAAAATTGCTTGAGAATTCTACCCCTGAAGGGTTAACTGCAAAGTTGCTAACTGCAGTAATTTAATAATGATCATCTGATTAGTCATTATCATATTGTCTCTAATCACTTTAGGTCTTTTTAAATGGTCTGATATTAAAAATTAGATAACAAATACCACAGTAACCGAATACTCTCTTCCAAACATCCTGTTTAATCTAAATCAGATTCCTTTGGATGTTGAAATGTTTCAAAATTCATAACACTTGTAAATCAAGATCCCAGTGTGGCATATTTATTAGTAGGCAGGTTATTTAACAACTGTAGTACATCATTGTTTGGAAACATCAAAGTTTTTATTGAAAAATTTAAAAGGTCTGTAATTACTATACCTTTAGTTGCATTTTAACTTTATTTTAACAATCTTTACCATAAAAATAGCCATGGAAGCCAACAAACAAACCTCCTTGGCAAAAACTGGCTCCAGCACAAGAGCCATTACCATTTATTTTGTCAAATTTGAAACGTCGTGTTTTTTGTTTTGTTTTTTGTTTTTGTTTTTTTGACCTAATGCATTTTTCCAAAAGAGCCACAGTAAAACATATAATATTATTATAAAAATCCAATAGAATGTCAATAATAGTAATTAAGTCCATAGACAACTAAAAACAAACAAATATGCAATAAATAAGCAATGTGGTTTTAATTGTGGAGGGCTTTTATTGTGAGGTTTAGTTACCAACTGAGGAGCATAAATCATCTTCTTGTGTGTGTAAGAACGCACAGTGCTTACATCCATGTTTACGTGAATACTCGACTTGGCATTTGATCTTGGCATTTTGATATATTTCTATGTCAATGTATATATTTCCTATTATCAATGTAAAACTCCTTTGGAACAATCTGCATTGTTAAAAGTGCTATATAAATGAAGATGACTTGACTTGACTCTGTATTTGGCCGTTTAGGCGCACAACTGAAGACAAAGGCTACTATGCTTGTCCGTCCGTGTTCTGTGTGCAGGGTAGGGTTGCACCTGATGTTTGTAAGTTCTTTCTTTAATTGGAATGTAAAGTCCACACTAGAGGCTTAGTAACTACTAGCTAGTTTGTAACTAACTCTGTACTTTTATTCTGTTGCACCATTTGTTCGAAAGGCAGAACGTAGCTAGTAGGTCGTAAACTGTCCGTAAAGTAGGCTAATGCATAGTGGCATAATATGACGTGTACCCTCGATGATCCGATAGCAGCCTTGAAGCAGCAGAAGTTGTTTAAATGCTGGGAATTTCAGTTTATCCATTCTAACTTCTTTTGCCTCACTTTACTAACGGTAAAAATACGTTTCCATTAAATGCGATATACATAATCATGAATAAGTGTTTTTTAATGTAAATAACATTCAGAAACTGTTTTGAAATGAAATTAATAAGGGTAAACAAGTAATGATACAAAAAAAACCATAAGGAATAACATTTATTTACTGATTTTATTTGACATGCACAACACGGAACGATGGGACAGATGCACACAGCGGCGCGCTGTAGGAAGGGTTTGTGTTGATGAGCCGCTAGCAAAGTAATCTTTTCACATAATGTTTTCTCTCTTAAAATGTAAGCGAGTGTAAATATCAGCATTATCATATGTCTAAAGAATTGAAGTCTGTCAGGTAAAATAAGATTTTATTGATGCAGTTCAATCTGTCTGCTATTTTATTCCAACCATTACTCCTAATTGTAGGCTTCCGTAAATACTTAGTTTATACGTTACACTTCAGCTACTAAATATTTTTGCGTTGCACCATTAAACTTAGTGCGTAAGTTATATCTTAGTGCCCGTTTATGCCAAAACTAGGCTAAGTTGAAACTTACGCACAGCTGGTGCAACCAGCCCCTGGAGCTGTAGGTACCACAGAAACGTAAGTGGTTTGCAGTTGATTGCTGTCGTGACTTGTGACACTCGCGATTCGCGAACAGCACTGAACTGGCACTTTGGCCAGTACATCTTGAATATTATTATTATCATAAACTTTTTATTAACTTCAGTAGGCTGTACAACAAAGGAATTGTAATTGGCTGCTTTTTCTGCAGAGAGGATCTCTGTTGATGTTGAATTCTTTATCGATCGTTTGTTGGTAGAGGGCGAGAGACCTGGCAAGCCATAGATTCCTGACCACTGGTCAAGGGAGTAGTACTGTAGTCCTTCTTTAAATTTGACTTTTTTCATTTGTAGTGATAACTTGTATAAAAATATATTTAATTAAGCAAACCTATGGAAATGGCAAAACTGCAGTGTTTGCTCTGTTGCTTGCGTTAAGATCTAGATTTCTAGATCAATGTTTACATTTATCTCAGAATTTGCTTAAGTTAGTAACATGTGGTTTATAGAGATGTGGCCCTAGAGAAAAATACACAGATCTTAAAATCTGAGTGCAAAGGACATTACTCTAATGGGGTTGGGTCCACTCTCACACGCAATGTAATCTCATTGACCTTACTCGCACTCCTGTCTGATACCTCACACCTTTGCGACAGAGCTCCTCCCTGAAGTGTGACAGGGGCATGGAATCCTGCTGTGAGTGTGATCATTTGTGTGTGTGTGTGTGTGTGTGTGTGTGTGTGTGTGTGTGTGTGTGTGTGTGTGTGTGTGTGTGTGTGTGTGTGTGTGTGTGTGTGTGTGTGTGTGTGTGTGTGTGTGTGTGTGTGTGTGTGTGTGTGTGAGAGAGAGAGAGAGAGAGAGCATGTTCCCTGTCTCACTCCTCTTCTCCTGGCCTTGCGGAAAGGTAAGATATCTCAGATTAGCCATCTGCCCAAGCAAGCCCTGACGTCATTCTAATCGGGTCACAACAAGTAGTCTCTGCAATGGATTTTCATTATTGCGTGCATTAGGGCTGCTATTTGCCAGTTCTGATAATCCATACTGCCAAACATGGAACACTCTTTGCCAAAACACTGTCAAACAGTCTTTGCTCTAGTAAATATAATACAAGCTTTGCAAATCTATGATCAAATCCAGTCAGTTAGAAAGATAAAAGCCTTGGAGTCATAGTGGAAGTATCTACCTGCTATATAATTAATATCTAAATTAACTGAAAGGTTGTTTTTTTTAATTGCCCTTAATTTTTTGTAAGATAAGTGAGCCAATAATGGGCCAGTATGTCTATTCAAAATTATATTTTCTCACAATTTGTAGAAGATTCCTTTTTCAGCATTTCATTCTCATCATACCAAATGGTTACATCAACTGATTGTGGAAAATGGCTAAATGGATTCATATTTGACCCTGTAGTGGCATGCATTAATTACAAAAAAAAGGCACGTCTGCGCTCGGATTCAGACCAGCTTTGTTTATCTGACTCACTGTTTATGCACCTGCTTGACTCTCAGCACTTTGTTTCTCTACCATTTGACATAATAACAAGGCTTTAATAGTGGTGAAACCATTGAAAATTTCTGAAACATTTCCATTAGCAAGATAACATCAGAGACTAAAGCTGCTGTGAGAATGTAACAGGAAGTCACCTTAATCATCTAAACATTGGTCTTTTGAAGGGATAATTCACCCAAACATTAACATTGTGTTCATGTTGGTTGAAACCCATGGGGTTTTTTCATTCCATGAAACACAAAAATATTTATTAAGCATACTTTTCTCATCCATGCTTCTATTACAACAGAAATACAATTTTAGACTGATTAGACTCCTTAAAGGGCACCTATTATGCAAAATTCACTTTTACATGGTGTTTGAACATAAATGTGTGTTGGCAGTGTGTGAGCAAAACCACCCTAGAATGATAAAAATCCACCCAGTGTTTTTTTTTTTACAATCTCAATAAATCATAAGCACTGTCTCAGAATGAGCTGTTCTCAGATTCAGCGCAATGTGACGTAGAATTGCGCAGGCCCCTCCCACGACTGTTGAGTGACACTTCAGTTTGAGCATAGACCCGCCCTGAGTGAGCTGGACACAGTCCGCCATTGTTCGACGCTTGAGCAGCTGTAGACAAGAATGTCTCCTAAGCGATTGAGGTGTTTTGTTGTTGGATGTCAGAATGAACATATCAGTCTTCATTTACTCTCGTTCTTACTCGAGGATGGATCTGTACCAACTGTTCGTGATCCAGATTACACTCTCCGGAGCGACAGGACTAACGTTACTGATCACGGCAGAAATGAAAGTCAGAGCGCGCACTTTATGACAGCTCATCGAATAGTTTTACAGATTTACAGTGTACCAGTTTATTAAAGGCACAATATGTATTTTTTTTTATTTAAAAATATAAAAAATCACTATATCCATGTTATATATTTTTTAAAGTTGTGTATTTACATTATCCCGACAGTTCCAATTAACTTCTAAATCCAGAGAAATTAATATTTTAATTCGAAGACACGGACCGTGTCTTTATTTCCGTTTTGTCGCCGTCAATGCCGTCATATCCGTGTTGTCTCTGGTTTCCGCTCGTGCTGCCATGGCAACCAGAGCTATGAACCAGAGCCCTCTGATAGTAACCAAACTGACGCGGACAACTGTGTAGTTCGCAATGTCTATTTGCACGCTGTTGTTGTTTCGTTCAAACATTATGGACCATGGCAAGCAGACTTTGGATAAAAAAGGAGAACTAAACCGAGAATCAATATCAGCGCTGTGTTTTCGAGATGTCGAGAGCTCCCATGGACACTATATAAACGAGAGCTCCATGTCCGAGACTTCGACAACTCCTACATGTACTTTATTAAACAGGTGAGCACATTTACATAAAACTAATCAAGGTTATATAGTTCAACAATGATAAAATGTTAGAATATGATCTGTATGTTATTCTAATGTTGATCTAGCTAGCTTACTGCTAGTCTCATACAGACAAACTAACGTTAACACATACATTTCAACACATTCAAATGCAGTTTAGAGTGATAGTGTAATGTAAGACCAAGTGGAACAGCGCTGCGTTACCTCACAAGTTTAATTTGTCTAATAATCTGACCTGTGAGTAGTAATTCTGCGTGTAGTTCGGTAGAATGGAATGTCCATATTCCTTTTATATCCGCGGGACTCGCATCGCGTTTGGAGCTGATAGCTGTCTCTTAGCAATCCCGAACTGCTTCATATCACAGTCATGATAAAAGCATCGATGTATTCAGTAATCCATATACATTATTAGATCGGTCGGCTTGACGTTGACGACAAAATCCATAATTCATAGCAAATGTTGCGTCATCAATCTACGCCTTTGTTATTGTAAATAGGTTAGCGACCCCTAGTGGAGAAAAAATCCCATATTGTGCCTTTAAGCACAGACTGAAAAGGTGTGTATATATTTGTTTGCTGTTAGTTGTAACGAGTGTTTTGTGTACTTCGCTGTGTATGTTCCATGATAATGAAAAGGGAGAGAGAGAGAGTTTATGGATAAGACTTTAATGCTCACATCTTATACTGTGTTTATTTAGCTGTTCTTAGTGATTTTCTGGAGTAAAACTAACGCTTCATCTTTTGTGTCATGTACAATAAACTTAATTGAACTCATCAGTATATTTTGGTCATCATTCGGACGAGGTCTGCTACAGCAGGCTTGTATTAATAGTGGATAAAAGCAGATGACAAATAAGTTATAACCATAATTAAGCTAAACTATACCTGTTTAATCTCCATACAGCATATATTCTCTGGCGCTGTGGGCATTATTGTCCGACTCCGAGTCAAAATGATCACGCTACTGAGAGTTTCTGTTCTGATATTATCAGATGAGATTGTCCCATAGACTGTAAAAAAATAGGATTGTCCTGACTGAAGCGGGAGCTCGTGAGGCTCCGCCCCCTGGGCCGGCAGCAGCTGTTAATTTGCATTTAAAGGGATACACACTAAAACAGCGCGTTTTTCTGAGCCCCAAAAAATGACAATTTAAACATGCTGTAAAAAAATATCTGTTGGGTGTTTTGAGCTAAAACTTCACATACATACTCTGGGGACATCAGAGACTTATTTTACATATTGTGAAAAGGGTCATAATAGGTGCCCTTTAAATTACAGGAGTCTGTAAAAAAATGCTATTTTTAAGTTTTCCATTTGGGTTTTTAGAAGTGCTTAATGAGTTATTTTTAACTGTTGATTCAGGTAATAAAGATTTCTATTAGAAATCAGTGCCATTTCTCCCACCTTGAGCAGTATGTGGATATCCAAGGAACTGCTCTTTAATGTGTTTTATTTTTAATTTCCATTTGCCTTCTGGTCCTCTCAACTGTGGGGTCCCTCAAGATTCTATTCTTAGTCCTATCTGGTTTTCTTTGTAGATACTACCCTTTGGGTCTATTTTTAAAAAGCATGGTGTGTATTTTCATCGTTACAATGATGACACACATATATATCTGCCATTTAATTAAAAAAGAACAATGCTTTAGAGCCCTTGCTGAGAACAGTGGTTTTCAATGGTCTTAAGGACACGCAGCTCTGCACATTTTATATAGTATATCTATCTTATCTGACACACTCAATTCAGTTCATGGCAAGCTGATGATCTGAATCAGGAGTGTTAAATAAGGGTGGCATGTTTTTGGATGTCTTTAAAATCTCTTAAAGGTGGGGTATGTAATTCTCTTTTTTGGCCATTTTTTCAAAATCACTTAAAATCCTATTCCTAACCCACTTACAGCCACTGAGTTAGAAGCACTGAAATAAAAATTAAGCAATTTAATCATCTGTGGAACGGGCAGGACTCAAAAAACTCCAGCCAATCATTTCCAAGACCACCTAGAATCATTGGACAGTAAGTGCGTCAATCAAACGGTCGTACCATCCCCCCCTCCCCCCATCCATGTCCATGTTCTTTGAATGGGTGGAGTCAAAGGAAAGAAGGACCATTTGAGTTGTGTATTTTCAAAATCTGCTGGCCATTTTGCAAATCACATACCCCACCTTTAATGAAAGAAACCAAGATTGTTTGGGGCCACTGATGTCCCTAGTTCTTCAAATTTCAATCTAGACACTTTGGCTTGTTATAATAAACAGATGGTGAAGAAGTTAGGTGTATTATTAAAACTTTTAAATATGACAGAATAATATTTTGTTGTTGTTGGTTTGTTTGTTTGTTTGTGTGTGTGTTTGTTTGTTTGTTTGTTTTTAAATCTAGGCTTCTGGCCAAAGTCCCTTCCTTTGTTTTTGTTAAATCATGAAATTAGTTTGCACTGTCTTCACTCTCTGATATCAAGCCCAAAAAAACAAAAAACAAACATCTTTATCTTTAGCTTTTAATTAAACTGATAGATAAATTGTTTATCCTTTATGATGTTGTATTCTGTTGATTTTTTTGTTTTGTTTTTGTTTGTTTATAGTGAGTTTATTGTTGTGTAGCATATTGATCAAAAGTATTTTATTTAGAACTGTGCTTTATAAATAAATTGCCTTGCCATATAATGAAAGAGGACAATGACCATGAATGTTAAAAACAAAAAAGAATTCTACAATGCAATCATATGGCTTGTGCACTATTAGGGATGGGACGGTATGAAAATTTAATATCACGATTATAGTGACCAAAATTATCGCGATTATCAATATTATCACGGTTTTGTTAAAACGAGATGAAAGTGTTCAAAAAGAGATGATGATCACACTGAAGGCATTTCAACAAGTTTTATATTTTAAAATCAACAAACAACAAATAAAACAAGCAGCTATATGCTCTTTTTAAAGCAAGATTCTATTCTGTGCCATTTCCTTCCTTATAATGACGGTCGTCAATAGCAACGCATTATAACACCGCGCACATCCATTTTAACGGCCACCTAGTGTTAAGTAGTGTTCATGACATGAATGTTGATGTGCCTTTAAGATAACTTCTTCTATGGCATACGTTATTGTATGCATGCTGTTTTTATGTGAGCGCGCACGCACAGTGAGAGTGAGATTGCTCGCGCTAAGAGGAAGAAGATGACCGCTCTACTGCTGACCGTTGTTTTATTATAATGTGTTTACTTCCACTTTGATTTGTAGCGTGTTTTAGAGTGTTTTCTTTTCCCTTTTAACATTCGCTCTTCGACATGTATGTGAAGAGTGTGCTTATAACTGAGAGAAAACATCTATAAAAGTCTCGTGGAACTACCAGTTAATTTGCACTGTCTTCAAACTCTCTGACAAACGTTAATGTTACACCATGTATCACAATGGACGCGCTCTCTCGTTTCATTCAAATAACTTGCCGTCTTGCGTCTCCATTTTTAATTGTATTGAAAATTAAATCAGAGTTGATTTATTGTTTACAGAGTTTGATAATATTCTTGTGATCATCTTGTCTGAACGATTGTTTTCCATCCTCGATTAAGTTTGCCTCAGGACTTTTGTTAAAGCCAAAATATGACCACACCTCAGAATTGGTTCTCTTAAAAGGCTGAAAAATCTCCCGAGCGCTGTCACTGCCTTCCGCTATTCCTTCTTGAATAAAAAAACAACAACATTGCGCGCTGAGCCTGCGTCAGACTGTTGCTGGCTGGACAGGATCTAAAAATCGCGATAATCAAACACGGTTTTAATGATAATTAAATTTTAAACGATATTACTAACCGTCAGTAAATTTTATCGTGGTTTATAGTGAAACCGGTAATCGTCCCATCCCTATGCACTATATTCTTTTTTCTAAAACTATATAACGTTGGGTAAGAAAAGTATGCCTATAGCTCTTTTGTTGTGTTCACCATGGCCCGGTTTCACAGACAAGGCTTAGATTAAGCCTGGAGTAGGCCATAGTTAAATTAGGACATTTAAGTTGCTTTTATAAATGTGCCTTAGTGTGCATCTTGAGACAAAACAATGGCACTGAAATATTTTAAAATATGTCAGTGCAAGCTTTCAGTTAAAACAGCTCAAATATCCATTTAGTTTGGGACTAGGCTTAAGCCTTATCCTTGAAACCGGGCACATATGTTTTAAGTATCTTTTCCACAGTTCTGCATGTTCAAACCACTCTGTACATGCAAGTATCATTGAAATCTGTGTGCTGTTTCTCCTCCTCTTTTGCCTTATATGGTGTTGAGTACACCGAGCTTTCAAATGTATGCAAACAAAGAGGTTCTTGGATATTGTGAAGATGTTGAAAGAAAGATTTTCAGTGTGTACTGAAAATAAATGTAGTTTTTTTCTTCAAACAAATCTTTGTATGGTTTTAGAAGACGTGAATATATATATATATATATATATATATATATATATATATATACAGTATATATATATATATATACAGTATATATATATATATATATATATATATATATATATATATAATTGTTATTGTTATTATTGTCTTTAGAGAGTTCATTATAAGAGTTAATTGAAATTATGTCATTGAAATTTTATTGAAAGATTACAACATTACTAGCATCAAGTGCCTTGAAGGAATGCACTTTCACCCTTCATGATACTGACATGACTTAATCTTTCTCTTCTACTAGGTTGGTCCAGCAGGATCTCAGTTCGGTTTGTTAGCCTGTCTTTTTGTGGAGTTGTTCCAGGCCTGGCAGATGTTGGAAAAGCCATGGAAGGCTTTCCTGAAGCTATTTGGCATTGTTCTCTTCCTTTTCTTATGTGGCCTTCTGCCCTGGATTGACAACATTGCTCACATCTTTGGCTTCCTCGGCGGACTTCTGCTGTCCTTTACTTTCCTTCCGTATGTCGCATTTGGAACCTTAGACAAGTACCGCAAACGAGCTCTTATTTTATTGTCGTTGCTTATATATTTGGGTTTGGTGTCCTCACTTATTGTCTGGTTCTACATTTATCCCATAAACTGGCATTGGCTAGAGCATCTCACCTGCTTGCCCTTTACCAGCAAGTTTTGTGAACGCTATGACATTGATCATGTGGTACACTAGCTTTGTTCTTGTGTAGACTAAAACTTTCTCCAAGGACTGCAAGGGAAAGGAAGCTGAATCCCAATAAAAAAAATTAAAAAAATTGAGGAAGACAGCAAATAATGCCATATTAAATTTGGAGTTCAGCACCTTTGTAACCCCTAGAATGCACAGTGGTCCGTGTTTTCCCAAAGCAGTTCTGAACATCTCTGATAGTGTGCAGGTAAACTATGATGTGTTGTTACTAAAGCCTGTATTGTACTCTTGCTATCCATTTATCTTAAAATTTCTGACACTAAATGTCCATCCAAAGCTTTATACTCCCTTTTTAAATGTCCTTAAACTTTTTTTAAAAATGCAGCTGTTAACTTCACACTAACAATAACTGTAATATAAAATACCATTCACATAAAGGTTAATTTCCTGTTACTTTGGCGGTTTGTGTTTGCAGAAAGAACTGCAGAGCAATTAAATTAAAGCCAGAGTCATTTCACTGAACTGGCTATGAATAATAAGGTTTTATGCTGAAATCTTAGTGACATTCAAAAGAATACTTTATTCTTCATTTGGTTTTTGTGCCTCTATAGACCACTGAAAACCTCTGTCTAGGCTAGTAACGTCTAGTTCCACATTTATGAACAGACTAGGGGTTTGAATGTTGAGAACTCCTGTACTTGTGTTCCTGGATTGCAAGCATACGTTTGAATTGAACAAGGGGAGCTGTTGTTGACAACCAGCTATTCATGTTAATTGATGCACTGCATGCATTAAATCATGTGTGCATTCCCTTGGAACAGAATGTATTGTTTTGGTCTTTTGTCTCCATTTATTGTAATTTCAAAGTTAAATTCATCTGTTGTTCTTTTTGATATTCAGTGCATCATTGTTTACTGAGGGCTGCACTTGTGCCTTAAAAGAAAACAGAAGTGACAATCTTACAGTCTGGAATATTTTTTATGTTGAAGGTATTTGTACACATGATTAGAGGTGGACCAAATAACTAGTGCTTCAAATAATACAAATACTTTTGAAAATGTTATTTCCTGTGAAACAAATATGTTTATGGTAAATGGACTGCATTTATATAGCGCTTTCACAGACCTATGGCCACCAAAGCGCTTTACATAGCCTCACATTCTCCCATCCACTCACTCATTCATACACCGACTGCGGTGTCAGCCATGCAAGGCTGCCATCCAGCTCGTCGGGAGCCGCTGGGGTTAGGTGTCTTGCTCATGGACACCTCGACACTTGGTCCGGTGGAACCGGGGATCGAACCACCAACCTTCCGGTTTGTAGACAACCTACATGAACCACTGAGCCACTGCCGCCCACATTATTATTTATCTTTTTGTCTTTCACAATTTGTGAGAAAAAAAGTGCTTAAATGTGACTAATTCTCTGTGCCTTATTTAATAAATAAAAGCAATGTTAAAACCAGAATCGTCATCCTGTGAACACTACAGAAATTTACACAATGACTTGGACTAATCTAAAAAGGGAAAAGAGCAAACGTTCTGAAAAATATATTCTTTTATTTATTTTTACTTACAAAATGTATACAAAATCATAGATGTCTTGATTCAAGACTGTGGAGGCATATGTGGTGGATTTCTACAGGGAAAGGCAATGGAAACCAGTCTTAAACATCTCAAATTGTCCGACACACATTTAGGTGATGATTTCTGTTTTGCAACACCTCTGTACATGGAACATTAACTCTTCAATCCTTTGCTTTGAAGCGAGTAAACAAGTAATTCTAATCAATAAATCAAATAGTTCTGGTGCCTAACCAATAGTTTTTCACGTTTATGAGATTGTATATTAAACGTTTGTCACATTGGCACTCACAGAAATACCAGCCAACACGTATGCTCTCTTGTGGCTTTTTTCATAAGAGATCACAGTGGAAAAGTGTTCAGTTGATGCTATTTTAATGCTTCCATTGAACAGACACACATCTAAAGCAGCCACAAGACACTGAACACAAAAAGTAGCCTTGACCTCCGATCTCACAACACAACAGACAAATCTGTCATGAATTAAAAAATGTGAGTAATTAAAAGAAAATCTTGGGAAATGCATAAATACCATACAAAATAAACTATAATATAAACCTAGTTTATTAGATAACCTGACTTTGAGAGAAAAAAAAAATCCAAGTTTGACTTGATGAATTCAAATAATAATAATACATTTAAGCCATTACTGTTAGGTAAAAGGGTGGGATGCAGTTTGCAGTAATGTTTCCTTTTTCTATTTTTTTATTATTTTTTTAAATGTTTCTAACCATTTTTGCTATACTCACCGAGTCTTACAAAAGTTGACACAAATAGCACTAGACCAAACCAAAAGCTGCTTCAACACACCCACTGCTTCACTACTTTAGCCTTTTGGAGAACCAAAAAGCTACATGACTAGTGATCCCTTAACATCCACTGTTACGCCGCATGAATGCATGTCCCCGTATAGGATAATGCATCTCGATGAAGGTAAGTGGCCCTACAGTGATTTCAGAAGGACCCTGCCCTTTAAAGCCAGACTTCTGGTAGAAGGGCACCAGGAAGTCCTCACACATGAGCACGGCACGGCGGACATATGGTAGACAGCGCAGATACTGCAAGTAACGCCACAGCAGGATTGATCCTTTTCCCTGCTGGCGGAAGGTTCGGTGGACTGCCAGCACATGGATGTGGACAGAAGTCCCATGAGGCTTATGAAGGGTCAATGCATCCTATTAAGAGAGACAACTAAAATAAATCATGTGCACCAATTACAAGAAACATAACTACATGTTAAGATTAAATAATAATAATACACTTTTTAAAATCATTTATTTCTGACCATAATGAATACATGATTTGAAGGTTAGATTAGCCTACATTGGTAAGGCGGTCCTGGTCCCAGAGTGATCCAATGATAAAAGCAACAAGCCTCCCCTGTTCAAACCAGCCCAAAGAAAGCTCAGGACAGAGGGTGAGGAAGTGCCGGACCTCATCCAGATGAAGAGGACATTCCCCAGACACTGATATAAAAGCTGAGGGATAAAACGAGAAAATAACTTTAAAAAATATATGTAGTAGGCCTATATACAATCACGTAGTAACCAAATGTAGAATATAGTATTTAATTAGCCTATATCAAAACGCATTTTATAAAATGTCATATTTAACTCAATACAAAAGTAATTATGGTTATAGCCAATATAAACTTAACGGAATGGCAAAAAATAACAAATGAGCAAAGTAACGAAAAGCACTGTCCCCCAAATTAATGAATAACACACTTTGATTGTTATAATAGGAGTGTTAGTTTTGTCTTACCCTCTCTCTCTATTTCGAACACACTGATGGCGTCCTCAGTGTTGAGCGAGCGGAACTCGCTGGCGGGGAGCGTGTGCCTGCGCTGACGACCAGGGGAGATCGGAGCTCTCATGTAGATGGGCTTCAAGAAAGGCAGTGCGCTCACTACCGACATTTCTGTTGCTTTTAAAAATCTCTTTTGCCTTTTAAATAAATAAATATTCAAATGTCGTTTACAGGTGTTCGATTTCCAGGAGCTGTCTCAAAAGTGAATCATAGAGGCGTACCATGAGCATTTATACCAATCCATCTGCTTAAGATCCATTAGTCACCCTAAGCCTTAAACCAGCCCCCTTTTCACCATTAATCACGTTTACTGAAACCGCGAGTGCATTTGATGGTAAAGTCAGATATTGTTAAACTCATTGGAGATGGTTAGAAACATTTCCCCCCACCTATTAAACTAAAGTGGCAAACTATATCTGACATTTGATAAGAAAGTCTGGATTAAAGCAGTAGGCTACGCCTACTTGTACACAAATCATCTTCACTCGGGCTGATGGATCAGTAGCCTACATTTCCGTGAAACAGCAAAGCTGGTGGATTAGAGTTATTTACAATAAAGACCGATAATGGCCTCGATCCAAGTATCTTTTTAACAGAGTGTTTAAAAACAGTTGTGAGAAAGTAGAATTTCAGTTCTACTGTGAAAGTTGTCACTTAAACATAGGAACAGTCCAGGAAATCAGTGACAAACAAATTATATATTAATATCATCAAACCAAAGAAAACACTAAATTTGTTGGAGACTTAATGGTTCATATTGGTGTCCAGTAGATACCAACATGTAACCTATAAGTTGCCAAAGGTGTTCTATTGGTCCTTAATGGTATCCAATAGAAAAAACATGCCACCAATAGAAGAAAGCAAATCACCAATAGAGACCTACTAGTACCATTACAGTTTCCATTAAAACCAATACAGACAAATAGACAAAACATGCCACCAATAGAAAAAAGTAAATTAGGCTACCAATAGAGACCCACTAGGACCATTACAGTTTCCATTAAAACCAATACAGTTCTCTTTATAACCATTAAAACCATTAGCAATTATGTAATGGTTTCTATTGTTTTTTTCAGCAGGGTGTACAGAGCCATAGCAAGCAATATGCTATCAAACGAGCAAGTGTTAGCATTAGAGTAGACTGATTCTGACATATGGCACGTAGTAGGGATTCAGTACAGCAGCACGACTGTAAGTGATAGGTAGGGGTGTAACGATACACGTATTCGTTGGACCAGTTTTCCTGCCGACCAAAATTTCGTTATTTCAAATGTAGGCGCGTGGCAAGCGCGCTCATAAGGTAAGAGACGCTGGCGCGACCACAACATTGCCCAACATCAAACGGCAACGTAATGAAAGCGGACGAAACTGCGCTACTCGTTATTTTGTGCGTCACGGACCGTTCATCAGTTTGGACCAATGCAGCGCGAGCCGATCTTGATCAAGCGACACTAGCCGCGTTTCCATTACCCTTCAAATTGCGCACATTGAAATTGCGAATTGAAAATACGCCAAATGGAAACACGTCAATTTCGCAAAAACTCTCATTTATCGCAAAAAAAAACAACAGGAACGCAAGGAACTGGATGCTTGATTATCTCTGCAATGTGAAAGGTGTTACAGTCTAGCTGTCAGACAGTGGGGGTCAATGACCAGTAAATCTCAGGATGCAAGGCAGAGCAGGAACAAACACAAGACTCACAATGAACAAGAAAAGACAAGATAAACAGACAAGGCACAAGAGTATAATTAAATAGGCAAATAAAGAATTAAAACTAAAACAGAACAAAGACTAGAGAGGAAAAAGAAAAGAGCTAGGAATAAAACGAATGGAACTTGCAATCAAAAAATAAATAAAACAAAAGAAACTTATAGGGAACTAGAAACTGGAGAAGATAACCTAGAGAAGAAATAAAACTAAAAGAGAAAAAACAAAACCTAACTACAACAAGACTTGAAGGAAAAAGCAAAAGGATCAAATACTCGACTGGAACAGGAACTATGTTTAACCAGCACACAAAACAAACCAGCAAAGACATGAGGGAAAGAGGCACAATATAAAGGGACCAACATGAGGATCAGGTGAGCACAATTAGTGAAAGGAGGACTAGACGTGGACTAAGCAAGGGGGCGTGGTAACGGGAAACAAGGAGGCAGGACAAAAACAGAGCGGGACCCTGACAGAACCGTGACACCAGTCTATGGTATCAAACCAAACCGTGAATTTTGTGAACCGTTACACCCCTAGTGATAGGCCTACTACAGTAAAGTAATTAACCTTAATTAAGTTAAGTAACTTTTATAAAAAAAAAATTGCCAGCTAGTTATTAAAGCCATGTTTTCTCTGCAAACAAAAACAGTTCCAAGCCACATTGTGTGTTAACATACATGATAAAAGCGGTCTAACAGTTGCCTGACAAGCCAGACCTGGGAACACACTAATCCGAGGGGTGGGATAAACGGTTGTCTTTCAAATTCCCTCTGCACTCAATAGGAAAGTGCTACAACCAACCAGAGCGTTTTCCCACCATTGACGCTGCTGACGTAGGGAGAAGCACGGTGTATTCAAGCAGCGTCAGCAGCGTCAATGTGGACTCGTGAACGCGGATGGAAAACAGACCGGAAGAGAATACAATGTTGAATAAAGTCGTAGTTTTTGTTAATTTTGGACCAAAATGTATTTCCGATGCTTCAAAACATTCTAACTAACCCACTGATGTCACATGGACTACTTTGATGATGTCTTTATTACCTTTATGGACGTGAACAGTATACCATCCATTGACTTTCAATGGAGGGACAGAAAGCTCTCGGAATAAATCTAAAATATCTTAAGATGTCTTCAGAAGAGAAACGGAGGTCTTACGGGTTTGGAGTGACATATGTGGGTGAGTCATTAATGACATAATTTTCATTTTTGGGTGAACTAACCCTTTAAACTTTTGCCGTATCCGGTCGGCAAAACTCTGCACACATCTTTCTTTTTTAAGAATGACTTCAGTGCCGTTCTTTGTTCTTTTCTCAAAAAAAAGCTTAAAGGTGCTCTAAGTGATGTTGGGTGACGTCACTTATTGTTGACGTTCGAAGTATTGTCAAACAAAACGGAGGCTAGCTAGACCCTCCCTCCTCCTCATCCGCGCACTAACCCCCCAAACCCCACCCCCAAATCCTTCTTGTCGGTTATTGGCTGGAACAGTTTGTTATGTTTCGTGGTGCAGGTTAGCCCGGTTTGTTTTTGTTGCCGTTTGTGGAGCCTGTGCTGTCTGTGTTCAGGGGACAGGTAGCTAGCGGATAGTGAGGAGATGTTTGCTGTATGTGGCAAAAAATGTTTTGGCCTAAAAAACGCATGACATCGCTTAGAGCACCTTTAACTACAAGTCTTCCAGAGTCGGGCCAAACACGATTCGAAAGACCGCCGTTCGCCAGCAGCAGCAGCCATCTTCTTTGTTTTCAAGTAGCAGGGAATTCACGCGGAACCGTCACAACTCTGCCGTCATTATGTTAAACCCGCCCACCGACTCTATACACGATGTGATTGGCCTGACTAGAGTTTGTTTTTTCCAGCTCGCAAGCCAACGGAGAGTTGCTAGACGACACTGGCTGCAAAATAAAATTTGCTGCCGCTAGGGTGTGTGTATATTTCTAGGCTAGTCTAACAGTGGAGTGGAGCAACAGATTTCCCCTTTAAAATAACTAAATCCATAATCATCAAAGGTAGGGCAAATATGTAGGCTATTTAGGCCTGTTTTTGATTTATTCCTCAAATATATGGTGAGCTATTACTCAAGTGTCTATATGATGAATTAACAATAACTGAAACAAACGTTTCAGGCTGATTCCTGAAAAAAGTTCAAAAAACAAACATTCTGAGTTCAACAGCAGCCTTTATTTGCTGTCAGACACTGACACCATGTGGATGATCATGTGATCATGTGTTTGGGCAAAGCAGCAGACCAATCAAATCAAAGTTGGGTCTTGTCCACAGAAGATGTGGAAAGAGTGCGTTCAGCAGCAAAATAATAATATTTGACAACTGTTTTATGGTAGAAATGTTCAACGACCGACAGTATCCAGTGATGCAAACTATAGTCAACGTTTTACGAAATTCCGTTTTGAACTGAACATAGGCTATCGGCAGTGTTGGGTAAGTTAATTTAAAAAAGTAATTAGTTATAGTTAGAGTTAGTGCCTGAGTTACATCATTAGGCCTACAAAAGTAACTAATTACCAGGGAAAGTAACTATTGCGTTATTTAAAAAAAAAAAAAAGAAAGAAAAAAAAGGTTTAAATATGTGAAATTACTTGGATAGGCTACCCCCAATATTAAATATGTTAAATGAATGAAATGGACACTAAATGGAATACATTATTATTATAAAACATTGTACACTAACCTACACCATTTTAATATTGCTGTGGGACAATGTGAGAGACACCTATTAGCTTAAATATTAAAATATTATCATTACTATATTGGAACAAAAAAACACAATAAATGGTTTAGAACTTTTAATATTTATTGCACAGACCACAACTGGCCAACAAATAAGTCTAAAAATAAATTATGCTTCTAAAGAAATGTACCACTACCAAAAGTAAATAAATAGCAATAAAAAAATATACATACACCAACACTCTTTGTAGTGCAAATTAAAATTATAAAACACACCTTTACAACTGGTAGACATACTCTATCTGTCCTATAGCGTTATACTTCACCACAACAAAGCATACGAAAAAAATGGGTGAGACGTGAGTGAAGATTTGGGAAAAGAAACAATTGAGATTCCATGCAGGGATGAGTCACGAATATCCGATTGTTAAGTCTGACGTCACGCGTGACGTTTTGGGTCCAAGCGCTCCTCTCGTCCAGAAATAACAACGGTGGAACCTGTAGGCTACATTTATTTACGATCACGTCCTTCTTAGTGAGGCACCCTTGGCGGTCAAAAAGGGTTTAAATTCCTTTAACACCAACAGAGTGGTTAGTGTAGCTCATCACTCAGGTGGCATAATTAAGGGTAGAGTCCAGGCATCAATGAAAAAGAAGATTTACGAGGTTGAAGTGAGTTAGCTCCCGACACGGGACACAGCACTGCGGCATTGTAAAAACACTCAATAATAACCAAAACACTAGCGAAAGCGGTAGGTAGGTAGAGAGGACCTGGACTTTGGACCCGGAAAGAGTATTGGTTACGTCACGACTTAACAACCGAATAGCCTACTTGAAGTATTGTCTTCCTCATAAAAGTAAACAGTTGAACAAAAAGTTCTCTCAATTTATACTGAACAATGTACCAACATAAATAATGATAATAATAAAATATAATATTTTGGGGTTTTATTTTTTATAACCTACATCTTATAACCTAGAGAACGTCATCATCAGAGGTTATTTAAGCCAAATTCTAGTCGTGTTTTTCCGCACGTGTTCACAACCGGTCAAACAAAGATGTTTTCTTTGAACGTTCTCTGCTGTTTTTTTTTATTTTTTTATTTTATTTTTTTTTTATAACCATGTAAACTAATTAAACCGATGCAGATGATACCAATATACAGAGATTATTCTAATGCTGAAATGTGTAATTTATTTATAAACAAATGATATTATGCTCGGATACATTCGGTCTCTCTCGCGCACTGTCGAGCGCGCTCGCGGCGTTCGCCTCGCTTTTGTCCAGTCCAGCGCCTCATAAACACACACACACCAGAGAAAAACTTTGCAGGTCCTATGGCTGAGAGAGCCTACTCGGATGAAAACCGCTTCAGTGAGCTCAATCTTTGGATTTTAACGCTGGATTTTATTGTCAGTAACGGTGTTGTAACGGAGGAAACACCCAGCTAACAATTTTACGTTCTGGGAACGTTAGTTTTTGGTTCCCAGAACGTTCCCGGAACGTTCCCAAGAACGTTCCCTATTGGTTAGCCAGGAAAGTTTTCTTTACGTTAATAGAACGTTCCCTATAGGTTAGGGGAACGTTCCCGGAACGTTCCCTGAAGGTTCTCGGAACGTTCCCGGAAAGGTTCTCGGAACGTTCCCGGAAGGTTCTCGGAACGTTCCCGGAAGGTTCTCCTAACGTCTACACATCCTGATATGCCTGTACACAAATTATAGGTCTACAAACAACATATTCTACATTGTTTATTGTTCAAACACTTAAAAATCCTATGAATATATTATTACAATAAATTGAATTTACAGAAACTATCATTAAATAAATAAATCAGCACACAATCCATGTTTTTGTTGATTCATTGTTTAATTATCAACCTAAAATAAGTCATCAAAAACAGCGTTAGCAAAATGTATTCAGGAACAGTAATTTACATTTAATATTTCAAACATGAAAATATTTCAATAAATAAAACTGCACAAACATTTTAATTAAAACTATCTTTTTGCAAACTGTAGCCTATAACTTAGAACAAAATTGAAAAAGTCTTCATTTATATACAATATACATGAATGTGCCAATCTTCACTCCGCTCAAAACATTTAAACTCCCAAAACCATCTGCAAATTTAACAAGAAAATAAAAAGACAACGCGTTACATGTACACACAATCCCATGCCAAAATTCAAGCCCTGTAATGGCATTAATATTCATCCTGAGCAAATGAAAAGAGTGAGGTGGGATTGTGTGTCACAAGCTGTAGGAGATATGAGAGCACGAGCACTGCTGGTATCGTGTATTTATTCAGATATTTCAGCATCAATGTGTATAGAAAAATGTATATATTTGAAAACACTACATTGCATTTATTTATATTGCACTATTTATTATTTCAGACTACAAATCAAAAAAGGAATGTTTTATATAGGGGTAAGGATACCCATTAAGCCTATGTACCCTTTAAGCCCACTTTCAACTCTGAAGTCAAATAAAAAACAGAGAAAATAATATTCAAGTCTAGTGAACTCTGACCTGCGAATTCGCTCTACATATAACGTATAAGTCTCACCTCCAATGAAGAATTTGAAAACCTGTAACTGCTGTGTTTATGAGAGAGAAAGAGCAAAAAAGTTTGAAACTACTATCAATTTTTTTTTTTTATCTGTGACTTTACACCTACAAATTCCACCGTCACAGGTGCTCAGTTTTGCTATAATGATACCCTCACAGAACATGGTAATAATCAGCCATCCATGCAAAAGCAAAGGTCGGTGTAGTTTACAGGAACATCTGTCCAGGCCAACATCTGATGCCTTGATGCCTTCCGCTGGGATCCCAGAAAACCTGAAAAAAAAATATATATATATTACAGTTCAAAATCTATCATACATACATCTCATCTGGTATCACAAATTATCATTCCAAGTTCACTTTAAGATATGCTCAATATTAGGGCTGCACAATATTGAAAAATGTAGAGTTTATTTAGAGATATCAGCCGTATGGTTTAGTGCATGCGCGGCTCCAGGTTTGTATCTCGTAAATTACCCCACTAATAATGCCCAGAATGGTACCAAACTTCTACAGTAGTACAAATAGGTTCTGTACTCATTAAACCAGGCATTGGAAAGATTGTAAGTACATCAGGAGTTTATTTAAATAACATTTGCCTGATGGCGAATGCTACTGCTGACGCGAATGTTGATGTCACTTTATGAGTACAGAACCCATTTGTACTTCTGTGCTACTCATTTTCCCCGACATAGAGCAGATCGGCACACAACAAAAACTGCTGTTCGGATGTTCCCTTTTCTGATATTTTAGCATTCGTGACATTTTAATTAAAACAGAAATAAGAATTTTAGTGTAATAAGCGAAAATGAACAGTAAACCGAGATCACCTACCGCTGCAGATGTGTACAGAAGTGAAAAGCGGAAATGCTTAGACCTCTTTCCGGTTCGACCGCTGGGCGCTCCGCATAACCCCTATTGGGGGGATTTTGTAGAGGAGTGAACCTGCATAGAAAATTACAATAGATAACAAGCATAGATAAATACAATAGCAGTGCATTATGTTTTTCAGTTAAATCTGAAAACATCAGGTACAGAAATTGAATTATCAAAATGTAAAATAAGTCTTCACTGTAAAAATAAAATAACTATAAATTAATTAAATATATCTTTGCTAAAGCTACAAGTCATTTTCTCTTTTGATGTTTGATCACCATTGGCGACACAAACAGCTGCGGGTACGTTAGGCTACTGTCCCTTTAAGACGAATGCGCAGACCTAATATAAATGACACGCATATGTTTTCTTTCTGTTTAAAACACACAAGACTGTTTACGAGGAAACTCGCCAAGATAGGCATTTTGACAAGATGGGCTAAACTTACCTTCTTCATCTACTGACTATGGATGGCATCAAGGTCTTGTCCTGAAGAATCACAGGGCCAAACAATAGGGATTATATCTCATCTGGTAACAAGAGCAAAGCCATAACTTTAAGAACTCTAATGATATATTTACCCCCTGATATTGCATTGGGGATATCAATTCAAACATTTTTAAAGGCTAAGAGTATGAGCCACAGCTGCCCAAGATATCTGTGAAAAATAACTGCCTAAAGTTGTCGACCCCCTGAACCACATTCAGCATTTAAAAGTACAAAGAATTTCAGTATTGATCAATAAAAAAAAAACATACAAATACATAAATACCTTTGAGTTGGACAGTATGGTGTCAGTCTCATTGGCCAACATAATTCAAAACAGACCTAAAGAAATAAAATAAAATATACTAATGATCAGGATATCATGTTATCATAATAGTTAAATGAATTATTATTATAACTATGACCATTATAATATTGTATTAGTCGCCTATTATTTAGCTGATTATTTAGCCTACAGGCTTCTCAAGGACAATCTCACTGAAAAACCCTGGGGTTAATGATTTTAAAATGTGAGACTTATTTCAAAAGCATAAATCTTACAGACCTCAAACCTTTGAACAGTAGTGCACTGTATGTTTGAGGTGGTTTTGCTTACTAGTCATATGGTTCATAGCCGTGGAGATTGTCTTGGACAGGGGGTGCAGCAGGCCATCACAGCATGATGATCTAGGAACATAACAAGCTATTTGTCACAGAGCCAACAATATTACATGGGATTGGTTTAATAAAAGGAACCAAGCTAGAACAGAGGTGAAATGCAGAAAAGATAAATATATAAAAATCTTAAGATAATATATTGTGAAATAAATGCATATGGAATTATTATCATGATTAAACAATAACTCGCCCCTTGTTGTAGAGGATTTTTTTTCTCTCTCGCTATTCTGAAATCACATTTTAGCAATATTGGTAAGTGACGTCACTGATTAAGTTAACAATACAGTGCATTCTTTTAGGTTAAATAAATTAGCTTACTTCCAATCACCCATTGACAAATTACCAGCAAAACTATAAAAAAAACTGTTATCTACACTAAATATGTGTTTAAAAACCCAAACTTTCATAAATAAGACCTTAACTTAACGTAACCTATGGTGCGTTCAAGTCCTCCTGGGAAGTTCGTACGTACGAGGTGGGAAGTCGTGCTTATAACGGCATGTGCGTTCAAGTCACTTTCGTCGGAGCAAGATGGCTGTGTACTTTCTCTTAATTAATTACACAAAAATACAGTAAGGTTCTTAAACTCTTGTTCTAGAAAATGAAGAACAAAGAAATGTGCATCAGGTGTACTTTGTATTTTTATGTTTTTAATTAATTTATGAAGTCACTGCCAACTCATCGTTACATGTTGCATAGTTATATTATAATTCTATCATATTCTGTGTTGGCGATTAGCTAACTGCTCAGTAAATAGAAAAGCCTGACAATATCACAGCTAAATACCTTTACGTATTGTGTATTCCGCCATGTTAATCACTGACACGCCCCCAACTCGTAAAGATCGGAGCTTAGAGAAAATCCCGAGCTCCCCACTGGTATTTACGACATTGTGGTGGCGTTCAAGTGCATTCAACTCGTAAATACGATCTATACGAGATGACTTGAACGCACCATTAGGCCTAACGTTCTCTTCTGAAACCGGTTAGCTTAGATGCTAACGGACTTTTTCAAAGACACAAAACCATTTCTTTAAAGTAAATATTCAACAGAAGCGTGTCAATTACACGTAAGAAATGTGTCAGGGACGTTTGTGTGTATTATTTGTGAGATTTTGTTGACTAAACTTACCTGAAAGCAGTGAAACCAACCGCGACAGACGGGAGTTTTGTTGTTTGTCAGTTGTTGATGACGTTTCTGGTTTCCATCTGCTCTCGCGCAGCACACGTGCGCGCTCCAGTGTTTGATTACGCGCTCCAGTGTTTGATTCCGCGCATGCGCATAAAAACACTTCAAAGTCACGCAGCATTTAAATAAACATATAGAATTAAAATGTATAACATAATATAAAATATCATTAATAAAAAGTTATTGCGAATAGATCTGAACGTTGTTGGTTATCTTATAACCTTAGGGGACCGTACTGACGACGTTGTCAGTTGGTAATCTGCCTGTTAAGTGATATTAAAATAATAACCTGCAGAGAACGTTCCCAGAACGTTCTCTTTAGGTTATACAAATAAAACCTAAAAATAATTAACTAAAAAAGACTGCCTACCAATGAGCAAAGTTATTGATTACTTAGGCATTATCTACTGCCTGATAATGGTCATTTAATTAAGCATTTGATAAATGGTGTTAAAGCACAAAACATTGCAAACCATTCAATTGGTTTAAGAAATTAAATTAAATTAAAATTAAATTAAACCTAAAAATAACCTACAGGGAACGTTCTGGGAACGTTCCCTTAAAGTTATAAAACTTGGTTGGACGTCACCACGACAAACCGGTACATCGGCCGCATTACTGCAGAAGCTGCACCGATCCGTCTGTCAATCTCCCGTTCCATCCTTCCCTCACTCGCGAACAAGACCCCAAGATACTTAAACTCCTCCACTTGAGGCAGGAACTGAACCAACCTGAAGTGGGCAAACCACCCTTTTCCGACTGAGGACCATGGTCTCGGATTTGGAGGTTATAAAAAGTTATAAAAATAGAACTTAAAAATAACCTGCAGGGAACGTTCCCAGAACGTTCCCTTTAGGTTATAAAATTAAACCTAAAAAATAACCTACAGGGAACGTTCTGGGAACGTTCTCTTAAAGTTATGCAGATAGAACCTAAAAATAACCTACAGGGAACGTTCCCAGAACGTTCTCTTTAGGTTATAAAATTAAACCTAAAAATAACCTACAGGGAACGTTCTGGGAACGTTCCCTTAAAGTTATAAAAATAGATCCTAAAAATAACCTACAGGGAACGTTCCCAGAACGTTCTCTTTAGGTTATAAAATTAAACCTAAAAATAACCTACAGGGAACGTTCTGGGAACGTTCCCTTAAAGTTATAAAAATAGATCCTAAAAATAACCTACAGGGAATGTTCCCAGAACGTTCTCTTTAGGTTATAAATTTAAACCTAAAAATAACCTACAGGGAACGTTCTGGGAACGTTCCCTTAATGTTATAAACATAGATCCTAAAAATAACCTACAGGGAACGTTCCCAGAACGTTCTTGTTTGGTTCCCAAAAAAATAACCAAATGGGAACCAAACGGGAACGTTAGGGGAACGTTCTGTGTTTGCTGGGCAGTAATTAGTTTGATTACTCGTTACTGAAAAACATAATAATAATAACGCCGTTTATTTATAACGCCGTTATTCCCATCACTGGCAATTTTTTTTCTGAAAACGAAAAAAAATTCTTACTGACCCAAAACTTTTTAACGGTAGGCTAGTTTACACGGAATAGCCTACTAAAACAATCCTTGATTGCTTTCTCAACACTTTTTCAACTACTGATCTCCACAGAGGCAATATAAAGCTTCACATTCATTGAGAGGAAACCGCTATCATATCATGATTCATGTAGGCTAATTCATAACTGAATGTGACGAGGCAAGAATAAGCAATATTTTGCGTTTCGACATTAGGCCTAGATATACGAATAATATTGAATGTGTGCATATTTTAAAATAAAATATTATTATTTTTCTTTATCCCCCATCCTGTCTGACGGTAGGTGAATGCAAGCAGATGTTGAATTTAAACCAATACAAAAGTTTAAAATAGTGTTACATAAAACAAGGCAACCAACTGCATTCGCTAAACTCTAGGCTATAGGCCTAATGTCCAGTGATGCGCTATTCCTTGAATGGACGATTCCTTGAATGGGCTGTCTTCATTGAAACTCATTCGACCTACTATGGGAGAGAAAGATAACAAAAAGACTATAAACTGGTAAAATATGACAACTAGCATCTGGTTGTGGTAGCTATTAAAGTGTTGCTTAAGTTATCTCTGCAATGCGGCGCAAGTGTTTTTTGCTATAGTTTCAGTCAAACGCAGTTCTCATTTTCACGTCCTGCACGTTGTTTAAATAGCAAATGCATTTGCGCCCATTTGTGCGCCCATGCATGGGCGTGCTGGTCTAAAAACGAGGTGTGTTCAGGCACATTGTAGGCGTGTTGCTATTTTGAGGCAACTGAAATAGACAAAAAAAAAAAAAAAAAAAAAAAGCCGTGCACACCGCCAAGCGAAATGGGGTCTTGCGCACCCACCTTCGCGCTCGTGCGGACCTAGCTTAACCTAGCTTAATAAGCAGAGTGGACGCGCGTTGTGGACCTGCCTATAGGCACACATTAATAACACGCTGTTTAAATAACAAAACAAATTTAAAAAAAAAATACTGCGCCATTGACTTTAGACCGCCGGGTTTTTGTCGGTCAATGGCGCAGTAGGCTATTTTTTTTTAAAAATTGTTTTGTTATTTAAACAGCGTGTTAGTAATTTGTGCTTATAGGCAGGTCCACAACGCGCGTCCACTCTGCTTATTAAGCTAGGTCCGCACGAGCGCGAAGGTGGGTGCGCAAGACCCCATTTCGCTTGACGGTGTGCACTGCTTTTTTTTTTGTAACCGTGCGCGGCTCCGCATCCGAATCTGGCCGAGCTCGAACTTCTCACCACACCACCCAGTTTGCACTAAATTAATTGCTTACATTGAAAAAAACGAGCATACAATAGCATAAAAAGTATTTTTAATGAACATAAAGGTCCATGTTTAATAAAAATGTTCACAATACTTAATGAAATGTTTAGTGAAATTAGAAAATAAGAGATTGTTAATTTAGTGATATTGTACACATTCTCATATCCATATATTTTGTTTTATTGTCACGAGTAATAATCTCAGGGTTTACTGGGTTTTACAAGATTCTTTTTGTAGTGTGGTATTGGTGGTGGTGGTGTCCTAAAATAAACACTGTCACGTGTGTAGCTATCTTCTTCTCAACGCTGATTCCTGATGGTTTAGAGGACAATTACTCGAGTCACCCCCTGTTGTTTCAAAGAATAGTACAATGGCAAGCGTGTCAAGTATAAACTCCTCAACCGTTTGGGGAGGTGCGCGTGCAGTCAGCGGAGACTCGCGCTGCGGAGCCAGGCAAAAGTATTAAGGCTTTACACACACAGGGACGCGCAGCAGCACACAAACATGCCAAATATCACATATAAAAGGATTACATTGTAAAATATTAATATTGTGTACATAAAGATATGGTGGATTCCGGCTTGTTCCATAGATGGTCTACTTTCGGAGAAGCATTCAGTTTCTCCGCTTGCAAATTCCATCATGTAAATAGTGAGTCCACCATGGTGCGAGCGCACCTCCCAGATAGCACACGTACATCACAGAGATGTCTTTTTGATGTGTGTGTTTACATCTGGAAGACATATTTTTTAGAGTGTTTGCTCATCTGCAATACGTCTATAGGACGTTTCCTGTCAGATGTCAAATAGACGTTTAGGAAATGTCTTTAAGATGTAATGATTTAGAATGTATGTTAAACTGACATCTCAAAGATGTCTATCAGATGTTAGTAAACAGCAGATGCTTTCCAGATGAAGTGATCTTTAACAGACATCTTGCAGACGTACGTGTGCTATCGCTAGCATCGCTAGGACATCGCTAGCTTCAATCTAAATCGTTATTGCTAGCACAACACGCTTGTAATTCGCTAGCCTGTTAGCGTGCCATCCGTCCACTCTTTATTTATTTTTTGCATTTTTTTTTCCTTGCGTGCGCTCGCTAAAATTAATGTTAAAGCGGTGTGTGAACTCGCAAGTACGATGTCAGGCACTGTAATTTGCTCTGGCCCCCTTCCTGTTCGCAGGAGTGATGAAATACTTAGTAGATTGTCCTCACTCAATGGCTGGCTGTCTAAGTGGTGTCCGCAAAATAATATAGAATTCATAGACAATTGGAAAAGTTTTTGGGGCAGACCTGACCTGTTAAAAAGAGATGTTATAATAAAAAAAAAAAACAGAGATTCTAATTATTGGACAAAAAACTCCCTCACGTAATAACCTAGAATACTGTCTAACACTTGATGGCTGCTCTGTCAAGTCTTCGTCGTCAGTTAGGAACCTGGGTGTGCTCTTTGATACCAATCTTTCATTTGAAAGTCACGTGTCTAGTATGTAAAACCGCATTTTTCCATCTTAAAAATATATCTAAAATACGTCATATGCTCTCATTGACAAATGCGAAACAATTAGTTAATGCGTTCATGACATCAAGGCTAGATTATTGTAATGCTTAATAAACAAATTACAGCTGGTCCAAAACGTAGCAGCTCGAGTTCTTACCAGAACCAGGAAGTATGACCATATTAGCCCAGTTCTGTCAACACTCCATTGGCTCCCTATTAAACATTGTATAAATTGTAAAATATTGCTGATTACTTACAAAGCACTAAATGGTTTAGATCTGCAGTACTTGAGCGAGCTCTTAACGCATTATAGTCCTTCATGTCTATTGCGATCTCAAAATTCCGGCCAGTTGATAATACCTAGAATATCAAAATCGACTGCTGGCGGTAGATCCTTTTCCTATTTAGCACCAAAACTTTGGAACAGTCTTCCTAACATTGAGCAGACACACTCTGTCAGTTCAAAGCCTTTGACCTAGCATACACATAACACATTATAGACTTCTATAATTCAATATTAGGCTGCATAGTTTAGGTCAGCCGGAACCGGGAAGACTTCCCATAAATCCTGATGTACTCGTTACATCATAAGAAGAATGGCGTCTACGCTAATATTAGTCTCTCTGTTTATCCGAGGTTTACCGCAGTTTGCTGGATCCAGGCCGTATCCAGATCCGATGAAGGACCTGTGCCTGGACATGATGACAACACAGTCCTGAAGTCTCAACCAGTCTCTCCCTGTTTACTGAAGTCAGCTGGACCCAGGCCGTATCCAGATCAGATGGTGGACCTGCACCTGGACCCATCCATGACGCATCCCTGAAGTGCCAGCCTCATCAGCCCTGTGAAGGCCTCATCGACACGACCAATCTGACTTCTGACCTGTAATGCTGCCTGGATCATAATCATACACTGTTCGCTCGTTGGCCAGAGGAGAACTGGCCCCCGACTGAGCCTGGGTTCTCCCAAGGTTTTTTCTCCATTCTGTCACCTGATGGAGTTTTGGTTCCTTGCCACTGTTGCCTTGGCTTTTGGCTTGCTTAGTTGGGGACATTTAAAATTCAACAATATTATTGATCTGCCTTACTTAGGGTGGACGATGACGCAATTTTCTTCTAGAAACAAACTTTGTTGCATTATTTTCATGTTATCAATGTGAAGCTGCTTTGATACAATCTGTATTGTAAAAAGCGCTATATAAATAAAGGTGACTTGACTTGACTATCTGGGCTGGCTTTTAAAGGGAATGGGAGATGACACTCTGGTTGGTTTATTTCCCGTTACGCCCAAAACACACCTATTACTCATTAAGAGAATAGAGACAACCCTTTTAGACCATGCGCCTGGCGCGCCTACCATTTTCCCCGTCGTTAAACTAGCAAAAGTGGATTCGGACGCCTTGCGCTTTAGACCATGCGCTTAGATCGTTAAAATAGGGCCCATAGTCTAACTATCTATTATCTAACGATAAACATGAAGCATAACGCTCTACATAAAATACCACTACTGGCTAGATGGGAATAACATAATCTCGGTCACGACAGAGAAAGCTGTACAAAACTTATATGTACAAAAGTAACAGTGAAGACTTCAATGTAAACACAGCTTTTGTGTCTTTATCAGCTTTTCCATATAATAATCATCACAATTCATCGCCCTGATAATAATCACAAATAGCCTACTGCTTGCTCCATTTCTGTAATTCAATGAATGAATGAGTCTCTCACCCGTTGCTCTATAGTTTTCTTCGTCAATAGCCGCTTGCACCCTCTGCTGGTGAGACCGACTAACAGCTATGGAGATCATCAATCGGCAATCTACTAATATTCCTGCCGTTCCGGATGTCATATGTTGAATTTTCTGTCGAATTTGAACCACTGAATTTGTGGAAGTGAATTTGTAAAGCGAAATAAAATGGACCGAAAATTGCCGGTTGAATATTATGGATTTTTAAAAAAATATTTTTAAACAGAATGAACATTTTGGAAGTGAAATCTGAAAAGTGAATATGGATTATTGAATTTTTAATAATGAAAACGTGTGTGAAATGTTTTGAATTGAAATATTCACAGCTTAAATACAACCATGTTGAATTTCAGCCCATAAAAATGCAAGCCCTGAAAATACAATGCTTTAAAATGCAAGCAGGGTTAATGCAGTGCATATTTTTTCAAGTAGTGCAATTCAACAAGCTTTTTTGTTTCAAAACCATTTGTCATTATTTTACTTCCATAGTTTTGTGGCCAATCGCTGCGTTTTCTTTTTACTGTGACCTCATATTGAGCCCATACACATGTGTAACAAGTTTGGTGATAATCTCAATTGGTTCACGAGTTATAGCCATTTTAGTAAAAGTGGCTGTAAAGCTGTAAAAGTGGCTTCACCAACTTAAAACATTTTGGTGCTCCTTAGCGACCGGATCAAAATTTTAACTTTTTCTTTTACAACTAATGATACGCAGAATCCATAGAATATTTCTGCACTGGTTTGGTTTGGTTCCGATCGGGCGAAAAACCTAGGACTAGTTCGCAAAAGTAGGTTTGGACAAAATTCTAAATAGCGGATTTTTTTTGACGGAAATGAAATCGGAGATATACATTTTGAGGAGTTATGGCCCAAAATTTTCAATTTTCTTGTTTTTAGCGCTGTAGTGCCACCGTCTGGCCTATTGGGGCGATACTCTGCTTGAACCCAAGGGGGTAATCTTTCAGAAAAAACTGAAGCTTCTCCGGGGGCCGCCATTGATAAGCAGACCATCACCTGCTGTTAGCATTCCATTGACTCCCATTCATTTTGGCATCACTTTGACAGCGAATAACTTTACATCTGAGGTGTTTAAATTGTCCATTTGTCCATTATTTATTTATAAAGAAACACGAACATGTATAAAAGGCTCCATTACCTTGTATCTTACGTTATGGCCCCGTAGAAGCAGTTTTTGTAAAAATAGGCTAACGGTTGCATCATAACCACGCGACTCTCTGTCGCACAGTAGAGAAATTACCGTATGGACAGGAGGAGAAGCTTGCGGGCAATCGGGGGGACGTGGAGGCAAAATGACAAAATAATTAATCAGAATACTTAGCAAAAGTTTCTCCTGGAGAAGTAGCTCATGGACAAGTTTCGGGAAGGGAATGATTCAGATTTCTCTTGGCACAGCTACTAGAAGACAGACAGGTTGCTCACGTCACATCTACGTCGTCAAACTCAGTTTGAGTCTGCGCAGTACGGTCAGCCATCAGGAAGTGAGTGTTTCTAATTGACTTCACTTTTCCCCGTTTGAATCCAATGGGGTCGCTGTGTCCATTTCTTTTACTGTCTATGCTTGAACCCCTAATTAGGGATCCCAGAACTATGTATGTCATAAATGGGAAGAAATACAACAGGCTCTTGAAAGTTACTATAAGGAATCATACACTCTAATGTTATTGAAAAAATAATATTCACTCTGCAAGCATGCAAATATTTTTGCACACATTGGATTTACCATCAATCGGATCAACACAAAACAGAATATTAACCAGAAAATAACTGCAGAGGAAATAAAGAAAGGCTAACTTAAAGGGTTAGTTCACCCAAAAATGAAAATTCTGTCAGTAATTACTCACCCTCATGTTGTTCCAACCCCGTAAGACCTTCGTTCATCTTCGGAACACAAATTAAGATATTTTTGATTAAATTTGAGAGCTGGCTCACTCCTCCATAGGCTTCTAAGACATTATAACTTGCTGGCCCAGAAAATGCATTAAGGACATCGTTAATATAGTCCAAGTGACTACAGTGGCTCAATCTTAAGTTTATAAAGCGACGAGAATACTTTTTGTGCACAAAAAACAAAACAAAAATAACGACTTTATTCCACTATTCATTTCCTTCTCTCTGGGCCTCGAGTTTTTTCACGTAGTTTTCACGCAGCGCTTCTGTGTTGTACGTCACACGTAGGCTCACTATTGGCCGACGCTGGTCATGTGTGTGATGCGTGTGACGTACAACACAGAAGCGCTATGCAGTTACACTACGTGAAAAAACTCGAAAATTTTATTTGGAAAAGTGGGTGGCCTAGAGTGCGATTTCACACCTAACTTCCTATAGATCAGGGGAGGAGAGGTCTGGCATCGTTAGACAATTATTATAAAACAGTACAGCTAAGACACTTGGTCTGCTGGTGTAATGAAGAATACTGCTCAAGGTGGAAAGAATTTGAACAGTCACAACTTGAGTTACCCCTTCAAGCGTTATTGGGAGAAACTTTCAGCAGACACAATTACATAAATTGAACTGTTGGACATTGGAAATTTGGTATAAGGAACTAAGAAATTCTAAAATTGAAAGACAAGGAAGAATACTAAGATGGGTGGAGCATGACTTACTTTGTAAACCAGCATTGGATCTGAGATTTAAACAATGGAGTTCACAAGGTATAACATCTTTCTGCTTAATCTCTCCAAGAGTGGACTAGAGAGCTTCCAACAACTTTCCCAGAAATACAACTTAGATAAACAAGACTTTTTCAGATATCTTCAAGTAAGACATCACTTAAACAAGAATATAAAAGATGTGGAAGATGCTGGATCCACTATAGTATAGATATTTGTAGATGCATAAAAAAAAAAGAAACTGAATAAGAAACTTATATCAAGAATTTACTGCTGGTTCACAAGTTCACACTTACAATTAGAGGGAGTAAAGTTTAATGAGTATTTGGCGTGCTGTCCGGGGGGAGGGCTCCGAGCTCGGAGTTCGGCCCGAACCCAGAGTACTCCCCCCCCCCGTATGTAAATGGTTAGGACTAGAATTGTAGAGAAGGGGTGGTGGAGGGATGCTGCTAAACTGTCAATGAATTGAGGTGAGACTGCTGAATATACACCTCTTATCATTGATTGCTGAGTGCTCTCCACTCATGTTAATTATTTGAACGTGCTCCTCCCGAACTTTGTTAATAAAACATAATTTAATGTAAAAAAAACAACACACACACAAAAAAAAAACAACAACACTTGACAACATAGGTGAAACAAAAATGGGGAAAGGAAGCCAATCTAAGTATTACAGAAGAAGAATGGCTAACTATGTGTAAAACACAAATGAGTACAACAAATTCAGATTCATGGAGGGAATTTGCTTGGAAAAATACAAAATATATGGAAAGGTTTTTCATAACCCCCAATGTAAAATATCTGCAAACTGGGAATTTAAAGGCTGGTGAATGCTGGAGAAAATGCGAAAATGTAATGGCTGACCATTTTCACATCTTCTGGGACTGTAACATTATTCATACTTATTGGCAGGATCTGAATAGAGAGATAAATGTAATAATGGGGGTGAATCTTGAGTGTAACTTTAAAATAATGTACTTGAGCATTTCTCCTTCAAAAATAACAAAGAAGGACATATACTTTTTAAATATATTACTAGCAACTAGTAAGAAGGCCAAGGAAATAGCTTAAGGAAGATCCCCCATCTGTATATGAATGGCAAGAAATTGTAAATGATGTGTACAATATGGAAACTCTGACCTTTTCCTTAAGACAACATACTAATAGAATTTCATCATATTGGTGGAAATGGTTGAATGGTTGACATGGCTTGCTTTGGCCATGTATAGACCAGGGCCCTATGTTGATTTCCTAAAAGAGTTTGCAGATTTTCTCTCAGACCTATTGGTCAAGATAATACAAATGATGCGTTAGAGGTTGCATTTACATTTACATTTACATTTATGCATTTGGCAGACGCTATTATCCAAAGCGACTTACATGCATTTCAAGGTTAGATTTTACATTCTTTTCAGTTTCTTTCAGTCGTTCACTTTCGACGTAGTCAACGTCGACTGAATGGGATCACGCTAGGGAGCCTGTCATCTTCGAGCATGTTAGAATGAGCCAATGCACGCATTGGCGTGCATGAGTTGCATCACGCGCTCCGTCCCGGGTATAAACACGGAAGCGGATGCACGCATCACTTGTCTTTCGCTTCGGAGCCGATCTGTCTTCACGTCGATGTCTCTGAAGAGTGTTGTTATGCTACAACGAGCGAGTGTGTCGGTGCTTCTTCAGGAAGTCTCTACCTGGCTGGTGTTTCTAGAGGGTGAGTGCAGCGGTGGTAGAACTGCTGTTCTAACAGCATCACATGTTCTGTTTGTGTTTGTTTGTCTGATGGCCGGTTGAGGGAGAAGAGAGTGATTGCTTCACTTGTACAGGCTGCACCATCCCTGTCAGTGTTGCAGCGATCATTCCCCTGTGTGCTCCGGCACTGGTGAGAGGTTTCTCACTTCCTGAAAGAGCAACACGGGTGCGTTTGCGTCTGTTTCAAGATGTCATTCCGCCCGTGCGTTTCTGGATGTGGTCGTTCCCTGTCCCCCTCTGACGGTCACAATTGCTGCATCACGTGTTTGGGTTTACAGCACGCTGAGGCAGCTTTTGTGGACGGTTCATGTTCCCATTGGGGGAATATGACTGTCTCGGTGTTGAGATCGAGACTCGCCTTCGTCCGCGAAGGTGGAGTCCCCATTACCACGCCCCACCCTAGGGTGCCGTGTGGGATGGGTGATCAGAGAACAGTGATGGAGTTTCCGCCCGGTAACCATTCCCTGTGGGCTCCTCACTCCTCCATCACACTGATACTGGTGGAGCCCCCCGTTGAGAGCACTGATCCCTCTGTAATGGACCGACCAGATGTCTCACTCGGGGTTCCCCCAGGGGACAGGATGCCGATCGCAACATCGGAGGGTGAGCTGACCTTTGGAGATGACGACTTGGCTGCGTTATCCCCTTCGGGGAGTGTAACGTTGCCCGAGCCAGATCCTCAGTTGTCAGCTATGCTCAAACGGGCCGCCAAGGCTGTCGGGCTCGAGTGGAACCCTCTATCATGTCCCGCTCAGTCTCGCTGGTTCTTAGCCCGCCGCCCCAGTACCTTTCTTTCCCGAGGTGCATGGAGAGCTTACTAGGTCGTGGATGGCACCTTTTACTGCCAGAAGCTGCCTGGAGAGATCTTTCCCCCTCACTACCCTTGACGGAGGAGCTGTGAAGGGCTACGAGGCTATCCCTCCAGTGGAGCGGTCTGTCGCGGCACACCTTTGTCCGGAGGCCCCTGCATCCTGGACGGGGGATTCTCGTTCCCCCCCTCAGGCCTGTGAGCGCTCGCCTGTTCTTACGGACAGAGCGTACAGAGCCTGTGGGCAAGTCGCCTCCTCTTTGCATGTGTAGCAGTGTGTTAGTTTGGAATGGGCATAAATTTGAAAGTTTACACCAGGGAGAGAGTTGCCTCACCCCCAGAAGGCAGACTTAAACTCTACCCCTCTAAGATACCCGACTACGCCACCCCGGAGGCAAATTTACCGGGGAATCGCCTGACAAGATTAACTTAAAGCACACAGGTTCGGTTGCAGCTGAGATAAGACCAGAGACAGAGATGAAATACAAAATTACAGTTTTTATTTGGGCACCATTAATACATGTATAAATATACGAATCAAAATACACACAAACACACACAATTCGGCCTCCACTCCAGGGCTGGGGACTACTCGCTCATTCTCTGAAAATGACACAGCAAACACTCGTGCACTCACACTTCAGACCACAAATGTGGAACACTGCAATCGGAAGAGACCACCACCAAGCAGAGAGAGAGACTCGTCCACACAGACACGAATCCTGATCACCCCAACAACTGGAGAGGAAGCAGAATTACACGTTAAACATACAATCAAATATACACACTCACGTACATTCTTATAAAACTAAGTACTCAATGGATTAAGAGCAATTACACACACGTCTGGTTGTCATCCACTAATAGACCAGTTCACTGAAATGGTGGATGAAAAAAAATAAAAAATAAATACAAATTCACAAATCGTAATCAAAAAAAAGAAAATGGTCGGTTAACAACCAGTTCACAGAAACTTGGTTGACACAACAAAATAATAATAAATTCAGAAAAAAACAAAACAAATCTACAACAAAAGAATACTAAATGTTTTAAAGCAATGGGTTCACATAAACAAAGAAAGAAAGCAAAACAGAATAAGCAAAGAATAATTCAAATTATATATCGTTACGCCACTCTAAAATAAACCAGATCAAGATAATGACTGCTGGATGGTTAAACCATTTGATGCCTCAAAGCGAGAGTAACGTTAGGCCACCGTATCGAATCTGCGGCACACCAGGCTACCAGACAGCTGATGTTGCAAGTGTCCAGCTTTAAACAGAAATAAACACAAGTATACCACAGCAGCACGTGAATGCAGTTCGCGGTAGATTACGCATCTATTCCTGCAGTCGAGCCAGCGCAGCACCGTGAGACGACAGTCTGTAACGTGACCGTATGCAGCACAATACTGAACGATAATCAGTGGTATAACAGTCAGCATATACGAAGACAGCCACAAAAGCCCCGACGAGAAACCCACTGCAATGTTTCTCCCTCAGTCTGTAAACTAGAAAGATAAATACAAATGTAAAGTAGTCAATCCAGACCCTTAGTGCAACAAACAATAAATGAACACAACCTACCGGTTTAAACTGCTTGCTATGCACAGGGCATTTAAACTCCAGGACGTAAAATCAATCGGGTACCACATGCGTTGTACCGCAGGCTTCCTCAGTCCACACTAGAGAGATACGCCAAATAAGTACATAAAACCCAGTTCAATACAAACGTTCAGCTCCTTACCAGACAAACACTCCCGCGACACACCGGAAATGGATGACGTCACCCGTGACTATGAGACGCACCTTCCTACCACACCTAAGGCTATCTTTATAGGCCACGTAAAATAAGGCACGCCCCAGAGAGAGATTATTATCATTGGCTACACATGCCTTGGCGTTGCTTCAGGTCTACCAGCGATGTCCACCCTGGTGGTTCAGGAGCGCCATCGTTGGATTTAACGAATGCGGACAAGGTTCAGTTCCTGGACTCCCCAATTTCCCAGGTTGGGCTGTTCGGCGACGCGGTGGAGAGCTGCACCCAACAGTTCTCTACCGCCCAAGCGCAGACGGAGGCAATCCGACACATCCTGCACCGGTGGCCTGCTGCTGCCATCACCCCACCGCTGGTGGCAGTTCCTCTGCCTGCTCGTCGCCGAGGGCGTCCCCTGCCACCGCTTCCGTGATACAGGCCGCCCAGGGATTGGGGAATGAGCTCTTCAGATGGTTACCATTCCGCCGCTGGCTCTCCAGAGTCCACGATTATTTATCAATTATCACGAGAGCGAATTCCTCCATTCCTGGGCCCCAAGAGGGTCAGACTGGCGGTGTGCGACCCTGTAAAGCCTTGCACCCCTCGGTCCCCTCTTGTGTCGTCAGCCGGGTGCCTTCTCCCGCACTCCCTGCCGACCCGTGGAGACAGGTAAGTATTGTATCGCACACTCAGACCTCGCTTCGGGCAAGAGTGCTTCACAAACGGTCCAGCTGGCTCCTCCGTACCATCAGAATCTGCTACACGATTCAGTTCGTCCGGCATCTGCCCAAGTTCAGCGGCATTCTGTACACTTTGGTGTTGACTGAACGTGCCCCTGTCATGCGTGTGGAGATCGCAGTCCTACTGGCAAAGGATGCGATAGAGCCGGTTCCTCTAGCCGATATGGAGTCCGGCTTCTACAGCCCGTACTTCATTGTACTCAAAAAAAGTGGTGGGTTACGGCCAATCTTGGACCTGCGACACTTGAATCGGGCTGTTTGCTTGGGATTTGTTGCTCCAACATATCAGCCAGTTGGGTCTTCGGGTCAACTGGGAAAAGAGCAAACTCGCCCCCTTGCAGAGGATCTCTTTTTTCGGTATGGAACTGGACTCGGTCCAACAAACGGCACGCCTCACAGAGGTACGTGTCCAGTCGGTGCTGACCTGCCTTAATACGTTCAAGAGCAGGGAAGTGATTCCACTGAAACTTTTTCAGAGGCTCCTGGGATATATGGCAGCCGCAGTATCTTCATATGCTTCATATGAGACAGCTTCAGCACTGGCTTTGCGAGGTGGGTGTGGCACAGCGGCACGCTCCGTGTGAGAATCACCCCAGCCTGCCACGAAACCCTCAGCTCGTGGTCAGACCCTTCATTTCTCCGGGCCGGAGTGCCCCTAGAACAAGTGTCCAGGCATGCTGTGGTCTTCACAGATGCCTCCAACTGGGGGGTCACGTAAAACGGGCATGCAGTAGCGGGGATCTGGACGGGCCCTCAACTGCATTGGCATATAAACTGCCTCGAGTTGCTTGCAATACACCTTGCCTTGAGACGCCTCAAAACGCCGCTGCTCGGCAAGCATCTACTGGTCCGTACGGACAACACTGCGACCGTTGTGTACATCAATCATCAAGGTGGTCTACGCTCCCGTCGTATGTCACAACCTCATCCTATGGAGTCAGAAGCATCTGAGGTCACTTCGTGCCGCTCATATCTCCGGCCCGCTCAATCGTGACAATCACGACAGCCTGAGGTCTATGGAGAGTGGAGACTCCATCCCCAGATGGTCCAGCTGATCTGGGACCACTTCGGGGCCGCACAGATAGATCTGTTTGCCTCTCCGGACTCATTAGTTGACTCATGCGCTGGCACGCAGCTGGCCTCGGGGCCTCCGCAAGTATGCGTTTCCCCCAGTGAGCCTTCTTGCACAGACACTGTGCAAAGTCAGGGAGGAAGAGGAGCAGATCTTGCTAGTTGCCCCTTATTGGCCCAACCGGACCTGCTTCCCCGAACTTACGCTCCTCTCGACAGCCCCTCCTTGGCCCATTCCTCTGAGAGAGGACCTTCCCTCTCAGGGACGGGGCACCGTGTGGCACCCACGTCCAGACCTCTGGAAACTACATGTCTGGTCCCTGGACGGGACGCGGAGGTTCTAGGTGATCTACCACAGTCATCCGTAGACACCATAATTTCCGCGAGAGCACCCTCTATGAGGCATGCTTACGCCTTGAAGTGGAACCTATTCGTTGAATGGTGTTCTTCTCACCGAGAAGACCCCCGAATTTGCTCGATCTGCGCCGTGCTTTCTTTCCTGTGAGATGGGTTGGAGTGAGGGCTGTCTCCCTCCACCCTCAAAGTGTATGTTGCCTCTATTGCCACACATCACGATGCAGTGGATGGGAGATCCGTGGGAAAGCACGACCTGATCGTCAGGTTCCTGAGGGGGGCGAGGAGACTGAATCCGCCTCTATACCCTCTTGGGACTTATCTCTGGTGCTAACCGCACTGCAGAGACCTCCCTTTGAGCCGCTGCAGGCAGCTGAGTTAAAAGTCCTGTCTTTAAAAACAGTTCTCCTGCTTGCTTTGGCCTGCATAAAGAGGGTAGGGGACCTGCACGCATTTTCGGTCGACAAATCGTGCCTGGAATTCAGGCCGGCTAACTCTCACGTTCTCCTGAGACCCCTGCCTGGATATGTGCCCAAGGTTCCCACCAATCCCTTTCGCGACCAGGTGGTGAACCTGCAAGCGCTGCCTCCGGAGGAGGCAGACCCAGCCCTGGCTTTTCTCTGTCCCGTCCGTTCCTTGCGGTTATATGTAGACAGAACGCAAAGCCTCAGGACCTCAGATAAGCTCTTCATCTGTTACGGAGGCCAGCAGAAGGGAAAGGCAGTCTCCAAGCAGAGGTTGGCCCACTGGATAGTGGATGCCATCATCTTGGTGTATGAATCCCAAGGTGTACCTTGTCCCCTGGGACTGCGAGCTCACTCCACTCGGAGTGTAGCCGCTTCCTGGGCGTTGGTGCAAGGTGCTCCGCTTATAGATGTTTGTAGAGCTGCGGGCTGGGTGACACCTAACACGTTCGCTAGATTCTATAGCCTACGTGTTGAGACGGTTGCTTCCCGTGTGCTCTCTTCACATAAAAGCCAGTTAACACCGTAAGCCCCACTCGATGTGTCGGCTTGCTGCGCCATTCCCCTCCTATGGACTGGATACGTGCGCCATTCTGCTCCAGTTGAGTTCCCCTTCGGCCGAACCCTGTTGAGCTCCTCCGTACTCCCTGCGGCATTGGACGTGGTGGAGCGTCCGATGCTAGGCCTACCACTCGTATGCACTGGTGGAACTTGCTAGGCTGGGTCCATATGTTGTGATCCCTACAGCAATCCCATATGTGTATTCCTCCACAGTACGGCTCCCCGAGTTGAGCCCGTGTCTTTCCCTTGGCAGATCCGCTTTGCCGTCACTGTTCGGTTGATTCTCCCCCCTATTATAGGCTGGAGTCATCCCAGTGACATTCCATATGTTGTACTGATAATGTACCTGATAATTCGCCCAGTTCATATTGTATATCCCACATTTCCCCCCTTCGGGCTGGATGTGGCTTCCGTAGCGTCCCTTCCCTCCATCGATAGGGCACGCTTTCCCAGTGTTATCCAATTCTACTGAGCAGGTCTTGCGGAACAGCAGTGACTTCCCTGGCCTAAGCCCTGTCCTATCACCGCCTCAAGATGCAGGAGGTTCAGCAGGCTTTTGTCTAGGCACTGGAAGGTGGCAGCTCTAGTGGCGCTTTCCATAGTGGATCCCATTCGTCGAACGTGAACGACTGAAAGGGAACGTCTCGGTTGCGTATGCAACCCCCCTTCCCTGAAGGAGGGAACGGAGGCGTAGTCCCTTAGCCACTATTGATGGACCACCGCTGACTCCGAGTTACGCTCGGCTCCTCAGCGAAAAACAAGTGGTGTGTGCATCCGTTTCCGTGTTTATACCCGCGCGGCGGGGCAGAGCGCGTGATGCAACTCATGCACGGCAATGCGTGCATTGGCTCGTTCTAACATGCTCGAAGATGACAGGCTCCCTAGCGTGATTCCATTCAGTCGACATTGACTACATCTCCGTTCCCTCCTTCAGGGAACGAAGGTTGCATACGCAACCGAGACGTTCTTGGTTTACAGATTTATTAAACTCCTTTAGGGTCAAGCAAAACGTCACTAAACCCACTCATCGTTTTAATCATACAGATATAATTATCGCATGGAACCAATCCTACTAATATAGATATTCTACCGCAAAGTGATGTCACTGATCACAACCTTATAATGTGCATACTGCGTACTGCTGATATTTGCCATATCGCACTGCATTATCGACCAGGTAGAACAATTCTCCCATCCACTATAGATGGATTCACAAATAACCTGTACATTAGAACCTGTTGCACCCATCAGATTAAAAAAAGTTTAGAGAGAAAAGTACTGCACCATGGTACAACAGTATTACTCACACAATCAAGAGAGAAACTCTAGAGTGCAAATGTAAACAAACTAATTTAGAGGTCACGTGGAAAGACACAAAGAGGTCACAAAAAGGCTCTAAAAGCAGTTGGGGCAGAGCGTTTCCGCAAACTCATAGAAAATTACCAAAACAATCCAAGGTTTTTGTTTAGTACAGTGGGTAGATTAAAAAATAAACAGACATCACTTGAACTGAATATTCCATTACAGTTTAGTAGTAATGACTTCATGAATTTCTTCACTGAGAAAATCGAAAGCGTCAGAAATACAGTCCTCAATTATCAATTATTGTCCCTCAAGAACAATTGCAGTGCTTTACAATAGGACAGTGTAAGACACTGAAAAAATGTAAAATTAGGGCCATCTGTTTGAGGAACGACTACTCCCCGAGAAGATAAAGGATGTTTATGGAAATTATCATTTGAACTCTCTCTTGTGAAATTAACATCCCCATCCTAGACGCAAGTCTCACCTCAGTATCGTCTTATCTACATCTCTTTCCCTTGACCCCCTCTTCCCCTATCCCTTCTCTCTCATCCTGAGATCACCTGAAATTCACCCAAAAATCTGTTGTTTAATGTGAACAATTATCATACAACACTATATAGACTGTGATGAATGCAAATTCCCATTGTCAGCAAATGTTTCCATTTGAAAGAGGTTTCTGCCCCGGTCTGAGTACTGAGTACATTTAAGAAATGCCTCGAGAGGCTCAGCGCGATTTTGTAGCCAGATCAGCCCGTAATGCTGAATGTCCTCTGACGTAGTATTCAGGGACAGGCATTAAGGTGGTTTTTGTGTTCAGCAGAAGAAAGAAACTCATACAGGTTTGGAACAACGTGAGGGTGAGTAAATGATGACATAATTTTCATTTTTGGATGAACTATCCCTTTAAAGCAAAGGTTGAAACCAATTTAACAACAAACTTAACAACATTAATCAATACATTGACAGAACAGTATTGGTTTTTTTTTGTCATTAACTATTAAAGTATATTATAGTTCTTGCAGAGAATGTACCTCCAAGATCCATGAAAATCTTTTTAATTTCTTCTAAAGTATACTTCAGTTATTTTGGATACTCCATATTCAATGCGTTCATGAGTCCGAACAAGTATGCGTATGCTGCTGGCAGATCTGTAATGTCCTCAAGAACAATGGCCTCTTCCAGTATTAGTTGGTCACAGTTGGTAGTGATGTAACAGCGGCATATTCGACAACAGTAAGGACTCCGATCTTTACACCTTTGGTGCTGTGATCTAGCCTACAGGATCAGTATCCTGGGAGAATAATTCATGGACAATAAAGGGGTATTAATGGAAGTGTAAATTTAAATACAAAAACAACAACATTATTATTGATGTTGTTGTGTAAATAACCTGAATACATGTAAAACATACATAGTTTAAAAAATTGCCAATTTTTTTTAATGAAAATGGTAATTTACCAGATGCATCTTGAGTAAACTTGTAGAGTTTTCATGCAGGAAAAGTAGCAACCCCTCAAGATCTATCTGTTCTTTTCCGATGTATGGTAATGACATTCACCTAAAAAGAAAGAAAAAAATGTTATATATATTTTTTAAATCTGCTGATGCACTATGACCTTAACTCTTAATAATTTGACATAGGGATCTCAAGTGCTTTGGGAGTTAAAAGTACAGCACACCCAAAACTTATAATTCTGTCATCTTTTACTCTCCCTCATGTAATTCCAAATCCATATGACTTGGTCCATAACAAAGATTTTTTTAAAGAATGTAGGCTGCAGATTGTACAGTGGCATCAAAAAAGATGTAAAATCATAAAATTTGTCAACAAAACATGCACTGTTTCCCAATTGACACAACTGAATGAAAAACAGACTGATATTATTATGAAGTTTATGATATTGATAACTGATATTATGAAGTTATTTACTTACTATTTTCCTCTACGTGTTCATTCAAAGTAGAATCTCATGGCTGATTAAAAAACAACTGTTTTTTTAAACAACTGCTTAACCTCTGAAATATGGAAAAACGCCACTGGTTCCTGCATGTCTTGAGACACCATTTTGAATGAATGCAAAAAGGCCTTGAAAACACGTCAAATGTCACTGTATGTAAATGACTGAAATTTGTTCTATCTTTCAAATTTCTCCTTTTGTGTTCTGCAGGTCAAAGGAAGTCATAATGGTTACACATGATATAATATACACATATTATACACATCATTTTAGGGTTAACTAGAGTAAAAAAAAAAAAAAAAAAAATAGTAATGGGTTTTCTTAAAGTAATATTTTCCATGTGATTAATAACATTAACATAATAACATTAAATTGGACAACAAATGTAATTAGATATGAAAATATGAAAAAATGTGCAGAGTTGCATTAATGGTTTTATTCAGAAAGCTGTTAATACTGCAGTATTTTGAATATATTAAAGGATCTTAAAAGAGTTCCTGTTCATCCAGCTTGGATATTGTGTACTTTTCAAGGGATATGTTGATCTTCCACAGGAGGTCAACGTTACAGATACAAGAAAACTCCATGGAGATCTGTAAAAAAAAGTCAATAGGAATCACCACAAAGTTTTACTACTATAATACTAAAATGTTCTAAATCTCTAGTAATAATAATTAAAATAATAATTAATATTGAAGAAACTAAGATAAGAAACCAGGTAATAACAGTTGCTATTAAATGGTTTATGGTAAATGGAAACATTTTCAATCTTAAAAAAAGACCAGGAGCTTTTGGTAATAATGGCTTAAGCCCCAGCCCCTCGCAACGGCACTGCTACTACTACTACTAAAGACAATTGAAAGGGACTTTGTTACTACTCTATAGCCAATCTTAAAGGGATAGTTCAACCCCCAAAAATTATTTTGTCATAATTTACTCCCCCTCATGTTGTTCCAAACCTGTATGATTTTCTCTCTTCAGCTGAACACAAAAGAAGATATTTTAAAGAATGTTGGTAACCAGACAGTTGACAGTAGCCATTGATTTCCATAGTATATTTTTCCCTACTATGGAAGTCAATGGTTACGTCAACTGTTTGATTACCAGCATTCTTTAAATATCTTCTTTTGTGTTCAACAGAAGAAAGAAACTCATACAGGTTTGGAATTTTTGGGTGAACTATCTCTTTAAGACTCCCTTATTGGAGGACATTTTCAGTCTGATGGGCTTTACAACGCGACGTCAAAACATTTGCATTGAAGAGTTGCATTTTCTGTTGAATGCAATTCTGTAAAATAAACGTATGAGTGCTTTGCTATTGAAGACACTGCGATGTAATTCAGGACAGTGGTAACAGGTGACCCTTCCTCCATGCTACGCACTACGTACAGACGTAAACACGTGCTGCTCCTGCTCACAGATTTCTATTCACTTCTCCATCCCTCTCCTCCCGCATCATTCAGCAGTAGCAGAGATGGCGGAACCCGCCACAGCAACGCTTTCTCCGGCCATGAGCCCGAGCTCCGAGCCTCCGTCCGGCACACACTCTCCCACGGCAGGCGGAACACAGCGGCTCCTGTTTACGCATGACCTGGTCTCTGGAAAACACCGCGGGGCGATGCGTTTTGGGCTCGTACGGATGATTCACGGCGAGGAGGATTTTGAAGATTCGGACTCCGAGATTGACGGTGATGGCGGAGGGAGAGGAGGTGGTGGCTGCGGTGGAAGAGGTGGAGGCGCTCCCGGTAACTCCGACAACGAGAGCGGGGCGGCGGACACACGGTCATGGCCTCTCGGTAGAGAATTCGTGCGGGTTCAGTGGTATCCTGAAGGAACGAAGCAGGATATTCGGGAAACACAGGTAACGTTACTGAACGGCGCTGATGATTTGTGCGTATTGTTCTTCCTTTATAGCCAAGCCAACCACAATGATCAGCAACTCAATATTTCACTCTCATTCTCTGTCGCAATGATTTAAACAAGGCCGAGATACGTTTATATTCTTTTACTTTCATCAGAACATGACCAGGATGATGTAATTTGATTGATGATCCCCAGAATGCTGTAGGCAGCCCACAAGGTTTAGGGATTTGGCCGTTGAATCTAACATAATGATCTAACGTTAGCCTATCGAATGGGCGCAGTGAGCTACTTATGAAAACACTTAAACAAGAGAATTTATTACATTAAGCGTTCAGGACTAACATGGAAGCTGATCGGCTGTGAACAGTTAAGTTTTTAATCTCTAGATTGTAACGAGTCATTGACTCGTAGCCATCATTTGTGTAGCCAAACATTTATTCAGGCGTGGACAGTATCCAATCACTGGTCAATAAATAGTGTTTGCATCTCCAACTCAGCCAGCAGTAAACAATGTCAGTGCACAATAATTATGGCCAGTTAGGCCTTCCTCTGATGTTTCTGGACCTTCAGTGTCTTATTTTGTTGAATGGTTTTCAGATATATTTTTGTGTCAGTTCCCTGTTAAAGCATGGACCAGCCCTGACCAGAACTCACCATTTTATTCTCCAGCTCCCAGCTGTAGTTTCAGAATAAAACACTGTGAATGAGAATACAACACTGGGCAGCTGTTGTTCCTAACAAAGACATACCATCAGGCTGATAACCACCCCACCCTTCAATGCATGGTTAAGGCCTACCAGTACAGGAATGGAACTACAATTGACTAAACAAACAAACAAAAATCTGTAGATTGTGTAGTTGTTTTCATACTAACATAAATGTAGATATCTTAATGTTTCTGGTGCCAGTGCAGAATTATTTGTTTAAAACCAACTCAGAAAAAGATGCACACAATGCACTTTTTTAACAGAAAAGAGTATTCATACTCTTCTCTGATTACAATGTGTAGGCCTTGATGTTTTACTTATTTTCGAAAAAGTTGGTGGTAGTTTTATTTTATTTTAAGTCATGTATGTAAAGTGTTCTCCCAGTTGTACAAATAAATGTAGGCCTAAGTATAGGTCTACACAGTATAGCTTTCTCACCATAGAAAAGACAGCAATGCTCATGACTAATCACATTTACATTTAAACATTCATCATTCATCATTTATATTTTAACAATAATACTGTATATGGAGTCTTATATGATCTTTTCCATGTTTATTTAAATTCCTACTTCTTAGCGTGGCCAATATTACCGTAATATTGCATTGTCTTTACCACTAGCAAAGGGCAATACTGTATGAAATGTATTGTTATCTGACATAACTTTTTCTGCACATGCACTTTATGCTTTAATTTGGTATGGTGTCTGTGATGCAGCATTCAAGCTGTCAGGGACCAGAAGCATGTGTCAGCATGTGGTCTGCTGGGAAAAAGGACCCAGTGGGCAGGAAGAACCGTCCAGTTCAGTAGCTCTTTATTTCTTTTCTTTTGGAAAGCTTTTGGACAGATGTTGGTTATGCTAATGATGACTTTGCTTGTCCTTGATAAGTAATTAGCATCTCCTTCCTATCCAAGCAAAGTTTTCTTCCTTGCTCTAAGTGTTCAGGCTCAGAATGACAAGGCTTAGTACACAGGAAGATTGGTCTGCTTCTATAGATGAGTCCTGCTCTACATCTCATCTGTTCAGCAGATGTCTCTGACCAGAGTAATTTCAAATCAGGGATTGCATTTTTGTTATGTATGTTTCATTCTATTTCTTGTACTCATCAAATGGCTGCAAACAGGAAAGTAATGGAAAATAGTCTGTTCATGAGATCTTTACAGTATTTATATCACCAAAGCAAAATTTTCAATATAATTTCTAAATAATATCTCTGTTTCAGCGATATTCAATATTGGTAGTAATATTATCCTTGTAGCTGAGACTCTTCAGGATCATTTATTTGTCTAGATCGAGTGCAGTCATGATAGGCCATTCCATCATTATGTCCATCTCTGCTTTGCAATAATGCAGTATTATGCCATCATATTAATAGCCCAATACATTAATATCTGAGCTTTCTCTGTTGCATAGGTCTTAAAGGTTTAGCAGCAGACTGCTTGAGCTGAGGTTTGCTCTATTGCCATTTGCCATGCCACTGAGTCTTTAATTGACTTAACTGTAGTTTGAAACCTAGACTCTCACTCATGTTCTTTCCCCTTTCATTTTACTTTCAAAGTATGTTTGTTGGTCCATTTTTAATCTTGTAAAACAAAGGTTGTCTTGGATTTTTAATAGTTTTTGTCCATGTGTAGATAATTAATCTGTAGTAGTAATTTTGGATCTGATCAAGCAGGTTAGGACACCCTGCCAAGGACCCTGTGCATGTTAGTTCAGCTTTGTATTAGAAAGATGTGTGCAAAGTGTGACCAAGGTTTTTTTTCTTCTTTTTTTTCATTTTTTTTTCAAACCAGGAATTAGGGGTGGGCGAGATGACCATTATGTTATATCACTATATGAGTAATTTTATTTCACAATAATTATCATAATATAGTAATTTTTGCTTTAAATATATCAAAAGTTTGATACCATAGACATTTCATAATTTTTGTCACCTTGTCAATATCACAAAAAACTAATACTAGCCAAAAAAAAAAAAAAAAAAAAACCACAAGCTTACTGAAGACATGTAAACAATCAGTGATAAAATAAGAACAAATAAACGAATTACAAGCAATAGGACAAAAAATAACTAAAATAGACCTACATGAAAAAATTCAAGCATTAAGAAATGATACATCAATTGTAAATGTATAATAAAAAAATAAAAACACTGCGTTGTCATCACTGTGTAAATTAAATATACATTTGTTCTTATTAAAGTTACAAAAAGTGATTTAGTCAAGAGCAGGTAGTGATTTTCTCTCTTGTTTGATTTGTATGAATGACATGAATGACAATGGCAGGAATATTAGGCTGCTGTCACTTTAAGAGCTGACCAGATCAATATACTGTTACACATGTTTTCTTTTCTTAACTGTTTACATTCACTTAAGGCATAAATGACTGTATATAGGATACTTCCAAAGACAGGCATTTTGACTCATACAAGTGTGTGTATTTAACCGTTCAAAGCCAATAAAGTGGCAAAAATAATAAGGTGCTCACTGAGCAGCGGCTTCACGTGCGTGCATCTCTCAGACAGTGCGCATATAGCGAAATGAGTTCTGTTTCGCTGCCTATTGCACTTCAACGGTTTAAAATCACTTGTTTTAAACCACTGTGCTTAAAAACGTATGCAGACGATAAGCTTTCGTGGCCATGGGCGCAGCACAGAAAAAAAACTGCGAAAGAGACGATAGTCTAAAATCTCTACTGGTTGACACATTTCTATCAGTTAATCGTGTCTACCGGTATGTCGCCCACAGTGGCGGTTCTACATTGAATTACACCCTGGGCGAGACCCCCTTCGAGACCCCCCCCATAAGAATTTTTTCTTACCCCATTGGCAGATCATGTTTTGCTTGTTTTAAGCAAAAACTAAATTTTTATTTATTTCCCCAGAAAACAAGACTTAATATCTTATGTCATTTTACTACTTTAGTAAAATAACGTTATGCATCTTTATTTAAGAAATGTTTGATATTTGGACTGGAAACAAGACAAAAATACTAAGTAAGAAAAGCATTTTTTTTGCAGTGTAATAACTGAACTTGTAACAGTTTTGTTGCAAAGCACAATATTATGGTGAAATTAGATCTCGTGTTTGAGTTAAAACCGAATTATTGTTAAGCATAGCAAGAATCATAGCAAAAAGGCTAACAAATAAGAGTTATACCCACCAATTAATATTGCCCCTTCATTCATGACATGGATACCGTAATCATAAAGAGAAAACATAGTTGCATACCTTTATCTTTCGCTCGTTTCTAAATTGGGCACCTGATGGCTTTGACCTTTCTTGTCCATCTCTTATTTGGCACTCGACATCGACAATCAACAGATTTCCCCTGATCCCCCATACCAACTGTCACTCACGACGAGTCACGACCAGAAGTCAAGACTAAACCAATTCACCTTGGTGGTGGTGACCAAGTAATCGTTTTGTATTACCTATTTTTATTAGCCATTCAGACAATTCAGAAAAACAAAAATGTGCAGGAAATATAGAGGCCTGTATTTATAATATTATGAATGAAATGTGCGTTATTTGGAAGAAAGTCGAGGTGTGACTGACTTAGATAACTATATGGATCCCCCCCTTGTCCGTTCCATTTGGGAGAGATCCAGAGGTGAACTGTCATCCGCGCCCGCGCCTCCGCGCCCCCTCCCCTTTCCCCTTCTCAAACAAACAGCTTCTGTGCACGGCATCTTCTCAGCAAGCAGGGGCGCAAATTTGCCAATTCCCCACACAGTGAAATTATAGATAATAGAAAACCGCTTCGCGGCGCAGATTTTTTTTTCTTTTTTTTTTTTTCTGCTCGTGCCGGCAGCGCCGCCCCCCCAAAAATGCCGCCCCGGGCGATTGCCCGGTTCGCCCGTGCCAAAAACCGCTACTGGTCGCCCACCACTCACCTAGACCCCATTTGCAGCTCACAGGTAGACCAAGCTTGCATACAGTCATAATATACAGATTCTGATTGGCACTTATACAAGGACAATTATTTGATGTTTAATACAGCCATGTGGAGCATGTTTTTGAACCAGTGAGATTTCCCTGTTGGCAGGACTACCCAGTGCAACTACAAAATTGAAACTGAAACCAAGTGACTTACAAAATTCTGTTGGTCACTCACAGTTGTGGCTGGTTAAGACTGTGGCTGGTTGATTTAACACTGTAGAGCTAACTTGCATTAATGCTTGTTGTGAATGTGATCAAGCACAATGCAAGGACTCTTTTCCTCTGTTTCTCACATTTAAGGTCAGAAAACATCCTCAATTTTTCAGGGTCATTTGTATGGGGTCAGATTGTTTTCAGTAGTTTTGCATCATAATACAGCCCAGTTCTGTGGATGTTGTTTATTTATTTATTTGTTTATTTGTTTATTTTTGGAACAATCCTATTCTCTATAGTGTGAACCAGTGGCCCAGTTTGGCAATAGGTAGTATTTAACTGCTACTTAACACTACTAATTGCTTACTACAAAATCAAAATAATGACAGGAAGATTTTAATCGATGTAGTAAGGCATTTAAACAGTCAGGGAAGGGGCGTGTCCTTTTAAGGCGTGGTTCCTGTAGTGCTGCAGTGTTCTGCTGCAGTCCCTCCTTCTTTGCTCCAACGCACACGTACATGTACAGCATTTTGTTCATTTGCACATGAAGTTTAAACAAACATACAATGAGCAGATTCTTATTGATTTTTGTAATTGAGCCTTGTTTTGGGCTCGAGCAGTGAAGGTTACTGAAAACTGAATAAAATATGAGCCTGTTTTACTGAAAAAGGTTCACAAATTTAGGACCATAATATGTGACATTTTAACATGACACAACGTTTTTTTTCCCAAGATTGAAAGAATAAACAACAAGAATTAAACTTATTATCAGGAAAATATATATTTTTTGTGTGTGGAATAAGTACCATCTGTTTTTGTTATTGTACTGTCAGTGATCCATTCAGCTCTCTTCAGTGTGTTTGTTTGTGTGCATGTGTGGATGAGAAAGAGAGAGACATTGCTGGAAATGCTGGGATAACTGCCCATTTAACTCTCCACGTCCCACCTGACTGTGCATTACCACATACTGCACTGCTAGGTGCTTAAAAAAAATCCTGCTGTGAGCCGGAGCTGAACTGGAGGCATTTGTAATCAACTAGTTCTTGGCTTCTACAATTTGCAAAAAACAGGATTGCTCTTTCTAGAAAAGTCATGTTGTGAAATGGCAAATAGGATGCACTCGAAAACCAAGACAGCTTGAGTCTAGTATCTAAATTATTTGTAAAGAACACCATTGTCACTCAGTCACTCTTTCTAGTGTTCTCACCCCACACTTCATGAACAGAAGGATGTAGCATAGATCACAAATGGGTATTAATAGTATCCTACCCTACCCTCACAAGAGACAGAATGAGCCCAGGGCCTGATATGAATCACAGCTAGTATTATTTTACTATGGAGGTAAACTAACTGCATCTGTAAAGGACTGCAGGATGTGATTTAAGGATCATTTGAATTTGAATTAATTTGGTTTGAGTCAGAGTAAAACTGGTCCCATTTGGAGTCTGTAATGTGAAAAAAATCTCTGGAATAAATGCTACAGATGCTTAAACAATGAGATCAGATCCATGGCCCCTGAGATTTTTCTGGATGGCAGCTCATCAGGACACAGCATGAATCCTGAATACATGATCGCAAAAAGAAGGTTGCAATGTCCCATCGGTCTTTTGTCTTACAACATCTTTCCTTTGTTTCTCTCATTCTGTCTCTTTCTCACCCCTGACTCAGCTGTGGGGGTAGGGCTAACCCTATAGATTGCCCAATAAGACAATGGGCAATCCCTGTACTGTGGCTTTGTTATAGATGACCATTTCAGCACATTGATCAATAAACATGTTTCCCCGTTACAATTTCAGATTTAAATAAATGTAAGCTCTAAAATGGACAAAACTGATCTGTTTTATAAAATGCATTCATTTTCAGATGTTTCAACAAATTTAGTCCATATTGCCTTTTATTCTTATGGAAGGCATTTTCTGCCAAATTTAAATAAATAAATTAAATGATTAAAATTAAAATTAAAACCAGATTAACGATTTCATTACAGAAAACTGTATGCAAAAAATGTGACAAAATTAAGAATGAAATTAAATGATTTCATTTTCACAGTGACAGTGCATTATCCCTGTCAAATTGAAAAATAAAATGCAATTGGTGATTTCACATTTCATTTTCACTACAGTCTCGAGGCAAGACTGCCAATATTAAAATGAAAAGCCAAACGTGAAAAAGAAACTACAAATACAGTTTTTACAATGCTCTGTATTAACGCTCACGCAATAATAGTGACACAATTCAAATACAAATGTAAATTTTCGTTTTCATTTTAATTCCTCTTTTATTTCACAGTTTTCATTTTCGTTTTCATTTTCAAAGACGGCCTGCATGCAAATTCTATGTTAATGAGTGGGTGTGGCTTATTCTAGTAACGGCGCTGAGACACGCCTTCTGTAAAGCTGATTTATTCAGATACAGCACTAGCCTAGCCTAGAAATCTAGACGCACCCTAGCGGCAGCAAAATTATTTTGCAGCCAGGGTGGGTCTAGCAACTCTCAATAGACCTTTTTGCTGCAAAAACCTAAATTGGGTCAGGCCAATCACGTCGTGTATAGAGTAGGCGGGGGCGGGCTTAACATATGACGACAGAGTTGCGACGGTTCCTGCCACTTGAAAACAAAGAATGACGGCTGCTGCGGATGGAGAACAGCGGTCTTTCGAATCGGCTTTGGCCGCAACTCTGGAGGACTTGGAGTTAAGTTTTTCTTTGAGAAAAGAACAAAGAACGGCACTTAAGTCATTCTTAAAAAAAGGAAGATGTGTTCGTAGTTTTGTCGGCCAGATTTAAAAGTTGAATCTATCAACTAACGTTAGCTCCGCTGTTGGGAAAACGCTCTGGTTGGTTGAAGCGCTGTCCTATTGTGTGCAGAGGGAATTTGAAAGACAGCCGTTTATCCCGCCCATCAGATTGACCGTGTCTATGGTGAGTTGCCAGACTAAACATCTTGATGTACGTCTGGCTTGCCAGGCTAGCACTAGCCTAGAGTACCTTATTGCTTTTATAAAACGGTTTCCACGCAATACAAATATTAATCCCGAAACATATGTATCTGTGCAACTTTCATGAAGTAAAATGAATCACTAAAAGCCAATTCCTTCCGCTGGAGAAAAAAAAAAGTCCCTGACCATAAAGCAACAGAAGAAGTTACATTATTTCTCCATTAGATGGAGACAAAAGACTGTCTTAATGAGTGAGTCAGTCAGTCAGTAGAGAAGACTTTTGAAATGACTCAAACTTGTGATCACGGAGAAGAAAGACGCAACTGACATGACTATACCCATACACAAAAGTATATATTTTGGAATATATGCAAATATTTGAAATTGGCCCAATAAATATATTTCACACTTAACATCATATATTTTTGTTATATTTCAGAATATATTTCAATGTATTTGAAATATATGCCACATATATTTTGACACTTTTGGGGACCCATACAGAAAAAATACATTGAAATATATTCTGAAATATAACAAAAATATATGATGTTAAGTGTGAAATGTTGCCTTTGGCTTGCTATTTTGGGGATATTTAATTTAATTTTATCAATCAATAAATTCCACTAGAAACAAACCTTGTTGTATTATTTTAATTTAAAGGTGCATTAAGCAAGATTCTGAGTTTTTGCAGAACTATGCCACCTCTGGCGGCAAGTGAAACTGCAGCCAGAGATGTGCACGCTCATGGACCACACGCACACGCACGCTTGCACGAGCACGAGCTGTTCATAACCAAAGGAGCATCAGCCGCAACTCTTTTGTTTACAATCATAATGTCTTCAGAGGTAATAAAGTTATAAATCTGCAAGGGATTTTAAATAAGTGAAAGGAAAGGCAATTGAGTAAATTACACACTTATGTGTGAGGGAAAAACGGGGGTAGTAGAAAACTTCGTTTTTTATTTCCATCTATCTCCATGTTGAACTGTGTTATGTGTTTACTGTATCCACTTATGATTGTATTATTATGGAAACACGTTCATGAACAATATAAGTTGTTACTTTGTAAAAGCTCAAAGCACAGTCGGTCATAAAAGTACTCTCAATTGTCTCAAGGTAATAAACAATTAAATGGCACTATGACGTTACCATAAAAGCCAAACAGGCTAATCCGCCGAAGATTTGCGGGGGTTTAGCCTGTTTTATTGATCTGCTAAGTAGCATATTCCAATAGCAATACATCCTAATTAAGCAGTAATTTGCTCAAAATTTGTGTCTAATTATCTAACTTGTATATCAGCATTTTATATCACACTCAAGATATTTGAACTGTTTTAATCGAATAGCAAATCATTAAACTACATGTAGTGCAGATTTATTTAGTAGATATTTTGCCAGGGACAATTTGCGTTGGTGTTTGAAATGAACTACAAGCAGGTCTCTTACAATCCATCTTCTACGGAGAATGCCGGCGAATACACAAACCTGCCAGACATAGCTATGTGAGCGTGCCGTGAACGCGCATGACGTCACGCCCAGTCTAAAATTCCGGCCCGAATCCCTCTTATTTATTTTACTTTACAGGATTATAGAGACAATCTCAGTGATCAGAGAAGGGCTCATTCAGCCCATCAGGCAATTGTTTAAGCATGTATGGGTTAGAAAACGGGTATTTTTAACATGAAAAGTTGCTTAATGCACCTTTAATACTGTGAAGCTGCTTTGATACAATCTGTATTGTGAAAAGCGCTATACAAATATACTTGACTTGACTTGAAATATATTTATTGGGCCAATTTCAAATATTTGCATATATTCCAAAATATATACTGAAAATATATTTCAAATATATTTCTTTTGTGTATGGGTAGGCACGGACAACCCCTTAACTGTTAAAAGTACAAGATATCACATCGGACATTCAAACGGATTTTTTATTATGAATATAGGACTGACCTGAAGGAAAATGCTATATATAGCCTACTGTAAATGCAGGTAGGCTACACTCGCTTTCTCGATCTCATCCAGAAGTTGTTACTGGAAATGAAAATCAGCATTGTGATTCTTTTTGTACACAAACTTAAAATAACCAAAAGACACGTAACAGTTAAAAAGCGGACAGATACAGGCTAGTGCTGTATCTGAATAAGTCACGGCTGAAGGGCGTTGTTAGGCACGACGCGAATATGAAACATTGGCCGAGGTTCTCGGTTAAAGCTAGCGGGAATTAATGTCTGGCTATAATTGTTGTAGAAATTGTGTTACTAAGACTTTTGTACACCCAAATAGTTGAATTTCCAAAACAGTCTAATACATGAATGAACCTCATCGATTATGGTCTAGTCTGAGTCTAACATCATAACTAACATGGTCAGGCCGGTTGTTTCCACGTTCTAATGCTGCAGCAGCTTCCCGCAAAAACTCCCTAACAGATTTCGCCATATCTCGTCGTCTCGATTACAATATATTCACATTTAAATAATTTCGTTTCACACATTCAACTCATGCACACGGGACGTCGATGACTTAGCTTTACAGAAGGCGTGTCTCTAGCGCCGTTACTTGGATAAGCCACACCCACTCATTAACATAGAATTTGCATGCAGGTTGTCTTTGAAAATGAAAACGAAAACTGTGAAATAAAAGAGGAATTAAAATGAAAACGAAAATTTACATTTGAATTTGAATTGTGTCACTATTATTGCGTGAGCGTTAATAAAGAGCATTGTAAAAACTGTATTTGTAGTTTCTTTTTCACGTTTGGCTTTTCATTTTAATATTGGCAGTCTTGCCTCGAGACTGTAGTGTAAATGTGAAATCACCAATTGCATTTTATTTTTCAATTTGACAGGGATAATGCACTGTCACTGTGAAAATGAAATAATTTAATTTCATTCTCAATTTTGTCACATATTTTGCGTACTGTTGAAACATTGGCCGAGTTTCATTACAGGAAATTTTCTGTAATGAAATCGTTAATCTGGTTTTAATTTTAATTTTAATCATTTAATTTATTTATTTAAATTTGGCAGAAAATGCCTTCCATATATTCTTGTTGTTGTTTTTCTATTGCATTAGATGTAGTCTCAAAGGTTTAATTTTAAGCTACCTTTTGGTTTTTGTCAACTATATATTCTCCTGACCTATTCAGAATACTTTTCATATGTTCAATATTCTTTATTTTTGTTTTGTTTCACTTCATCTCTCTTTCTCTTTGGTTCTTAATGTATTTTTTCTGTTCTTTACAAAAAAACTGATATACTACATTCATTCTTTTGTTGTTGTTGCTTAATCTGTTTATTAAACTTTTACAATAACAGGATACAGGTACAAGAAAACAGGGAAAAATATTATTCCCACTCCACCCCTAACCCCAAACACAAAGAGGGAAAAACAATGATAACTATAGAGTGCATGTTAAGCATTTGTAAATATATATATATAAAAAAAAAAACACCTTTTTTTGATATATATATCTAGAGATATAGACAGATATTTAGACATATGCACACAAAATCATACACGTCTCAACAGATTCGAGCCACCATCATGATAACATCTTATTGTTTAAATTGACAGGACGTAGAAGTAGTACTAGAAAATTCAGGAAAAAAAGATAATGAATGGTTCCCCGGTCTGAAAATATACTAATGTTGCCTTTAATTGTATACCTGATTTTTTTCCCAAATGAATGAAGTTCATTCAATTGCAATTGCCAGTCGTCAAAAGATTGAGGGAAGGACATTTTGTTTCCATAACAGGAGAATGTGGTGTCTAGCCAGTAATGTTAGGAAAGCAAAAGTGTTTGCAGTATATCCGGATAGGCCATTGATATTTGGGGAGAGTCCAAAAAGTGCAACCAGAGGACAAGACACAATCTTTGTTTCTTTGACACTGAGTAGAAGTAATTAAAAATTGATAGTCAGAAAGAAGTTATTGATGGGCATAACAAAAAACATGTATTAAATCAGCCGGGGCCTTATGGCAATGATCACGAAGGGGATCAATACCCTGTTTACCCGGATAATTTTTTTGCTAGCATCACTTTTGTCCAATAAACACGGTGAATACATTTTAATTGAATGAGAAGTATGGACACGGAGCAGGAGCTGGTTCCAAGCCTCTTCTTCAAATGTAAGGTCTTTACCACTGCTGTTTAATAAAGGAGAGAGAGGAGGTGGTGATGGAAGAGATTAGTCTGTATAAAGTGGACAATTCTAGCCTTTTGTCTAGGGCTACTTCAAGAATGAGACATATCTGGGATTTTGGTGGGTGATTCGGGAAAGTCAGGGAATTAATTTTTTAGCAAATGGTACTACATTCTAATTTTGTCTCATGGGGAGGGTTGATATGGGAAACCTCTGAAAAAGACCACCATCTTTCAGAATTAAGTACAATTTGAACCTGTATAAATGCACCCCCCCACCCCCCCAAAGAAAAGTTGCTAAATGCAAAACCTTGATTCAAACTTTCCTACATGGGTAGTTGATATGAAATTTTGAGCAGTTTCAGCAGTGTTTTGAGACATGCTGTTAATTTCCAGCTTATATTAATTTAGAGACTTAATTATGTTAAGTGTGAGCTGTGAGCACCATAGTCAAGTCAAGTCACCTTAATTTATATAGCGCTTTTAACAATATAGATTGTTTCAAAGCAGCTTTACAGTGATAATAGGAAAGTAAAGTAACATAGATTGTTTTGGCTTTACAGCATCTCTAGAATAAAGTTATTGTCCAGCTAAAGTTAGTTTTGATTGATTCACTTCCGTCGCAACGATCATTAGTTATTAACTTAGGGGCTGCTAACACGACACCATTCTAACAGAAAAACCTTAAGTTCTCTCTGCGCAAACTTTAAAAACGCAAACCTGTGAGAACGCTGATGGTGGGCACATGTGTATTACGTGTTTAGTCTATAGGCATGCACGTTTTAATATATATGTGCGCAGGCGTGTAGTCCTTAGATTAAGGGGTTTATTTTCAAACCTCAATATTTAGAATCAGTGGTTTGTTCAGTTTTTCAACGACCAATTCTTAAACTTTTACCCAAAGAGCCATATAAAATCAAATAGGCCTAAATCTGATTATAGTTTTTTTTTAGAAAACAACAACAACAAAGTCCTTAAAGAAATAGAGTGCTGCAGGTGGACTACAGAGGACATTAAACGTCATCACACCGAACTGGTAAACTCATCTGCACACAAGTCAGCTTTCAACTTGTTGTGTTAATAATCGCGCTCTTGCAAAATATTATAACTCGTTATTTATCAGAAAAAAAAAAAAAAAAGACAGAGTTGTTGGAAGCTTAGTGACTTTGAAGCCATGTAACCGTAGTGTAGTTTGTTTATAGCCAGTGTTTGGCTTTTTACTTCTGCCAATTGTATTTAGGTTTCATGTCTTCATTTTTGAAGATTATCATGTTGAACAAAATGTGCAAGAATCATAAACTTTTGTTAGTTATATAAATTATTTTCTGCAATAATCCAAAAGCCAATGGAAAAATACATATTTTTTTCTACCATATGAAAATTTAGATATTGGAATTGTATGATCTGCTTTTTTGAGTTGAATTTGGTTAAATTTGGCCTTTATTAGAGTGGGTCAGTAACAGGATCTCAAGGATGCCCCAATTAACAGATAGAGCTGTCCTGGATCCAGATTTAGTGTTTAACCCAGGAATTACAGATTTTCTCATGTTCTTGTATTACACATACACTTGGTCAAATTGTTATTTGTTGCATTGTTTCTACCATAGTTTTATGATTTTGACAACCAAATGATATGAAATATTTCCAGATCAGCAGATATTGTAAAGAACAATTTAAACTGATATTCAGACCTAATAGTATATGACACTATTCAGTGTCTCATGAATAGACGTTAGATTAAAATTATTTCAGTAAATCCGAATCTGATCTTCCAAAACTAGACTTGACTTTTTAAATGCACAAAGCATGTTTATGAGCATTTAGCAGATGTACATCAGGTCAGATATATCTAAACTCTTCTTGATACATAGACCCTGTCCAAAATGGAAACCTAAGCCCTCGCAATCTTCCTCTGAGTCCACACTTTCGTGACATGACGCTGCTTTGACTGTCTGGTAGAAGTCTGCTGCGTAGCTTGCGAGCACTTGCGAGCCCGGCTAAAGTGTGCATTGCCTATTGGCTGCAAAGGGGGCGCTTGCGAGCACCCTTCTGAAACCTAAAATGACAAATGGCACATCCCACGGTCTTGTGAACTTGAGCATGCAAGTCCATTGAAGACTAAACATTTACTGTTTAGTGTTATTCTTTTGTATTATTTTTTCTTTATTATTTTTCATAATAATTTCATAATTTATTTTATGAGTCAGAGTATGTTGTACATGTGTGCTGAGCAGAGAGCTGGGAGAGTTATATATTTTGCTTAGAGGTATGTGTGCAATGTAACACGTTCACTGAGCGGAGATGTTCCACTGATGATGATGCTTTAAATTCGTACAGTTGGCATGTTCCTTACAAGGAAAGGAATGTTTCAACTGATGCAAATGTACCACTAATGTATACACAGAGGGAAAGTGGATTGTACCATGTGCAAGCATGAGGTATACGTTCCATTTTTAAACAGAAGCAACATGTTTTTCTACCTTACAAGGAAGTTGTAAGTCCCAGAGTGGTGTATATAAGCTCAATCTTACTGTACCACCTCAGAGAAACATAGAGGCATGACGGGGTGAGAGGATAGAGAAATGGGGAACAGAGAAGTCTGGAATGAAGACCACCTCTCACGTAGCCTTATTCTTAAATGCCTGTTTCTCTCTGTCTGATACATGTATAAAAATAATAAATAATTAAAGCTGCAAGCAGCATTTAGCGGGGTTCAAGCATTTAAGGCCTTTAAGCACAAAAGCATCAAAAGTTATTAAGTTTTATTTAGCAAGCATGTAACCACTGACATAATAGATGGAAAAGACCATTTACAGCAAATACAGGCAATGTACCATAGGAAATATATGGTTTTAAAGCTTTTTATAGCAGTTATAGTGCCATCTATGGACCGATCTCCATAAAATTGTTTACTGTGACCTCAAATTGAACCCATACACATGTGTACTGAGTTTGGTGAAGATATATCATTTACTTCTTGAGTTATAGCCATTTTAGTAAAATAGGCTCCTCCCACAATAATTGACCACATTCTAGTATTATTTACTATGATTCTAGCATGATTTACATAGTTTACCATGATTTTATCTTAGTTTACCTTGATTTACCATATTCTAGCATGATTTACCATGATATACTACATTCTAGTATGATTTACCATTGTTTACTGTGATTCTAGCATGGTTTACCATAGTTTATCATGATTTATCATAGTTTACCATGATTTACCCTGTTCTAGCATGATTTACCATGATATACCACATTCTAACATGATTTACCATAGTTTACCATGGTTTACCTTGATACACCACATTATAGTATTATTTACTATGATTTACCATGTTTCTAGCAATTATGTGAAGTGTCAGTGCAAATGAAGTGATAAACACTGACAAAATCTGATTGTGTTATAATAGTTATTGTTATATAAGTGATTTTTAGAGTCTAAATATGAATGTGAGCACATGTGAAAAGACTTAATTAATAAGTAGAATGGCCAGCAGAGGGCAGAAGAAGACCACTTATTGGCTCATTTTCACTTTAAACTTCATGATTTTCACCAGTTTTCTGGACTAAAGCAAACCAGTTTTTCCATGTTAACTCAATAATGCATGCTTACACACACACACACACACACACACACACACACACACACACACACACACACACACACACACACACACACACACACACACACACACACACACACACACACACACACACACACACACACACACACACAGAAATAAACATACACAAATACAAATATGTTTTTAATGTTTTGGAATATGTTATTGAGAAAATATATGTATTGGTCTATTAGAATTCCTTTGTGATCTAATAATATAAAAAAGAAAAGAAAAAAAAAAGAAAAAATGATTGCTTTTTAAAGCATTTGTTTGTTTCCCAATACTGAAAACTAATGAAAAGGTCATGCGTAATCCTGCTGCTCCCTCTAGTGGACAGTGGTATTACAGCTTCCATCTTACAGTTGAAGTGATTGAATGAATTAATGAATGGGAATTTGGTTTTTCACTTATATCTCGGGAACCAGAAGGCGAACAATTCTGAAACTCAGAGCATAGATAGTGCTTGAGGAGCCCTGTTGAATGAGACCATCAATTATTTACTATGATTTACCATGTTTCTAGCGTGATTTACCACATTACTAGCAATTATGTGAAGTGTCAGTGCAAATGAAGTGATAAACACTGACAAAATATGATTGTGTTATAATAGTTATTGTAATATAAGTATTTTCCATGTTAACTCAATAATGCATGCTTACACACACACACACACACAGATACAAATATGTTTTCAATGTCTTTAGGATGTGTTATTGTGAAAAAATATTTTAATGGTCTAACCATTTCATATATTTCATTGTGATCTATATTATCAGTCCAATAATAATAAAAAAAAAAATAGCTTTAACCATTTGTTTGTTGGCCAAAGCTGAAAGCTGATAAAAAGATGAATACTATGTCTAATACTATGTCTAATACTGCTGCTCCCTCTAGTTGACAACAGTGGAATTACAGCCTCCATCTTACAGTTGAAGTGTTTGAATGAATGAATGGGAATTTGGTTTTTCACTTATATCTCGGGAATGCCCAGGGCAAATTACACCACATTTGAATCGAAGCTAGCCAAGAACGGACCCTTTCCAACGAGCTCTCACACAAGGTTCGGGGTGGTTTGGGTCGGGAGTTGCGGTCGTTCAAAGTCGGGGGTCCGCGGGCTTGCGATGCGCGGGGGGGCGCGCTCCCGAGGCCCGCGATGACACGTTTCGATCAAGAGCGTGGAGAGGACCTTACCATCAAAATTTGAGCACGCAACGACTTTCCGTTTTCAAGTTATGAGTGAATTTGTACTGGGGGGGCGTGGCCTAAATGCCGTTTTACTTTCGTTTTCATGTTAAATGTTAAAATAATGATTTTATAAAGTCTAAATATGAATTATATAACAATATTACGGAGTAGTATGATGAAATGACAGCAGGGGGCAGTAAAATACCACTTATTGGCTTAATATGTCATGGTATTCATTTTAAGGCTACATATTGAAGTGACCCTATTATAGCCATCCAAATGAAGAAGTTATACTTTTTCTGATAATTATTTATCTAGAGAGTCCAGAGAATTGCACTGCACTGGTTTTGAACATTATTATATGAACATTATATGTTCATAGATGGAAAACACTATTTACAGCCAATACAGGCAATTTACCATAGGAAATATATGGTTTTAAAGCCTTTTAACAGTTATAGCGCCACCTATGGTCCGATCTCCATAAAATGTTGCATGCTTGTTAATGATGTTATGTCACATATGCTCATCAATTTTTGTGAAGTTCTGAGTTTTCGTTTAGGATTTATAGGCTTTTTAGTGCATTTTGCCACGCCCATTTTCTTTATGACCCAATATACCCATGCGAAAAATGCAAAAGTTCAACTTTTTTTTGATAATTATTGATCTAAAGAGTCCATAGAATTGTCCTAGACTCGTTTGGTTCTGATCGGGCGAAAAACCTAGGACTAGTTCGCAAAAGTAGGTTTTTAACATAATTACAAATATTTAATGAACGTTTTGATTGACAGCAATGGTTCTTGAGGCAAAGTTGTTCAGCATGAGCAGATCTATCAAATGATATGCATTTTGTGACGATAAGTGTAACACCACGTGGTTACAGAGCCATAAAACTCGTTAGCGCCAACTAGTGGCCGATTTCTTTCAAAATTCTTACAGACCTCTAGGGCCATGAGTCGAACATGCCCATCGAGTTTCGTTCCGATCGGCCTCCGTTAACCTTGTCTAATAGGTGCTCAAATTCATTGGCCGATGGCGGCCATGTTTTTCGAGATACACCAATGTCCTCATAGACATACATGACACCTTGGACCAAGACACTGCATACCAATTTTCAAGTCAATCGGACTAACGGTCAGGTGGTTATAGCCTGTTTTATGTTTTTTTCATGTTATAGCGCCACCATGTGGCAAATCGCCTCGATTTTTTTACTGTGACCTCAGATTGATCTCTTACACGTGTGTACTGAGTCTGGTGAAGATACCTCATTTACTTCTGGAGTTATAGCCGTTTTAGTAAAATAGGCTCCGCCCACAACGTTAATTTTATGCCCCCTAGCGACCATGGATCAAAATTTCCACTTTTTTTTGATAATTATTGATCTTCAGACTCCAGAGAACATTTCTGCACTGGTTTGGTTCCGATCGGACAAAAAACCTAGGACTAGTTTGCAAAAGTAGGTTTTTGACAAAATTCAAAATGGCGGAAAATCTATCATGACGGAAATGAAATCGGAGATATACGTTTTGTTCGTCAGGCGTCCAGCTTTCCAATGATATAAGACACTTGAGTCTACGACATACGGTCTAGGAGTTATGAGCTGTTTCGCGCTTTTGGTTGCTATAGCGCCACCTATGGGCCAATCGGGGTCATAATCTCTGAACCTCTCCTCGATTTTTGTACTACCATCTGGCAAAGTTTCAATGCTCTAGCCCTTACGGTTTGGGCTGCACGATGCGTTTTACGGCAGAAGAATAATAATAATAATAATAATAATAAAAATCAGTACAATTACAATAGGGTTTCAGCACTTCGTGCTTGAACCCCTAATTAAAGCTGCAAGCAGCATTTATCGGGGTTCAAGCATTTAAGGCCTTTAAGCACATAAGCATTTAAGACATTACGTTTTATTTAGCAAGCTTTTAACCACTGAAATAATAGATGGAAAAATCCATTTACAGCTAATACAGGCAATTTACCATAGGAAATACATGGTTTTCAAACCTTTTTGCCAGTTATAGCGCCACCTATTGTCCAATCTCCATGAAACTCTGCATGCTTCTTCACCATGTTATGACACATATGCCCACCAATTTTCGTGAAGTTCTGAGTTTTTATTTATGATTTATAGGCATTTTAATGTATTTTGCCACGCCCCTTTTATAAATTACCCTATTACAGCCACCCAAATGCAAAAGTTCAACTTTTTTTCGATAATTATTTATCTAGAGAGTCCAGAGAATTGTCCTAGACTGGTCTGGTTCCGATCGGGCGAAAAACCAGGGACTAGTTCGCAAAAGTAGGTTTTTAACATGTTTGCGAATATTTAATGAACGGTTTGATTGACAGCAGTGGCTCTTGAGGCAAAGTTGTTCAGCATGAGCAGATCTATCAAATGATATGCATATTGTGTTGATGTGTGCAACACCACGTGATTACAGAGGGCGTAAACCTTGTTAGCGCCAACTAGTGGTCGATTTCTTTCAAAATTCTTACAGACCTCTAGGGCCATGAGTCGAACATGCCCACTGAGTTTTGTTTCAATCAGCCACCGTTAACCTTGTCTAATAGGTGCTCAAACTTCATTGGCCGATGGCGGCCATGTTTTTTTAGATACACCAATGTCCTCATAGACATACATGACACCTTGGACCAAGACACTGCATACCAATTTTCAAGTCAATTTTTCCAGGCGGAAATGAAATCGGAGATATACATTTTGTCCGTCTTGAGCCAAGGATTACAGTGATATAAGATACTTGAGTCTATGACAAACGGTCTAGGAGTTATGGCTGATTTCATACTTTTGCTTGCTGTAGCGCCACCTATTGGCCAATCGTTGTCATACTTTGATAGGTTCTCCCCAAATTGAGGACTACCATTTGGCTGAGTTTCAAGTCTCCAGCATTTACGGTTTGGGCTGCACGATGCGTTTTAGGGGAAAATAATAATAATAAAAATCCTTACAATAACAATAGGTGTTCAGCACTTCGTGCTTGAACCCCTAATTAAAGCTGCAAGCAGCATTTATCGGGGTTCAAGCATTTAAGGCCTTTAAGCACATAAGAATTTAAGACATTAAGATTTATTTAGAAAGCTTTTAACCACTGAAATAATAGATGGTAAAGTCCATTTACAGCCAATATAGGCAATTTACCATAGGAAATATATGGTTTTCAAAGCTTTTTAACAGTTATAGCGCCACCTATGGTCCGATCTACATGAAACTTTGCATGCTTGTTTAGAATGATATGGCACATATGCTCACCAATATTCGTGAAGTTCTGAGTTTTCGTTTAGGATTTATAGGCTTTTGAGTGCATTTTGCCACGCCCATTTTCTTTATGACCCAATATACCCATGTGAAAAATGCTAAAGTTCAACTTTTTTTTGATAATTATTTATCTAGAGAGTCCATAGAATTGTCCTAGACTTGTTTGGTTCCGATCGGGCGAAAAACCTAGGACTAGTTCGCAAAAGTAGGTTTTTAACATAATTATGAATATTTAATGAACGGTTTGATTGACAGCAATGGTTCTTGAGGCAAAGTTGTTCAGCATGAGCAGATCTATCAAATGATATGCATTTTGTGACAATAAGTGTAACACCACGTGATTACAGAGCCATTAAACTCGTTAGCGCCAACTAGTGGCCGATTTCTTTCAAAATTCTTACAGACCTCTAGGGCCATGAGTCGAATATGCCCATCGAGTTTCGTTCCGATTGGCCTCCGTTAACCTTGTCTAATAGGTGCTCAAACTTCATTGGCCGATGGCGGCCATGTTTTTCGAGATACACCAATGTCCTCATAGACATACATGGCACCTGGGACCAAGACACTGCATACCAATTTTCAAGTCAATCGGACTAACGGTCAGGTGGTTATAGCCTGTTTTATGTTTTTTCCATGTTATAGCGCCACCATGTGGCCAATCGCCGCGATTTTTTTATTGTGACCTCAGATTGACCTCTTACACGTGTGTACCAAGTTTGGTGAAGATACCTCATTTACTTCTGGAGTTATAGCCATTTTAGTAAAATAGGCCCCTCCCATAACGTACGTTTTGGCGCCCCTTAGCGTCCGTGAATCGAAATTTCAACTTTTTTTCGATAATTATTGATCTACAGTCTCTAGAGAACATTTCTGCACTGGTTTGGTTCCGATTGGGCGAAAAACCTAGGACTAGTTCGCAAAAGTAGGTTTTTGACAAAATTCAAAATGGCGGAAAATCTATCATGGCGGAAATGAAATCGGAGATATACATTTTGTTCGTCAGGCGTCCTGCTTTCCAATGATATAAGACACTTGAGTCTACGACATACGGTCTAGGAGTTATGAGCAGTTTCGCGCTTTTGGTCGCTATAGCGCCACCTATGGGCCAATCGAGGTCATACTTTGATACATTCTCCCCAAATTGAGGACTACCATTTGGCCAACTTTCAAGGTTCCAGCTCTTACGGTTTGGTCTGCACGATGCGTTTTAGGGGAAAATAATAATAATAATTAAAGCTGCAAGCAGCATTTATCGGGGTTCAAGCAGTTAAGGCCTTTAAGGCATTTAAGCACAAAAGCATCAAAAGTTATTAAGTTTTATTTAACAAACCAAAAATCTCGCTAGCGCCAACTAGTGGCTGATTTCTTTCAAAATTCTTACAGACCTCTAGAGCCATGATTTGAACATGCCTACCGAGTTTTGTTCCGATCGGCCTCCGTTAACCTTGTCTAATAGATGCTCAAACTTCATTGGCCGATGGCGGCCATGTTTTTTGAGATACGCTAATGTCCTCATAGACATACATGGCACCTTGGACCAAGACACTGCATACCAATTTTCAAGTCATTTGGACTAACGGTCAGGTGGTTATAGCCCTTTTCATGTTTTTTTCATGTTATAGCGCCACCTATTGTTCAATCGTCGAGATTTATTTACTGTGACCCCAGATTGAACTCTTACACATGTGTACCAAGTTTGGTGAAGATATCTCATTTACTTCTCGAGTTATAGCCATTTTAGTAAAATAGGCTCCTCCTACAACGTTCAATTAGCGCCCCCTATCGACCATGAATCAAAATTTCAACTTTTTTTCGATAATTATTGATATTCAGACTCCAGAGAACATTTCTGCACTGGTTTGGTTCCGATCGGACAAAAAACCAGGGACTAGTTCGCAAAAGTAGGTTTTTGACATAATTCAAAATGGCGGAAAATTTACATACCAGAAATGAAATCGGAGATATACGTTTTGACCTTTAGTCGTTAAGCTTTCCAACGATATAAGACACTTGAGCCTACGACATACGGTCTAGGAGTTATGAGCAGTTTCGCGCTTTTGGTCGCTATAGCGCCACCTATGGGCCAATCGAGGTCATAATTTGATAACCTCTCCTCGATTTTTGTACTACCATATGGCAAAGTTTCAAGGTTCCTGGTCTTACGGTTTGGGCTGCACGATGCGTTTTACGGCGGAATAATAATAATAATAATTAAAGCTGCAAGCAGCATTTATCGGGGTTCAAGCAGTTAAGGCCTTTAAGGCCTTTAAGCACACAAGCATCAAAAGACATTAAGTTTTATTTAGCAAGCATTTACCAACTTACATAATAGACGGAAAAGACCATTTACAGCCAATACAGGCTGTTTACCATGGGAAATATATGGTTTTAAAGCTTTTTAACAGTTATAGCGCCACCTTTGGTTCGATCTCCATAAAATTTGGCATGCTTGTTAATGATGTTATGTCACATATGCTCACCAATTTTTGTGAAGTTCTGAGTTTTCATTTAGGATTTATAGGCATTTTAGTGTATTTTGCCACGCCCCTTTTATAAATTACCCTATTACAGCCACCCAAATGCAAAAGTTCAACTTTTTTTCGATAATTATTGATCTAGAGAGTCCAGAGAATTGTCCTAGACTGGTCTGGTTCCGATCGGGCGAAAAACCAGGGACTAGTTCGCAAAAGTAGGTTTTTAACATATTCATGAATATTTAATGAACGGTTTGATTGACAGCAATAGTTCTTGAGGCAAAGTTGTTCAGCATGAGCAGATCTATCAGATGATATGCATTTTGTGATGATAAGTGTAACACCACGTGATTACAGAGCCATAAAACTCGTTAGCGCCAACTAGTGGCCGATTTCTTTCAAAATTCTTACAGACCTCTAGGGGCTTGAGCCGAACCTGCCCACCGAGTTTCGCTCCGATCGGACTTCGTTAACGGTGCTCAAACGTAATTGGCCAATGGCGGCCATGTTTTTCGAGATACGCAAATATCCTTTTAGATGTACATGGCCCCTTGGGCCAAGACACTGCATACCAAATTTCAAGTCATTTCGAAAAACGGTCAGGTGTCTATACGTTTTTTTTGTTTTATAGCGCCACCATGTGGCCAATCGACGCAATTTTTTTACTGTGACCTCAGATTGACCTCTTACACATGTGTACCAAGTTTGGTGAAGTTTACTAAATTACTTCTCGAGTTATAGCCATTTTAGTAAAATAGGCTCCTCCCACAACGTTAATTTTGCACCCCCTAGCGACCATGAATCGAAATTTCAACTTTTTTTCGATAATTATTGATCGTCAGACTCCAGAGAACATTTCTGCACTGGTTTGGTTCCGATCGGGCAAAAAACCAGGGACTAGTTCGCAAAAGTAGGTTTTTGACAAAATTCAAAATGGCGGAAAAATTTGCCTACTGCTAATAAAATCGGAGATATACGTTTTGACCTTCAGATGTCCAGCTTTCCAATGATATAAGACACTTGAGTCTACAACATACGGTCTAGGAGTTATGACCAGTTTTGCGCTTTTGGTTGCTATAGCGCCACCTATGGGCCAATCGAGGTCATAATTTGATAACCTCTCCTCGATTTTTGTACTACCATCTGGCAAAGTTTCAAGGTTCCAGCTCTTACGGTTTGGGCTGCACGATGCGTTTTACGGCGGAAGAATAATAATAATAATAATAAAAATCCTTACAATTACAATAGGGTTTCAGCACTTCGTGCTTGAACCCCTAATAATAATAATTAAAGCTGCAAGCAGCATTTATCGGGGTTCAAGCAGTTAAGGCCTTTAAGGCATTTAAGCACAAAAGCATCAAAAGTTATTAAGTTTTATTTAACAAACCAAAAATCTCGCTAGCGCCAACTAGTGGCTGATTTCTTTCAAAATTCTTACAGACCTCTAGAGCCATGATTTGAACATGCCTACCGAGTTTTGTTCCGATCGGCCTCCGTTAACCTTGTCTAATAGATGCTCAAACTTCATTGGCCGATGGCGGCCATGTTTTTTGAGATACGCTAATGTCCTCATAGACATACATGGCACCTTGGACCAAGACACTGCATACCAATTTTCAAGTCATTTGGACTAACGGTCAGGTGGTTATAGCCCTTTTCATGTTTTTTTCATGTTATAGCGCCACCTATTGTTCAATCGTCGAGATTTATTTACTGTGACCCCAGATTGAACTCATACACATGTGTACCAAGTTTGGTGAAGATATCTCATTTACTTCTCGAGTTATAGCCATTTTAGTAAAATAGGCTCCTCCTACAACGTTCAATTAGCGCCCCCTATCGACCATGAATCAAAATTTCAACTTTTTTTCGATAAGTATTGATATTCAGACTCCAGAGAACATTTCTGCACTGGTTTGGTTCCGATCGGACAAAAAACCAGGGACTAGTTCGCAAAAGTAGGTTTTTGACATAATTCAAAATGGCGGAAAATTTACATACCAGAAATGAAATCGGAGATATACGTTTTGACCTTTAGTCGTTAAGCTTTCCAACGATATAAGACACTTGAGCCTACGACATACGGTCTAGGAGTTATGAGCAGTTTCGCGCTTTTGGTCGCTATAGCGCCACCTATGGGCCAATCGAGGTCATAATTTGATAACCTCTCCTCGATTTTTGTACTACCATATGGCAAAGTTTCAAGGTTCCTGGTCTTACGGTTTGGGCTGCACGATGCGTTTTACGGCGGAATAATAATAATAATAATAATAATTAAAGCTGCAAGCAGCATTTATCGGGGTTCAAGCATTTAAGGCCTTTAAGCACATAAGCATTTAAGACATTAAGATTTATTTAGAAAGCTTTTAACCACTGAAATAATAGATGGAAAAGTCCATTTACAGCCAATACAGGCAATTTACCATAGGAAATATATGGTTTTCAAAGCTTTTTAACAGTTATAGCGCCACCTATGGTCCGATCTACATGAAATTTTGCATGCTTGTTTAGAATGTTATGGCACATATGCTCACCAATTTTCGTGAAGTTCTGAGTTTTCATTTATGATTTATAGGCTTTTTAGTGTATTTTGCCACGCCCCTTTTATAAATTACCCTATTACAGCCACCCAAATGCAAAAGTTCAACTTTTTTTCGATAATTATTTATCTAGAGAGTCCAGAGAATTGTCCTAGACTGGTCTGGTTCCGATCGGGCGAAAAACCAGGGACTAGTTCGCAAAAGTAGGTTTTTAACATATTCATGAATATTTAATGAACGGTTTGATTGACAGCAATGGTTCTTGAGGCAAAGTTGTTCAGCATGAGCAGATCTATCAAATGATATGCATTTTGTGATGATAAGTGTAACAACACGTGATTACAGAGCCATAAAACTCGTTAGCGCCAACTAGTGGCCGATTTCATTCAAAATTCTTACAGACCTCTAGGGGCTTGAGCCAAACATGCCCACCGAGTTTCGCTCCGATCGGACTTCGTTAACGGTGCTCAAATTTCATTGGCCAATGGTGGCCATGTTTTTTGAGATACGCCAATATCCTTTTAGACATACATGGCCCCTTGGGCCAAGACACTGCATAACAAATTTCAAGTCATTCGGAAAAACGGTCAGGTGTCTATACGTTTTTTTTGTTTTATAGCGCCACCATGTGGCCAATCGACGCAATTTTTTTACTGTGACCTCAGATTGACCTCTTACTCATGTGTACCAAGTTTGGTGAAGTTTACTTAATTACTTCTTGAGTTATAGCCATTTTAGTAAAATAGGCTCCTCCCACAACGTTAATTTTGCACCCCCTAGCGACCATGAATCGAAATTTCAACTTTTTTTCGATAATTATTGATCTTCAGACTCCAGTGAACAATTCTGCACTGGTTTGGTTCCGATCGGGCCAAAAACCAGGGACTAGTTTGCAAAAGTAGGTTTTCGACAAAATTCAAAATGGCGGAAAATCTATAATGGCGGAAATAAAATCGGAGATATACGTTTTGTTCGCCAGGCGACCACCTTTCCAATGATATAAGACACTTGAGTCTATGACTTACCGTCTAGGAGTTATGAGCAGTTTCGCGCTTTTGGTTGCTATAGCGCCACCTATGGGCCAATCGGCGTCATAATTTGATAACCTCTCCTCGATTTTTGTACTACCATCTGGCAAAGTTTCAAGGTTCCAGCTCTTACGGTTTGGGCTGCACGATGCGTTTTACGGCGGAAGAATAATAATAATAATTAAAGCTGCAAGCAGCATTTATCGGGGTTCAAGCATTTAAGGCCTTTAAGCACAAAAGCATCAAAAGTTATTAAGTTTTATTTAGCAAGCATGTAATCACTGACATAATAGATGGAAAAGACCATTTACAGCAAATACAGGCAATGTACCATAGGAAATATATGGTTTTAAAGCTTTTTATAGCAGTTATAGTGCCATCTATGGACCGATCTCCATAAAATTGTTTACTGTGACCTCAAATTGAACCCATACACATGTGTACTGAGTTTGGTGAAGATATCTCATTTACTTCTTGAGTTATAGCCATTTTAGTAAAATAGGCTCCTCCCACAATAATTTGCATGATTTACCATGATATACCACATTCTAACATGATTTACCATAGTTTACCATGGTTTACCTTGATACACCACATTATAGTATTATTTACTATGATTTACCATGTTTCTAGCAATTATGTGAAGTGTCAGTGCAAATGAAGTGATAAACACTGACAAAATCTGATTGTGTTATAATAGTTATTGTTATATAAGTGATTTTTAGAGTCTAAATATGAATGTGAGCACATGTGAAAAGACTTCATTAATAAGTAGAATGGCCAGCAGAGGGCAGAAGAAGACCACTTATTGGCTCACTTTCACTTTAAACTTCATGATTTTCACCTGTTTTCTGGACTAAAGCAAACCAGTTTTTCCATGTTAACTCAATAATGCATGCTTACACACACACACACACACACACACACACACACACACACACACACACATACACACACAGAGAGAGAAATAAACATACACAAATACAAATATGTTTTTAATGTTTTAGAATATGTTATTGAGAAAATATATTTATTGGTCTATTAGAATTCCTTTGTGATCCAATAATATAAAAAAGAAAAGAAAAAAAAAAGAAAAAAAGATTGCTTTTTAAAGCATTTGTTTGTTTCCCAATACTGAAAACTAATGAAAAGATCATATGCAATACTGCTGCTCCCTCTAGTGGACAGTGGTATTTCAGCTTCCGTCTTACAGTTGAAGTGATTGAATGAATTAATGAATGGGAATTTGGTTTTTCACTTATATCTCGGGAACCAGAAGTCGAAAAATTCTGAAACTCAGAGCATAGATAGTGCTTGAGGAGCCCTGTTGAATGAGACCATCAATTATTTACTATGATTTACCATGTTTCTAGCGTGATTTACCACATTACTAGCAATTATGTGAAGTGTCAGTGCAAATGAAGTGATAAACACTGACAAAATATGATTGTGTTATAATAGTTATTGTAATATAAGTGTTTTCCATGTTAACTCAATAATGCATGCTTACACACACACACACACACACACACACACACACACACACACACACACACACACACACACACACATACAAATATGTTTTCAATGTCTTTAGGATGTGTTATTGTGAAAAAATATTTTAATGGTCTAACCATTTCATATATTTCATTGTGATCTATATTATCAGTCCAATAATAATAAATAAAAAAAAATAGCTTTAACCATTTGTTTGTTGGCCAAAGCTGAAAGCTGATAAAAAGATTAATACTATGTCTAATACTGCTGCTCCCTCTAGTTGACAACAGTGGAATTACAGCCTCCATCTTACAGTTGAAGTGTTTGAATGAATGAATAGGAATTGGGTTTTTCACTTATATCTCGGGAACCAGAAGGCGAAAAATTCTGAAATTCAGAGCATAGATAGTTCTTGAGGAGCCCTGTTGAATGAGACCATCGCGGTGTTTTTGGGCGATTGGAGCCCGGAAATATGACCGTTCAAAGGCATATCTATTGGGGCTTTTATCTCTGGAATGCCCAGGGCAAATTACACCACATTTGAATCGAAGCTAGCCAAGAACTGGCCCTTTCCAACGAGCTCTCACACAAGGTTCGGGGTGGTCTGGGTCGGGAGTTTCGGCCGTTCAAAATCGGGGGTCCCACGAATTTGCGATTCGTGGGGGGCGCGCTCCCGAGGCCCGCGATGACACGTTTCGATCAAGAGCCCGGAGAGGACCTTACCATCAAAATTTGAGCGCGCAACGACTTTCCGTTTTCGAGTTATGAATGAATTTGTACTGGGGGGGCGTGGCCTAAATGCCGTTTTACTTTCGTTTTCAATTTCCATATCTCAGACAGACAGTGTGACACAATTGTCAATAATAATACTCCAATAGATGAGTTTTGACAAAATGTGATTGTAAATGTTAAAATAATGATTTTATAAAGTCTAAATATGAATGATATAACAATATTAGGGAGTAGTATGATGAAATGGCAGCAGGGGGCAGTAAAATACCACTTATTGGCTTAATATGCCAATGTTATTCATTTTCTTTTTTAACTGTTATTTTTTATACTTTTTCTGATAATTATTGATCTATAGAGTCCAGAGATTTGTACTGCACTGGTTTTTAACATTATTTTATAAACATTATATGATATATATATAGGTTATAGGAAATATATGGTTTTAAAGCTTTTTGACAGTTATAGCGCCACCTATGGTCCGATTTCCATAAAAATTTCCATGCTTCTTTAGCTTGTTATATCACATATGCTCATCAATTTTTGTGACGTTCTGAGTTTTCATTTAGGATTTATAGGCTTTTTAGTGTATTCTGCCACGCCCATTTTCTAAATGACCCCATTACAGCCATCCAAATGCAAAATTTCAACTATCTTTCGATAATTATTGATCTAGAGAGTCCAGGGAATTGTCCTAGACTGGTCTGGTTCTGATTGGGCGAAAAACCAGGGACTAGTTCGCAAAAGTAGGTTTTTAACATGTTTGCGAATATTTAATGAACGGTTTGATTGACAGTAGTGGTTCTTGAGGCAAAGTTGTTCAGCATGAGCAGATCTATCAAATGATAGGCATAATGTGACAATAAGTTTAACACCACGTGATTACAGAGCCATAAAACTCGTTAGCGCCAACTAGTGGCCGATTTCTTTCAAAATTCTTACAGACCTCTAGGGCCATGAGTTGAACATGCCCATCGAGTTTTGTTCCGATCGGCCTCCATTAACCTTGTCTAATAGGTGCTCAACTTCATTGGCCGATGGCGGCCATGTTTTTTTAGATACGCCAATGTCCTCATAGATATACATGGCACCCTGGACCAAGAGACTGCATGCCAATTTTCAAGTCAATTGGACTAACGGTCAGGCGGTTATAGCCCTTTTCATGTATTTTTCATGTTATAACGCCACCTAGTGTTCAATCGTCGCGATTTTTTTACTGTGACCCCAGATTGAACTCATACACATGTGTTCCGAGTTTGGTGAAAATATCTAATTTCGTTCATGAATTATAACCATTTTAGTAAACTGGCTCCGCCTCCTGCGAACGTTTTGACGCCCCTTAGCAACCGTGGATCGAAATTTCAACTTTTTTTCGATAATTATTGATAATCAGACTCCAGAGAACATTTCTGCACTGGTTTGGTTCCGATTGGCCAAAAAAACCCTCTACTAGTTCGCAAAAGTAGGTTTTGGACAAAATTCAAAATGGCGGAAAAATTTGCATACCGGAAATGAAATTGAAGATATACATTTTGTCCGTCTTGAGACAAGGATTACAGTGATATAAGACACTTGAGTCTGTGACAAAGGGTTAAGGAGATTTAAGCAAAAACGTGATTTTTTTTTGTTTTTTGCACTATAGCGCCACCTATGGGCCAATCGGGATCATACTCTCTGAACCTCTCCTCGATTTTTGTACTACCTTCTGGCAAAGTTTCAAGTCTCTAGCACTTACGGTTTGGGCTGCACGATGCGTTTTACGGCAGAAGAATAATAATAATAATAAAAATCAGCACAATTACAATAGGGTTTCAGCATTTCATGCTTGAACCCCTAATTAAAGCTGCAAGCAGCATTTATCGGGGTTCAAGCAGTTAAGGCCTTTAAGGCCTTTAAGCACACAAGTATCAAAAGACATTAAGTTTTATTTAGCAAGCATTTAACAACTGCCATCATAGATGAAAAAGTCAATTTACAGCCAATACAGGCAGTTTACCTTAGGAAATATATGGTTTTAAAGCGTTTTTACAGTTATAGCACCTTTTTGCCTGAGTCTTCTTATAGTCTTGCCTGATCTCCACCACTTATATTAGTAGTACTCAAAGTGTGCCCATATATATGTGTCAGATTTGTTGTAAATATGTAATTTTGATAAGGAGTTTAGACAATTATATTCAGTGGCGTAACGAGCCAACACCGGATCCTTAAGTATGATTAACAAGGCGGGCCCCTTGATGACGCAATTGATGACATTGATGACGCAATGTCCACGAGTAGGCTACCATGAATAGGGCAGGATATGATCATACACAGCATATAAGAGATGAGATGACTAACAAAATCAGGAGTAGCCTACGCTCACCAAAAACAAAACAAAAAAAACAACAAAAAAAAACACTGGTGACAGCGCACCATAACACATTGTTAGGCCTAGGTCCAAATACATAAAAAAGATGCTCTCTTAAATTATAGCGGGATTTTCCGAGCTTTCCTTTGTGCAACTGCAAAGTTGTCGATTAGATTAAGATTGTGCGCACAGGCATTCTCAATTGACCCTTCGCAGGGAGTTTTGATTGACAGGCGATCTGACTAATCATAATCCGCCATTTTGTCCAACAAAGCAGTCAGGAGAGTTAGTAGATTAACATTGGAGGATTTAAATTTGAAAAACAAAGTGTACTGATGTCTTAGCACTTTAAAACAACATTCCTTTTATGTTCATTCATGTTTATTTTAATGCTATAAATTAACTAGAAGGAAGAGATGATCAGTTCACAAGCAGCTTTAACTGAGCCTCGAGTCTACAGCGATCTGTCAGACACATTAAAGAGTCACAAAACGGTATTTATTGTTTAAATGTCTCTAAAAAATGACTTTTCTCTGATCCGCAATGTATTTTTCACTGCGTGAGAACTTGGTGTGGTGTGAGAGTGGCGTCGCTTGTCAGACATAGCAACAGTAACTAAAGTGGGCGGGTCTTTGCGAACGGTCATTGACAGTATGGACGGGGATTCGCCAGTCCCAATTCAAAACAAATTTCATCACAATCCATCATTGTTCGTTTCAAACATGTGAGAGCATCAAAATGATCCATGGGTGAAATTGACTGGATTTAATTTATTTTTTTGTCAGTTCCTATCATAATTTTAACATTTTGCCGTTATTGTTTAGCTATTTACTAGGGGTGTAACGATTCGTTTTAACAACGATTCGATTCGTATCGCGATTCGTGGTTGTCGATACGATTCAAGGACGATATTGGATCATTTAGAACGATCCGATCCGAAACGATTCAGTGACTTGAGATCGATTCAGTGACTTTTTTGCCAAAAATTCTTGTAAGGGAATCAGGTATAAGGAATAAAGTAGGACTGCACGATTATGACAAAAATTATAACTGTCGATTATTCCCTTGAATTTGTAATTGTGATTATTAATTACGATTATCACAACATTGAATGATGTTTTGAATAGTTTGGCCATGGGACCCACATTTCCCCATGGTCATCAAGCCGCGACCCACCTTTTTAGGAATTATATAAGCCTATTATAATGCATTTGTTTACACAAAAATTGTTGACTCACAAGTTATGTCCCCCTTTACTTAACATACAAAATAAAATTGTAAGAATATTTCAAATACTGATAAACAGTAGGCACTGCGAGGTTAAGCTATATAGCAGTCCCAAACTAGTTTTTGTTAATACAATCTTGGTATGAGCCACCACAGTCATATAAAAATATACAAAATAACCATTAAGTGGCATTTTGTTATGTTAACAACAACAGTTAGGCTACCAAGGTGATACACAATACTTAGAAGAACTGGTAAAGAAACATGGAAACTGCTCCTGATAAATAGCAACACACATGACGTACCAATAACGTAATTTATGGGTATTTTACTTTTATTTCTTAACTTACTAATTTACGACGTTGCATTCTCGTGTCTTTTGCGCTTTAGTGAAGTGATACAGCGCGCGCTGGCGCATTTGCGCGTGCAGTTGAAGAGTGCGCGCTCCTGCAGTATAGCGGTTTGGTATTGTTGGTATTGTTGGACTCGGCAAGGATTCAGGAGTCTTAGGAGGTCACTCCTGTGAATAAAACACGGGCTGGAAACTTCTAAGGCTCCTTCAAGGCATTGTGCCAATGACGCGTATACTGAGTTTTTTGAGATACACCAATGTTCTCATCGACTATCATGGCACCCTGGACAAAGACACTGCGTGCCAATTTTCAGTAGACTAACGGTTGGGTGCGCTTATAGCTATTTTCATGATTTTTTCACTATTATAGCGCTACCAAATGGCCAATTGTCACGATTTTTTTCATGTCAACTCAGATTGAGCTTATGAACATGTGTCCCAAGTTTAGCAAAAATATCTCTTTCCGCTCACAAGTTATAACCATTTTATAGCGCCACCAAGTGGCCAATTGTCGTGATTTTTTTTCACGTGACCTCAGAATGAGCTCATGAACGTGTCCCAAGTTTTGCGAAAATATCTCTTTCCATTCACAAGTTATAACCGTTTTATAGTGCCACCTAGTGGCCAATTGTTGCGATTTTTTTCAAGTGATCTCAGATTGAGCTCAGGAAGAAGTGTCCCAAGTTTAGCAAAAAAATCTCTTTCCGTTCACAATTTATAACCGTTTTAGTAAAAGTGGCCCTGGTGCCATCAAATATTTTGGTTCCCCTTATCGACCGTTAATTGAAATTTAGAATTTTTTGGATGATTATTGATTGTCAGACTCCAGAGAATATTCTTGCAGTGGTTTGGTTCCGATCGGGCCAAAAACCTAGGAGAAGTTCGCAAAAATAGGTTTTTCAAAAAAATGCAATTTACTCGAAATTGGCGCCGAAGGGCGAGCAAATCGGAGATAGCCATTTTGTCCGCCTTGAGCCAAGGATTCCAACGATATAAGACACTTGATCCTGGGACAAACGGTCTAAGAGTTATGAGCGATTTAGTACTTTTGGTTGCTGTAGCGCCACCTATGGGCCAATTGGGGTCATACTCTGATAGGTTGTCCCCAAATTGAGGCCTACCATCTGGCCAGGTTTCACGTCTCTAGGCCTTACGGTTTGTCCTGCACGATGCGTTTTACGAATCCTTACAATTACAATAGGGTTTCAGCATTTCATGCTTGAACCCCTAATAAGAATGAAGGCTTTTTGCCAGTTATAGCGCCACCTATGGTCCGATCTCCATGAAACTCGGCATGCTTCCTCACCATGTTCTGACACATATGCTCATCAATTTTTGTGAAGTTCTGAGTTTTCATTTGGGATTTATAGGCTTTTTAGTGTATTTTGCCACGCCCCTTTTCTAAATGACCCTGTTACAGCCACCCAAATGCAAAAGTTCAACTTTTTTTCGATAATTATTGATCTAGAGAGTCCAGAGAATTGTCCTAGACTGGTTTGGTTCCGATCGGGCCAAAAACCAGGGACTAGTTCGCAAAAGTAGGTTTTGGACAAAATCCGACATAGCAGAAAATTTTCCCTGCCTACATCCAAATCGGAGATAGCCATTTTGTCCGCCTTGAGCCAAGGATTCCAACGATATAAGACACTTGATCCTGGGACAAACGGTCTAAGAGTTATGAGCGATTTAGTACTTTTGGTTGCTGTAGCGCCACCTATGGGCCAATTGGGGTCATACTCTGATAGGTTGTCCCCAAATTGAGGCCTACCATCTGGCCAGGTTTCACGTCTCTAGGCCTTACGGTTTGTCCTGCACGATGCGTTTTACGAATCCTTACAATTACAATAGGGTTTCAGCATTTCATGCTTGAACCCCTAATAAGAATGAAGGCTTTTTGCCAGTTATAGCGCCACCTATGGTCCGATCTCCATGAAACTCGGCATGCTTCCTCACCATGTTCTGACACATATGCTCATCAATTTTTGTGAAGTTCTGAGTTTTCATTTGGGATTTATAGGCTTTTTAGTGTATTTTGCCACGCCCCTTTTCTAAATGACCCTGTTACAGCCACCCAAATGCAAAAGTTCAACTTTTTTTCGATAATTATTGATCTAGAGAGTCCAGAGAATTGTCCTAGACTGGTTTGGTTCCGATCGGGCCAAAAACCAGGGACTAGTTCGCAAAAGTAGGTTTTGGACAAAATCCGACATAGCAGAAAATTTTCCCTGCCTACATCCAAATCGGAGATAGCCATTTTGTCCGCCTTGAGCCAAGGATTCCAACGATATAAGACACTTGATCCTGGGACAAACGGTCTAAGAGTTATGAGCGATTTAGTACTTTTGGTTGCTGTAGCGCCACCTATGGGCCAATTGGGGTCATACTCTGATAGGTTGTCCCCAAATTGAGGCCTACCATCTGGCCAGGTTTCACGTCTCTAGGCCTTACGGTTTGTCCTGCACGATGCGTTTTACGAATCCTTACAATTACAATAGGGTTTCAGCATTTCATGCTTGAACCCCTAATAAGAATGAAGGCTTTTTGCCAGTTATAGCGCCACCTATGGTCCGATCTCCATGAAACTCGGCATGCTTCCTCACCATGTTCTGACACATATGCTCATCAATTTTTGTGAAGTTCTGAGTTTTCATTTGGGATTTATAGGCTTTTTAGTGTATTTTGCCACGCCCCTTTTCTAAATGACCCTGTTACAGCCACCCAAATGCAAAAGTTCAACTTTTTTTCGATAATTATTGATCTAGAGAGTCCAGAGAATTGTCCTAGACTGGTTTGGTTCCGATCGGGCCAAAAACCAGGGACTAGTTCGCAAAAGTAGGTTTTGGACAAAATCCGACATAGCAGAAAATTTTCCCTGCCTACATCCAAATCGGAGATAGCCATTTTGTCCGCCTTGAGCCAAGGATTCCAACGATATAAGACACTTGATCCTGGGACAAACGGTCTAAGAGTTATGAGCGATTTAGTACTTTTGGTTGCTGTAGCGCCACCTATGGGCCAATTGGGGTCATACTCTGATAGGTTGTCCCCAAATTGAGGCCTACCATCTGGCCAGGTTTCACGTCTCTAGGCCTTACGGTTTGTCCTGCACGATGCGTTTTACGAATCCTTACAATTACAATAGGGTTTCAGCATTTCATGCTTGAACCCCTAATAAGAATGAAGGCTTTTTGCCAGTTATAGCGCCACCTATGGTCCGATCTCCATGAAACTCGGCATGCTTCCTCACCATGTTCTGACACATATGCTCATCAATTTTTGTGAAGTTCTGAGTTTTCATTTGGGATTTATAGGCTTTTTAGTGTATTTTGCCACGCCCCTTTTCTAAATGACCCTGTTACAGCCACCCAAATGCAAAAGTTCAACTTTTTTTCGATAATTATTGATCTAGAGAGTCCAGAGAATTGTCCTAGACTGGTTTGGTTCCGATCGGGCCAAAAACCAGGGACTAGTTCGCAAAAGTAGGTTTTGGACAAAATCCGACATAGCAGAAAATTTTCCCTGCCTACATCCAAATCGGAGATAGCCATTTTGTCCGCCTTGAGCCAAGGATTCCAACGATATAAGACACTTGATCCTGGGACAAACGGTCTAAGAGTTATGAGCGATTTAGTACTTTTGGTTGCTGTAGCGCCACCTATGGGCCAATTGGGGTCATACTCTGATAGGTTGTCCCCAAATTGAGGCCTACCATCTGGCCAGGTTTCACGTCTCTAGGCCTTACGGTTTGTCCTGCACGATGCGTTTTACGAATCCTTACAATTACAATAGGGTTTCAGCATTTCATGCTTGAACCCCTAATAAGAATGAAGGCTTTTTGCCAGTTATAGCGCCACCTATGGTCCGATCTCCATGAAACTCGGCATGCTTCCTCACCATGTTCTGACACATATGCTCATCAATTTTTGTGAAGTTCTGAGTTTTCATTTGGGATTTATAGGCTTTTTAGTGTATTTTGCCACGCCCCTTTTCTAAATGACCCTGTTACAGCCACCCAAATGCAAAAGTTCAACTTTTTTTCGATAATTATTGATCTAGAGAGTCCAGAGAATTGTCCTAGACTGGTTTGGTTCCGATCGGGCCAAAAACCAGGGACTAGTTCGCAAAAGTAGGTTTTGGACAAAATCCGACATAGCAGAAAATTTTCCCTGCCTACATCCAAATCGGAGATAGCCATTTTGTCCGCCTTGAGCCAAGGATTCCAACGATATAAGACACTTGATCCTGGGACAAACGGTCTAAGAGTTATGAGCGATTTAGTACTTTTGGTTGCTGTAGCGCCACCTATGGGCCAATTGGGGTCATACTCTGATAGGTTGTCCCCAAATTGAGGCCTACCATCTGGCCAGGTTTCACGTCTCTAGGCCTTACGGTTTGTCCTGCACGATGCGTTTTACGAATCCTTACAATTACAATAGGGTTTCAGCATTTCATGCTTGAACCCCTAATAAGAATGAAGGCTTTTTGCCAGTTATAGCGCCACCTATGGTCCGATCTCCATGAAACTCGGCATGCTTCCTCACCATGTTCTGACACATATGCTCATCAATTTTTGTGAAGTTCTGAGTTTTCATTTGGGATTTATAGGCTTTTTAGTGTATTTTGCCACGCCCCTTTTCTAAATGACCCTGTTACAGCCACCCAAATGCAAAAGTTCAACTTTTTTTCGATAATTATTGATCTAGAGAGTCCAGAGAATTGTCCTAGACTGGTTTGGTTCCGATCGGGCCAAAAACCAGGGACTAGTTCGCAAAAGTAGGTTTTGGACAAAATCCGACATAGCAGAAAATTTTCCCTGCCTACATCCAAATCGGAGATAGCCATTTTGTCCGCCTTGAGCCAAGGATTCCAACGATATAAGACACTTGATCCTGGGACAAACGGTCTAAGAGTTATGAGCGATTTAGTACTTTTGGTTGCTGTAGCGCCACCTATGGGCCAATTGGGGTCATACTCTGATAGGTTGTCCCCAAATTGAGGCCTACCATCTGGCCAGGTTTCACGTCTCTAGGCCTTACGGTTTGTCCTGCACGATGCGTTTTACGAATCCTTACAATTACAATAGGGTTTCAGCATTTCATGCTTGAACCCCTAATAAGAATGAAGGCTTTTTGCCAGTTATAGCGCCACCTATGGTCCGATCTCCATGAAACTCGGCATGCTTCCTCACCATGTTCTGACACATATGCTCATCAATTTTTGTGAAGTTCTGAGTTTTCATTTGGGATTTATAGGCTTTTTAGTGTATTTTGCCACGCCCCTTTTCTAAATGACCCTGTTACAGCCACCCAAATGCAAAAGTTCAACTTTTTTTCGATAATTATTGATCTAGAGAGTCCAGAGAATTGTCCTAGACTGGTTTGGTTCCGATCGGGCCAAAAACCAGGGACTAGTTCGCAAAAGTAGGTTTTGGACAAAATCCGACATAGCAGAAAATTTTCCCTGCCTACATCCAAATCGGAGATAGCCATTTTGTCCGCCTTGAGCCAAGGATTCCAACGATATAAGACACTTGATCCTGGGACAAACGGTCTAAGAGTTATGAGCGATTTAGTACTTTTGGTTGCTGTAGCGCCACCTATGGGCCAATTGGGGTCATACTCTGATAGGTTGTCCCCAAATTGAGGCCTACCATCTGGCCAGGTTTCACGTCTCTAGGCCTTACGGTTTGTCCTGCACGATGCGTTTTACGAATCCTTACAATTACAATAGGGTTTCAGCATTTCATGCTTGAACCCCTAATTAAAGCTGCAAGCAGCATTTATCGGGGTTCAAGCATTTAAGGCATTTAAGCACATAAGCATTTAAGACATTAAGTTTTATTTAGCAAGCTTTTAACCACTGAAATAATAGATGGAAAAATCCATTTACAGCCAATACAGGCAATTTACCATAGGAAATATGTGGTTTTCAAACCTTTTTGCCAGTTATAGCGCCACCTATGGTCCGATCTACACGAAATTTTGCATGCTTGTTTAGAATGTTATGGCACATATGCTCACCCATTTTCGTGAAGTTCTGAGTTTTCGTTTAGGATTTATAGGCTTTTGAGTGCATTTTGCCACGCCCATTTTCTTTATGACCCAATTATACCCATGCGAAAAATGCAAAAGTTCAACTTTTTTTCGATAATTATTGATCTAGAGAGTCCAGAGAATTGTCCTAGACTGGTCTGGTTCCGATCGGGCGAAAAACCAGGGACTAGTTCGCAAAAGTAGGTTTTTAACATATTCATGAATATTTAATGAACTGTTTGATTGACAGCGATGGTTCTTGAGGCAAAGTTGTTCAGCATGAGCAGATCTATCAGATGATATGCATTTTGTGATGATAAGTGTAACACCACGTGATTACAGAGCCATAAAACTCGTTAGCGCCAACTAGTGGCCGATTTCTTTCAAAATTCTTACAGACCTCTAGGGGCTTGAGCCGAACATGCCCACCGAGTTTCGCTCCGATCGGACTTCGTTAACGGTGCTCAAACTTCATTGGCCAATGGCGGCCATGTTTTTTGAGATACGCCAATATCCTTTTAGACATACATGGCCCCTTGGGCCAAGACACTGCATACCAAATTTCAAGTCATTCGGAAAAACGGTCAGGTGTCTATATGTTTTTTTTTGTTTATAGCGCCACCATGCGGCCAATCGACGCAATTTTTTTACTGTGACCTCAGATTGACCTTTTAAACATGTGTGCCAAGTTTGGTGAAGATATCTCATTTACTTCTCGAGTTATAGCCATTTTAGTAAAATAGGCTCCTCCCACAACGTTAATTTTGCACCCCCTAGCGACCGTGAATCGAAATTTCAACTTTTTTTCGATAATTATTGATCGTCAGACTCCAGTGAACAATTCTGCACTGGTTTGGTTCCGATCGGGCAAAAAACCAGGGACTAGTTCGCAAAAGTAGGTTTTCGACAAAATTCAAAATGGCGGAAAATCTATCATGGCGGAAATAAAATCGGAGATATACGTTTTGTTCGCCAGGCGTCCAGCTTTCCAATGATATAAGACACTTGAGTCTATGACTTACCGTCTAGGAGTTATGAGCAGTTTCGCGCTTTTGGTTGCTATAGCGCCACCTATGGGCCAATCGGGCTCATATTTTGATAACCTCTCCTCGATTTTTGTACTACCATCTGGCAAAGTTTCAAGGTTCCAGCTCTTACGGTTTGGGCTGCACGATGCGTTTTACGGCGGAAGAATAATAATAATAATTAAAGCTGCAAGCAGCATTTATCGGGGTTCAAGCTATTAAGGTCTTTAAGGTTTTTAAGCATCAAAAGTTATAAAGTTTTATTTAGCAAGCATGTAACCACTGACATAATAGATGGAAAAGACCATGTTCTAGCATAGTTTACCATGAATTCATCTTAGTTTACCTTGATTTACCATGTTCTAGCATGATTTATCATGATATACCACATTCTAGCATGATTTACCATAGTTTATCATGATTTACCATGGTTTACCATGATTTACCCTGTTCTAGCATAGTTTACCATGAATTCATCTTAGTTTACCTTGATTTACCATGTTCTAGCATGATTTACCATGATTTTCCACATTCTAGCATGATTTACCATAGTTTATCATGATTTACCATGGTTTACCATGATTTACCCTGTTCTGGCATAGTTTACCATGAATTTATCTTAGTTTACCTTGATTTACCATGTTCTAGCATGGTTTACCATGATATGCCACATTCTAGCATTATTTACCAAAGTTTATCATGATTTACCATGGTTTACCATGATTTACCCTGTTCTAGCATAGTTTACTATGATTTACCATGTTCTAGCATGATTTACCTTGATACACCACATTCTAGTATTATTTACTATGATTTACAATGTCTAATTATGAATTCAAAAGCACAAGTCAAAAGACTTCATTAATAAGTAGAATGGCCAGCAGAGGGCACTAGAAGACCATTATTGGCTCAGTTTCAGTTTAATCTTCATGATTTTCACCAGTTTTCTGCACTAAAGCAAACCAGTCTTTCCATGTTAACTCCATAATGCATGCTTACACACACACACACACACACACACACACACACACACTCTAATACTTTAACAGATGGATTTTGACTAAATGTAATTGTAAATGTTAAAATAATGATTTTATAAAGTCTAAATATGAATTATAGAAACAATATGACAAAATAACAATTTTAAACAGCAGGGGGCAGTAAAATACCACTTTTTGGCTTAATATGCCATTGTATTCATATTATTTTCACCTTTTGAACTGTTATAGAGTCAAATTTTGTTCGATCTGTCTGCAATTTTTCATGCTTGTTCAGAGTGATATTTCACATGTTCTGACTTGTTTTTTAGAAGATCTGAGCATCTTAAAAGATATAAGCTTTCGGGGACACTTGGTCAAGGCCACATTTTGAAGTGACCCTATTATAGCCATCCAAATGAAGTAGTTCAACTTTTTCTGATAATTACTGATCTAGAGAGTCCAGAGAATTGTACTGCACTAATTTTGAACATTATTATATGAAAATTATATGATCATAGATGGAAAAGACCATTTACAGCCAATACAGGCAATTTACCATAGGAAATATATGGTTTTAAAGGTTTTTGACAGTTATAGCGCCACCTATGGTCTGATCTCCATAAAATTGGGCATGCTTGTTAATGATGTTATGTCACATATGCTCACCAATTTTTGTGAAGTTCTGAGTTTTCATTTAGGATTTATAGGCTTTTTAATGTATTTTGCCACGCCCATTTTATAAATGACCCTATTACAGCCACCCAAATGCAAAAGTTTAACTTTTTTTTGATAATTATTGATCTAGAGAGTCCAGAGAATTGTCCTAGACTGGTCTGGTTCCGATCGGGCAAAAAACCTAGGACTAGTTCGCAAAAGTAGGTTTTTAACATATTCGCAAATAATTAATTAATGGTTTGATTGACATTAGTAGTTCTTGAGGCAAAGTTGTTCAGCATGAGCAGATCTATCAAATGATATGCATTTTGTGACGATAAGTGTAACACCACGTGACTACAGAGCCATAAAACTCGTTAGCGCCAACTAGTGGCCGATTTCTTTCAAAATTCTTACAGACCTCTAGGGCCATGAGTCGAACATGCCCATCGAGTTTCGTTCCGATCGGCCTCCGTTAACCTTGTCTAATAGTTGCTCAAACGTCATTGGCCGATGGCGGCCATGTTTTTTGAGATACACCAATGTCCTCATAGACATACATGGCACCTTGGACCAAGACACTGCATACCAATTTTCAAGTCAATCTGACTAACGGTCAGGTGGTTATAGCCTGTTTTATGTTTTTTTCATATTATAGCGCCACCTTGTGGCCAATCACCACGATTTTTTTACTGTGACCTCAGACTGACCTCTTACACATGTGTACCGAGTTTGGTGAAAATATCTCATTTCGTTCACGAGTTATAGCCATTTTAGTAAAATAGGCTCCGCCTCCTGCGAACGTTTTGACACCCCTTAGCAACCGTGGATCGAAATTTCAACTTTTTTTCGATAATTATTGATATTCAGACCCCTGTGAACATTTCTGCACTGGTTTGGTTCCGATCGGGCAAAAAACCAGGGACTAGTTCGCAAAAGTAGGTTTTGGACAAAATCCAATATGGCGGAAAAATTTGCATACCGGAAATGAAATCCTTGAGGCCATTTTTGTTCGGCTTGACCCAAGGATTCCAATGATATAAGACACTTGAGTCTGTGACAAACGGTTAATGAGATTTAAGCAAAAATATGCAATTTTTTTGTTTTTTGCGCTGTAGCGCCACCTATTGGCCAATCTGGCTCATATTTTGATAACCTCTCCTCGATTTTTGTACTACCATCTGGCAAAGTTTCAAGTCTCTAGCACTTACGGTTTGGGCTGCACGATGCGTTTTACGGCGGAATAATAATAATAATAATAAAAATCAGTACAATTACAATAGGGTTTCAGCACTTCGTGCTTGAACCCCTAAAAATCAGGACGATTACAATAGGGTTTCAGCACTTCGTGCTTGAACCCCTAATAAAAATCAGTACAATTACAATAGGGTTTCAGCACTTCGTGCTTGAACCCCTAATAAGAAGAGACGTTTTTGCCAGTTATAGCGCCACCTATTGTCCGATCTTCACGAAACTTGGCATGCTTCTTCACCATGTTAGGACACATATGCTCATCGATTTTTGTGAAGTTTGGTGTTTTCCCTTAGGTTGTATAGGCTTTTGAGTGTTTTTTGTCCCTCCACTTTCCTAAATGACCCTGTTACAGCCAGGCAAATGCAAAAGTTCAACTTTTTTTCAATAATTATTTATCTAGAGAGTCCAGAGAATTGTCCTAGACTGGTCTGGTTCCAATTGGACCAAAAACCAGGGACTAGTTCGCCAAAGTAGGCTTTGGACAAAAGTGGCCATATACATTTTTTTTTGCTCAAATCGGGATTTGGAGATAGCCATGTTGTTCGTCTGGAGCCAGGGATCACAGTGATGCTAAATTTGAGCCTCTATGACAAAGTATGTAGGAGTTATGACCAATTTAGTAAATGTGGTCATTATAGCACCACCTATGGGCCGATTGGGCTCAGTCCGTGTATCTGAGTAGCGAGCAATACTACTACCATCTGGCCAAGTTTCAAGTCTCTAGGTCTTACGGTTTGGGCTGCACAATGCGTTTTAGGGAATAATAATAATAATAATAATTAAAGCTGCAAGCAGCATTTATCGGGGTTCAAGCATTTAAGGCCTTTAAGCACATAAGCATTTAAGACATTAAGATTTATTTAGAAAGCTTTTAACCACTGAAATAATAGATGGAAAAGTCCATTTACAGCCAATACAGGCAATTTACCATAAGAAAAATATGGTTTTCAAAGCTTTTTAACAGTTATAGCGCCACCTATGGTCCGATCTCCATAATATTTTGCATGGTTATTAATGATGTTATGTCACATATGCTCACCAATTTTTGTGAAGTTCTGAGTTTTTATATATGATTTATAGGCTTTTGAGTGTATTTTGCCACACCCATTTTATAAATGACCCTATTACAGCCACCCAAATGCAAAAGTTCAACTTTTTTTTCGATAATTATTGATCTAGAGAGTCCAGAGAATTGCCCTAAACTGGTCTGGTTCCGATCGGGCAAAAAACCTAGGACTAGTTCGCAAAAGTAGGTTTTTAACATATTCGCGAATAATTAATGAATGGTTTGATTGACATTAGTGGTTCTTGAGGCTAAGTTGTTGAGCATGAGCAGATCTATCAAATGATATGCATTTTGTGACGATAAGTGTAACACCACGTGATTACAGAGCCATAAAACTCGTTAGCGCCAACTAGTGGCCGATTTCTTTCAAAATTCTTACAGACCTTTAGGGCCATGAGTCGAACATGCCCATCGAGTTTCGTTCCGATCGGCCTCCGTTAACCTTGTCTAATAGGTGCTCAAACTTCATTGGCTGATGGCGGCCATGTTTTTTGAGATACACTAATGTCCTCATAGACATACATGGCACCTTGGACCAAGACACTGCATACCAATTTTCAAGTCAATCGGACTAACGGTCAGGTGGTTATAGCCCATTTTATGTTTTTTTAATGTTATAGCGCCACCATGTGGCCAATCGCCGCGATTATTTTACTGTGACCTCAGATTGACCTCTTACACATGTGTACCGAGTTTGGTGAAGATACCTCATTTACTTCTGGAGTTATAGCCATTTTAGTAAAATAGGCTCCGCCTTCTTCAAACGTTTTGGCGCCCCTTAGCGACCGTGAATCGAAATTTCAACTTTTTTTCGATAATTATTGATATTCAGACTACTGTGAACATTTCTGCACTGGTTTGGTTCCGATCGGGCGAAAAACCAGGGACTAGTTCGCAAAAGTAGGTTTTGGACAAAATCCAAAATGGCGGAAAAATTTGCATACCGGAAATAAAATACCTCCTATATTTCTTGTTCGGCTTGAGCCAAGGATTCCAATGATGTATGACACTTGAAGCTGAGACAAATGGTTATTGAGATATGAGCAAAATAGTGATTTTTTTTTGTTTTTTGCGCTATAGCGCCACCTATTGGCCAATCGGGCTCATACTTTGATAACCTCTCCTCGATTTTTATACTACCTTGTGGCCAAGTTTCAAGTCTCTAGCTCTTACGGTTTGGGCTGCACGATGCGTTTTAGCGGAGAAGAATAATAATAATAATAATAAAAATCCTTACAATTACAATAGGGTTTCAGCACTTCGTGCTTGAACCCCTAAAAATCAGGACGATTACAATAGGGTTTCAGCACTTCGTGCTTGAACCCCTAATAATAATAATAATAAAAATCAGTACAAATACAATAGGTGTTCAGCACTTCGTGCTTGAACCCCTAATTAAAGCTGCAAGCAGCATTTATCGGGGTTCAAGCTATTAAGGTCTTTAAGGTTTTTAAGCATCAAAAGTTATAAAGATACCACATTCTAGCATGATTTACCATAGTTTATCATGATTTACCATGGTTTACCATTATTTACCATGTTCTAGCATAGTTTACCATGATTTTATCTTAATTTACTTTGATTTACCATGTTTTAGCATGATTTACCATGATATACCACATTCTAGCATGATTTACCATAGTTTATCATGATTTACCATGATTTACCCTGTTCTAGCATAGTTTACCATGAATTCATCTTAGTTTACCTTGATTTACCATGTTCTAGCATGATTTACCATGATTTTCCACATTCTAGCATGATTTACCATAGTTTATCATGATTTACCATGGTTTACCATGATTTACCCTGTTCTGGCATAGTTTACCATGAATTTATCTTAGTTTACCTTGATTTACCATGTTCTAGCATGGTTCACCATTATATGTCACATTCTAGCATGATTTACCAAAGTTTATCATGATTTACCATGGTTTACCATGATTTACCCTGTTCTGGCATAGTTTACCATGAATTTATCTTAGTTTACCTTGATTTACCATGTTCTAGCATGGTTTACCATTATATACCACATTCTAGCATGATTTACCAAAGTTTATCATGATTTACCATGGTTTACCATGATTTACCCTGTTCTAGCATAGTTTACCATGATTTACCATGTTCTAGCAAGTATGTGAAGTGTCAGTGCAAATGAAGTGATAAACACTGACAAAATCTGATTGTGTTATAATAGTTATTGTTATATAAGTGTTTTTTTAATGTCTAATTATGAATTCAAAAGCACATGTCAAAAGACTTCATTAATAAGTAGAATGGCCAGCAGAGGGCACTAGAAGACCATTATTGGCTCAGTTTCAGTTTAATCTTCATGATTTTCACCAGTTTTCTGCACTAAAGCAAACCAGTCTTTCCATGTTAACTCCATAATGCATGCTTACACACACACACACACACACACACACACACACACACACACACACACACACACACACACACACACTAATACTTTAACAGATGGATTTTGACTAAATGTAATTGTAAATGTTAAAATAATGATTTTATAAAGTCTAAATATGAATTATAGAAACAATATGACAAAATAACTATTTTAAACAGCAGGGGGCAGTAAAATACCACTTATTGGCTTAATATGCCATTGTATTCATATTATTTTCACCTTTTTAAACTGTTATAGAGTCAAATTTTGTCCAATCTGTCTGAAATTTTTCATGCTTGTTCAGAGTGATATTTCACATGTTCTGACTTGTTTTTAAGACGATCTGAGCATCTTAAAAGATATAAGCTTTCGGGGACACTTGGTCAAGGCCACATTTTGAAGTGACCCTATTATAGCCATACAAATGAAGTAGTTCAACTTTTTCTGATAATTACTGATCTAGAGAGTCCAGAGAATTGTACTGCACTAGTTTTGAACATTATTATATGAAAATTATATGATTATAGATGGAAAAGACCATTTACAGCCAATACAGGCAATTTACCATAGGAAATATATGGTTTTAAAGTTTTTTAACAGTTATAGCGCCACCTATGGTCCGATCTCCATAACATTTCGCATGGTTATTAATGATGTTATGTCACATATGCTCACCAATTTTTGTGAAGTTCTGAGTTTTTATATATGATTTATAGGCTCTTTAGTGTATTTTGCCACACCCATTTTATAAATGACCCTATTACAGCCACCCAAATGCAAAAGTTCAACTTTTTTTCGATAATTATTGATCTAGAGAGTCCAGAGAATTGCCCTAGACTGGTCTGGTTCCGATCGGGCGAAAAACCTAGGACTAGTTCGCAAAAGTAGGTTTTTAACATATTCGCAAATAATTAATGAATGGTTTGATTGACATGAGTGGTTCTTGAGGCAAAGTTGTTGAGCATGAGCAGATCTATCAAATGATATGCATTTTGTGACAATAAGTGTAACACCACGTGATTACAGAGCCTTAAAACTCGTTAGCGCCAACTAGTGGCCGATTTCTTTCAAAATTCTTACAGACCTCTAGGGGCTTGAGCCGAACATGCCCACCGAGTTTCGTTCCGATCGGACTTCGTTAATAGGTGCTCAAACCTCATTGGCCAATGGCGGCCATGTTTTTCGAGATACGCCAATATCCTTTTAGACATACATGGCCCCTTGGGCCAAGACACTGCATACCAAATTTCAAGTCATTCGGAAAAACGGTCAGGTGTATATACGTTTTTATTGTTTTATAGCGCCACCATGAGGCCAATCGACGCAATTTTTTTACTGTGACCCCAGACTGAACCCTTACATATGTGTATCGAGTTTGGTTAAGCTATCTTATTTACTTTTTGAGTTATAGCCATTTTAGTAAAATAGGCTCCTCCCACAATGTTCATTTTATGCCCCCTAGCGACCATGAATCAAAATTTCGACTTTTTTTTGACAATTATTGATCTTCAGACTCCAGAGAACATTTCTGCACTGGTTTGGTTCCGATCGGACAAAAAACCTAGGACTAGTTTGCAAAAGTAGGTTTTTGACAAAATTCAAAATGGCGGAAAATCTATCATGACGGAAATGAAATCGGAGATATACGTTTTGTTCATCAGGCGTCCAGCTTTCCAATGATATAAGACACTTGAGTCTAAGATTTACGGTCTAGGAGTTATGAGCTGTTTCGCGCTTTTGGTTGCTATAGCGCCACCTATGGGCCAATCGGGGTCATAATTTGATAACCTTTCCTCGATTTTTGTACTACCATCTGGCAAAGTTTCAATGCTCTAGCCCTTACGGTTTGGGCTGCACGATGCGTTTTACGGCGGAATAATAATAATAATAATAATAATAATAATTAAAGCTGCAAGCAGCATTTATCGGGGTTCAAGCATTTAAGGCCTTTAAGCACATAAGCATTTAAGACATTACGTTTTATTTAGCAAGCTTTTAACCACTGAAATAATAGATGGAAAAATCGATTTACAGCCAATAAAGGCAATTTACCATAGGAAATACAAGGTTTTCAAACCTTTTTGCCAGTTATAGCGCCACCTATTGTCCAATCTCCATGAAACTCTGCATGCTTCTTCACCATGTTATGACACATATGCCCACCAATTTTCGTGAAGTTCTGAGTTGTTATTTATGATTTATAGGCATTTTAATGTATTTTGCCAAGCCCCTTTTATAAATTACCCTATTACAGCCACCCAAATGCAAAAGTTAAACTTTTTTTCGATAATTATTTATCTAGAGAGTCCAGAGAATTGTCCTAGACTGGTCTGGTTCCGATCGGGCGAAAAACCAGGGACTAGTTCGCAAAAGTAGGTTTTTAACATATTCATGAATATTTAATGAACGGTTTGATTGACAGCAATGGTTCTTGAGGCAAAGTTGTTCAGCATGAGCAGATCTATCAAATGATATGCATTTTGTGATGATAAGTGTAACACCACGTGATTACAGAGCCATAAAACTCGTTAGCGTCAACTAGTGGCCGATTTCTTTCAAAATTCTTACAGACCTCTAGGGGCTTGAGCCGAACATGCCCACCGAGTTTCGCTCCAATCGGACTTCGTTAACGGTGCTCAAATTTCATTGGCCAATGGCGGCCATGTTTTTCGAGATACGCCAATATCCTTTTAGACATACATGGCCCCTTGGGCCAAGACACTGCATACCAAATTTCAAGTAATTCGGAAAAACGGTCAGGTGTCTATACGTTTTTATTGTTTTATAGCGCCACCATGAGGCCAATCGACGCAATTTTTTTACTGTGACCTCAAATTGACCTCCTACATATATGTACCAAGTTTGGTGAAGATATCTCATTTCGTTCACGAGTTATAACAATTTTAGTAAAACTGACTCCGCCTCCTTCGAACATTTTGGCACCCCATAGCGACCTTGAATCGAAATTTCAACTTTTTTTCGATAATTATTGATCGTCAGACTCCAGAGAACATTTCTGCACTGGTTTGGTTCCGATCGGACAAAAAACCACAGACTAGTTCGCAAAAGTAGGTTTTTGACTAAATTCAAAATGGCGGAAAAATTTGCATACCGGAAATGAAATCGGAGATATACGTTTTGTCCGTCTTGAGCCAAGGATTACAGTGATATAAGACACTTGAGTCTACGACAAACCGTCTAGGAGTTATTAGCGATTTTATACTTTTGCTTACTATAGCGCCACCTATTGGCCAATCGGGGTCATAATTTGATAACCTCTCCTCGATTTTTGTACTACCTTCTGGCAAAGTCTCAAGTCTCCAGCACTTACGGTTTGGGCTGCACGATGCGTTTTACGGCAGAATAATAATAATAAAAATCCTTACAATTACAATAGGGTTTCAGCACTTCGTGCTTGAACCCCTAAAAATCAGTACAATTACAATAGGGTTTCAGCACTTCGTGCTTGAACCCCTAATAAAAACCAGGACAATTACAATAGGGTTTCAGCACTTCGTGCTTGAACCCCTAATAAAAATCAGTACAATAACAATAGGGTTTCAGCACTTCGTGCTTGAACCCCTAATAAGAAGAGACGTTTTTGCCAGTTATAGCGCCACCTATTGTCCGATCTTCACGAAACTTGGCATGCTTCTTCACCATGTTAGGACACATATGCTCATCGATTTTTGTGAAGTTTGGTGTTTTCCCTTAGGTTGTATAGGCTTTTGAGTGTTTTTTGTCCCTCCCCTTTCCTAAATGACCCTGTTACAGCCAGGCAAATGCAAAAGTTCAACTTTTTTTCGATAATTATTGATCTAGAGAGTCCAGAGAATTGTCCTAGACTGGTCTGGTTCCGATTGGACCAAAAACCAGGGACTAGTTTGCCAAAGTAGGCTTTGGACAAAAGTGCCCATATAAATCGCGATTTGGAGATAGCCATGTTGTTCGTCTGGAGCCAGGGATCACAGTGATGCTAAATTTGAGCCTCTATGACAAAGTATGTAGGAGTTATGACCAATTTAGTAAATGTGGTCATTATAGCACCACCTATGGGCCGATTGGGCTCAGTCCGTGTATCTGAGTAGCGAGCAATACTACTACCATCTGGCCAAGTTTCAAGTCTCTAGGTCTTATGGTTTGGGCTGCACGATGCGTTTTAGGGAAGAATAATAATAATAATTAAAGCTGCAAGCAGCATTTATCGGGGTTCAAGCAGTTAAGGCCTTTCAGGCATTTAAGCACAAAAGCATCAAAAGTTATTACGTTTTATTTAACAAGCCAAAAATCTCGCTAGCGCCAACTAGTGGCTGATTTCTTTCAAAATTCTTACAGACCTCTAGAGCCATGATTTGAACATGCCTACCGAGTTTTGTTCCGATCGGCCTCCGTTAACCTTGTCTAATAGGTGCTCAAACTTCATTGGCCGATGGCGGCCATGTTTTTTGAGATACGCCAATGTCCTCATAGACATACATGGCACCTTGGACCAAGACACTGCATAACAATTTTCAAGTCATTTGGACTAACGGTCAGGTGGTTATAGCCCTTTTCATGTTTTTTTCATGTTATAGCGCCACCTATTGTTCAATCGTCGAGATTTATTTACTGTGACCCCAGATTGAACTCATACACATGTGTACCAAGTTTGGTGAAGATATCTCATTTACTTCTCGAGTTATAGCCATTTTAGTAAAATAGGCTCCTCCTACAACGTTCAATTAGCGCCCCCTATCGACCATGAATCAAAATTTCAACTTTTTTTCGATAATTATTGATATTCAGACTCCAGAGAACATTTCTGCACTGGTTTGGTTCCGATCGGACAAAAAACCAGGGACTAGTTCGCAAAAGTAGGTTTTTGACATAATTCAAAATGGCGGAAAATTTACATACCAGAAATGAAATCGGAGATATACGTTTTGACCTTTAGTCGTTAAGCTTTCCAACGATATAAGACACTTGAGCCTACGACATACGGTCTAGGAGTTATGAGCAGTTTCGTGCTTTTGGTCGCTATAGCGCCACCTATGGGCCAATCGAGGTCATAATTTGATAACCTCTCCTCGATTTTTGTACTACCATATGGCAAAGTTTCAAGGTTCCTGGTCTTACGGTTTGGGCTGCACGATGCGTTTTACGGCGGAATAATAATAATAATAATTAAAGCTGCAAGCAGCATTTATCGGGGTTCAAGCTATTAAGGTGTTTAAGGTTTTTAAGCATCAAAAGTTATAAAGTTTTATTTAGCAAGCATGTAACCACTGACATAATAGATGGAAAAGACCATGTTCTAGCATAGTTTACCATGAATTCATCTTAGTTTACCTTGATTTACCATGTTCTAGCATGATTTATCATGATATACCACATTCTAGCATGATTTACCATAGTTTATCATGATTTACCATGGTTTACCATGATTTACCCTGTTCTAGCATAGTTTACCATGAATTCATCTTAGTTTACCTTGATTTACCATGTTCTAGCATGGTTTACCATGATATGCCACATTCTAGCATTATTTACCAAAGTTTATCATGATTTAACATGGTTTACCATGATTTACCCTGTTCTAGCATAGTTTACCATGATTTACCATGTTCTAGCATGATTTACCTTGATACACCACATTCTAGTATTATTTACTATGATTTACAATGTCTAATTATGAATTCAAAAGCACATGTCAAAAGACTTCATTAATAAGTAGAATGGCCAGCAGAGGGCACTAGAAGACCATTATTGGCTCAGTTTCAGTTTAATCTTCATGATTTTCACCAGTTTTCTGCACTAAAGCAAACCAGTCTTTCCATGTTAACTCCATAATGCATGCTAACACACACACACACACACACACACACACACACACACACACACACACACACACACACACACACACACACACACACACAAATACTTTAACAGATGGATTTTGACTAAATGTAATTGTAAATGTTAAAATAATGATTTTATAAAGTCTAAATATGAATTATAGAAACAATATGACAAAATACCTATTTTAAACAGCAGGGGGCAGTAAAATACCACTTATTGGCTTAATATGCCATTGTATTCATATTATTTTCACCTTTTTAAACTGTTATAGAGTCAAATTTTGTCCGATCTGTCTGACATTTTTCATGCTTGTTCAGAGTGATATTTCACATGTTCTGACTTGTTTTTAAGAAGATCTGAGCATCTTAAAAGATATAAGCTTTCGGGGACACTTGGTCAAGGCCATCCAAATGCCATCCAAATGAAGTAGTTCAACTTTTTCTGATAATTACTGATCTAGAGAGTCCAGAGAATTGTACTGCACTAGTCTTGAACATTATGATATGAAAATTCTATGATCATAGATGGAAAAGACCATTTACAGCCAAAACAGGCAATTTACCATAGGAAATGTATGGTTTTAAAGGTTTTTAACAGTTATAGCGCCATCTATCGTCCGATCTCCATAAAATTTGGCATGGTTGTTAATGATGTTATGTCACATATGCCCACCAATTTTTGTGAAGTTCTGAGTTTTTATTTATGATTTATAGGCTTTTTAGTGCATTTTGCCACGCCCATTTTATAAATGACCCTATTACAGCCATCCAAATGCAAAAGTTCAACTTTTTTTTGATAATTATTGATCTAGAGAGTCCAGAGAATTGTCCTAGACTGGTCTGGTTCCGATCGGGCGAAAAACCTAGGACTAGTTCGCAAAAGTAGGTTTTTTACCTATTCATGAATATTTAATGAACTGTTTGATTGACATTAGTGGTTCTTGAGGCAAAGTTGTTGAGCATGAGCAGATCTATCAAATGATATGCATTTTGTGACGATAAGTGTAACACCACGTGATTACAGAGCCATAAAACTCGTTAGCGCCAACTAGTGGCCGATTTCTTTCAAAATTCTTACAGACCTCTAGGGCCATGAGTCGAACATGCCCATCGAGTTTCGTTCCGATCGGCCTCCGTTAACCTTGTCTAATAGGTGCTCAACTTTATTGGCCAATGGCGGCCATGTTTTTTGAGATACACCAATGTCCTCATAGACATACATGGCACCTTGGACCAAGACACTGCATACCAATTTTCAAGTCAATCTGACTAATGGTCAGGTGGTTATAGCCCTTTTCATGTTTTTTTCATGTTATAGCGCCGCCTAGTGCTCAATCGTCGCGATTTTTTTATTGTGACCCCAGACTGAACCCATACACATGTGTACCGAGTTTGGTTAAGCTATCTCATTTACTTTTTGAGTTATAGCCATTTTAGTAAAATAGGCTCCTCCCACAACGTTCATTTTATGCCCCCTAGCGACCATGAATAAAAATTTCGACTTTTTTTTGACAATTATTGATCTTCAGACTCCAGAGAACATTTCTGCACTGGTTTGGTTCCGATCGGACAAAAAACCTACGACTAGTTCACAAAAGTAGGTTTTTGACAAAATTCAAAATGGCGGAAAATCTATCATGGCGGAAATGAAATCGGAGATATACGTTTTGTTCGTCAGGCGTCCAGCTTTCCAATGATATAAGACACTTGAGTCTACGACATACGGTCTAGGAGTTATGAGCTGTTTCGCGCTTTTGGTTGCTATAGCGCCACCTATGGGCCAATCGGGGTCATAATCTCTGAACCTCTCCTCGATTTTTGTACTACCATCTGGCAAAGTTTCAATGCTCTAGCCCTTATGGTTTGGGCTGCACGATGCGTTTTACGGCAGAAGAATAATAATAATAATAATAAAAATCCTTACAATTACAATAGGGTTTCAGCACTTCGTGCTTGAACCCCTAATAATTAAAGCTGCAAGCAGCATTTATCGGGGTTCAAGCTGTTAAGGCCTTTAAGGTTTATAAGCACAAAAGCATCAAAAGTTATTAAGATTTATTTAGCAAGCATTTAACAACTGACATAATAGACGGAAAAGACCATTTCCAGCCAATACAGGCAGTTTACCATGGGAAATATATGGTTTTAAAGCTTTTTAACAGTTATAGCGCCACCTTTGGTCCGATCTCCATAAAATTTGCCATGCTTGTTAATGATGTTATGTAACATATGCTCACCAATTTTTGTGAAGTTCTGAGTTTTCATTTATGATTTATAGGCATTTTAGTGTATTTTGCCACGCCCCTTTTATAAATTACCCTATTACAGCCACCCAAATGCAAAAGTTAAACTTTTTTTCGATAATTATTGATCTAGAGAGTCCAGAGAATTGTCCTAGACTGGTCTGGTTCCGATCGGGCAAAAAACCAGGGACTAGTTCGCAAAAGTAGGTTTTTAACATATTCATGAATAATTAATGAATGGTTTGATTGACATTAGTGGTTCTTGAGGCAAAGTTGTTGAGCATGAGCAGATCTATCAAATGATATGCATTTTATGACGATAAGTGTAACACCACGTGATTACAGAGCCATAAAACTCGTTAGCGCCAACTAGTGGCCGATTTCTTTCAAAACTCTTACAGACCTCTAGGGCCATGAGTCGAACATGCCCATCGAGTTTCGTTCCGATCGGCCTCCGTTAACCTTGTCTAATAGTTGCTCAAACTTCATTGGCCGATGGCGGCCATGTTTTTTGAGATACACCAATGTCCTCATAGACATACATGACACCTTGGACCAAGACACTTCATACCAATTTTCAAGTCAATCGGACTAACGGTCAGGTGGTTATAGCCTGTTTTATGTTTTTTTCATGTTATAGCGCCACCATGTGGCCAATCGCCGCGATTTTTTTACTGTAACCTCAGATTGTCCTCTTACACATGTATACCGAGTTTGGTTAAGATACCTCATTTACTTCTGGAGTTATAGCCGTTTTAGTAAAATAGGCTCCTCCCATAACATACATTTTGGCGCCCCTTAGCGACCTTGAATCGAAATTTCAACTTTTTTTCGATAATTATTGATCTTCAGACTCCAGAGAACATTTCTGCACTGGTTTGGTTCCGATCGGGCGAAAAACCAGGGACTAGTTCGCAAAAGTAGGTTTTTGACAAAATTCAAAATGGCGGAAAATCTATCATGACGGAAATGAAATCGGAGATATACGTTTTGTTCGTCAGGCATCCAGCTTTCCAATGATATAAGACACTTGAGTCTACGACATACGGTCTAGGAGTTATGAGCAGTTTCGCGCTTTTGGTCGCTATAGCGCCACCTATGGGCCATTCGAGGTCATAATTTGATAACCTCTCCTCGATTTTTGTACTACCATATGGCAAAGTTTCAAAGTTCCAGCTCTTACGGTTTGGGCTGCACGATGCGTTTTACGGCGGAATAATAATAATAATAATTAAAGCTGCAAGCAGCATTTATCGGGGTTCAAGCTATTAAGGTCTTTAAGGTTTTTAAGCATCAAAAGTTATAAAGTTTTATTTAGCAAGCATGTAACCACTGACATAATAGATGGAAAAGACCATGTTCTAGCATGATTTACCATGATATACCACATTCTAGCATGATTTACCATAGTTTATCATGATTTACCATGGTTTACCATGATTTACCCTGTTCTAGCATAGTTTACCATGAATTCATCTTAGTTTACCTTAATTTACCATGTTCTAGCATGATTTACCATGATATACCACAGTCTAGCATGATTTACCATAGTTTATCATGATTTACCATGGTTTACCATGATTTACCCTGTTCTAGCATAGTTTACCATGAATTCATCGTAGTTTACCTTGATTTACCATGTTCTAGCATGATTTACCATGATTTTCCACATTCTAGCATGATTTACCATAGTTTATCATGATTTACCATGGTTTACCATGATTTACCCTGTTCTGGCATAGTTTACCATGATATGCCACATTCTAGCATTATTTACCAAAGTTTATCATGATTTACCATGGTTTACCATGATTTACCCTGTTCTAGCATAGTTTACCATGATTTACCATGTTCTAGCATGATTTACCTTGATACACCACATTCTAGTATTATTTACTATGATTTACAATGTCTAATTATGAATTCAAAAGCACATGTCAAAAGACTTCATTAATAAGTAGAATGGCCAGCAGAGGGCACTAGAAGACTATTATTGGCTCAGTTTCAGTTTAATCTTCATGATTTTCACTAGTTTTCTGCACTAAAGCAAACCAGTCTTTCCATGTTAACTCCATAATGCATGCTTACACACACACACACACACACACACACACACACACACACACACACACACACACACTAATACTTTAACAGATGGATTTTGACTAAATGTAATTGTAAATGTTAAAATAATGATTTTATAAAGTCTAAATATGAATTATAGAAACAATATGACAAAATAACTATTTTAAACAGCAGGGGGCAGTAAAATACCACTTATTGGCTTAATATGCCATTGTATTCATATTATTTTCACCTTTTTAAACTGTTATAGAGTCAAATTTTGTCCGATCTGTCTGCAATTTTTCATGCATGTTCAGAGTGATATTTCACATGTTCTGACTTGTTTTTTAGAAGATCTGAGCATCTTAAAAGATATAAGCTTTCGGGGACACTTGGTCAAGGCCACATTTTGAAGTGACCCTATTATAGCCATCCAAATGAAGTAGTTCAACTTTTTCTGATAATTACTGATCTAGAGAGTCCAGAGAATTGTACTGCACTAATTTTGAACATTATTATCTGAAAATTATATGATCATAGATGGAAAAGACCATTTACAGCCAATACAGGCAATTTACCATAGGAAATATATGGTTTTAAAGGTTTTTGACAGTAATAGCGCCACCTATGGTCCGATCTCCATAAAATTGGGCATGCTTGTTAATGATGTTATGTCACTTATGCTCACCAATTTTTGTGAAGTTCTGAGTTTTCATTTAGGATTTATAGGCTTTTTAATGTATTTTGCCACGCCCATTTTATAAATGACCCTATTACAGCCAGGCAAATGCAAAAGTTCAACTTTTTTTTGATAATTATTGATCAAGAGAGTCCAGAGAATTGTCCTAGACTGGTCTGGTTCCGATCGGGCAAAAAACCTAGGACTAGTTCGCAAAAGTAGGTTTTTTACATATTCATGAATATTTAATGAACTGTTTGATTGACAGCAATGGTTCTTGAGGCAAAGTTGTTCAGCATGAGCAGATCTATCAAATGATATGCATTTTGTGACGATAAGTATAACACCACGTGATTACAGAGCAATAAAACTCGTTAGCGCCAACTAGAGGCCGATTTCTTTCAAAATTCTTACAGACCTCTAGGGCCATGAGTCGAACATGCCCATCGAGTTTCGTTCCGATCGGCCTCCGTTAACCTTGTCTAATCGGTGCTCAACTTTATTGGCCAATGGCGGCCATGTTTTTTGAGATACACCAATGTCCTCATATACATACATGGCACCTTGGACCAAGACACTGCATACCAATTTTCAAGTCAATCTGACTAATGGTCAGGTGGTTATAGCCCTTTTCATGTTTTTTTCATGTTATAGCGCCACCTAGTGCTCAATCGTCGCGATTTTTTTACTGTGACCCCAGACTGAACCCATACACATGTGTACCAAGTTTGGTTAAGCTATCTCATTTACTTTTTGAGTTATAGCCGTTTTAGTAAAAGAGGCTCCGCCCACAACGTTAATTTTATGCCCCCTAGCGACCATGAATCAAAATTTCGACTTTTTTTTGATAATTATTGATCTTCAGACTCCAGAGAACATTTCTGCACTAGTTTGGTTCCGATCGGACAAAAAACCTAGGACTAGTTCGCAAAAGTAGGTTTTTGACAAAATTCAAAATGGCGGAAAATCTATCATGACGGAAATTAAATCGGAGATATACGTTTTGTTCGTCAGGCGTCCAGCTTTCCAATGATATAAGACACTTAAGTCTACGACTTACGGTCTAGGAGTTATGAGCTGTTTTGCGCTTTTGGTTGCTCTAGCGCCACCTATGGGCCAATCGGGGTCATACTTTGATAGGTTCTCCCCAAATTGAGGACTACCATTTGGCCAAGTTTCAAGGTTCCAGCTCTTACGGTTTGGTCTGCACGATGCGTTTTACGGCGGAATAATAATAATAATAATAATAATAATAATAATAATAATAATAATAATAAAAATCAGTACAATTACAATAGGGTTTCAGCACTTCGTGCTTGAACCCCTAATTAAAGCTGCAAGCAGCATTTATCGGGGTTCAAGCAGTTAAGGCCTTTAATGCATTTAAGCACAAAAGCATCAAAAGTTGTTAAGTTTTACACGACGTGATTACAGAGCCATAAAACTCGTTAGCGCCAACTAGTGGCCGATTTCTTTCAAAACTCTTACAGACCTCTAGGGCCATGAGTCGAACATGCCCATCGAGTTTCATTCCGATTGGCCACCGTTAACCTTGTCTAATAGGTGCTCAAATTTCATTGGTCGATGGCGGCCATGTTTTTTGAGATACGCCAATGTCCTCATAGACATACATGGCACCTTGGACCAAGACACTGCATACCAATTTTCAAGTCAATCGGACTAACGGTCAGGTGGTTATAGCCCTTTTCATGTTTTTTTCATGTTATAGCGCCACCTAGTGTTCAATTGTCACGATTTTTTTACTGTGATCTCAGATTGAACTCATACACATGTGTACCAAGTTTGGTGAAGATATCTCATTTACATCTCGAGTTATAGCCATTTTAGTAAAATAGGCTCCTCCCACAACACTAATTTATCACCCCCTAGCGACCAGGAATCGGAATTTCGACTTTTTTTCGATAATTATTGATAAGCAGACTCCAGAGAACATTTCTGTACTGGTTTGGTTCCGATCGGAGAAAAAAACAGGGACTAGTTCGCAAAAGTAGGTTTTTGACATAATTCAAAATGGCGGAAAATTTGCATACCGGAAATGAAATCGGAGATATACGTTTTGACCTTCATGAGACCAGCTTTCCAAAGATATAAGACACTTGAGTCTACGACATACGGTCTAGGAGTTATGAGCAGTTTCGCGCTTTTGGTTGCTATAGCGCCACCTATGGGCCAATTGGGGTCATACTTTGATAGGTTCTCCCCAAATTGAGGACTACCATTTGGCCAAGTTTCAAGGTTCCAGCTCTTACGGTTTGGTCTGCACGATGCGTTTTAGGGGAAAATAATAATAATAATAATAATAATAAAAATCAGTACAATTACAATAGGGTTTCAGCATTTCATGCTTGAACCCCTAAAAATCAGTACAATTACAATAGGGTTTCAGCACTTCGTGCTTGAACCCCTAATAATAAAAATCAGTACAAATACAATAGGTGTTCAGCACTTCGTGCTTGAACCCCTAATAATAATAAAAATCAGTACAAATACAATAGGTGTTCAGCACTTCGTGCTTGAACCCCTAATAATAATAATAAAAATCAGTACAATTACAATAGGGTTTCAGCACTTCGTGCTTGAACCCCTAATAAAAATTGTCCGATCTTCACGAAACTTGGCATGCTTCTTCACCATGTTAGGACACATATGTCCATCGATTTTTGTGAAGTTTGGTGTTTTCCCTTAGGTTGTATAGGCTTTTGAGTGTTTTTTGTCCCTCCACTTTCCTAAATGACCCTGTTACAGCCAGACAAATGCAAAAGTTCAACTTTTTTTCGATAATTATTTATCTAGAGAGTCCAGAGAATTGTCCTAGACTGGTCTTGTTCTGATTGGACCAAAAACCAGGGACTAGTTGGCCAAAGTAGGCTTTGGACAAAAGTGGCCATATAATTTTTTTTTTGCTCAAATCGGGATTTGGAGATAGCCATGTTGTTCGTCTGGAGCCAGGGATCACAGTGATGCTAAATTTGAGCCTCTAGGACAAACTATGTATGAGTTATGACCAATTTAGTAAATGTGGTCATTATAGCGCCACCTATTGGCCAATCTGGGCCATATTTTGATAGGTTTTCCCCAAATTGAGCACTATCATTTGGCCAAGTTTCAAGGTTCCAGCTCTTACAGTTTGGGCTGCACGATGCGTTTTAGGGCGGAATAATAATAATAATAATAATAATAATAATAATAAAAATCAGTACAATTACAATAGGGTTTCAGCACTTCGTGCTTGAACCCCTAATTAAAGCTGCAAGCAGCATTTATCGGGGTTCAAGCAGTTAAGGCCTTTAAGGCCTTTAAGCACACAAGCATCAAAAGACATTAAGTTTTATTTAGCAAGCATTTAACAACTGACATAATAGACGGAAAAGACCATTTACAGCCAATACAGGCAGTTTACCATGGGAAATATATGGTTTTAAAGCTTTTTAACAGTTATAGCGCCACCTTTGGTCCGATCTCCATAAAATTTGGCATGCTTGTTAATGATGTTATGTCACATATTCTCACCAATTTTTGTGAAGTTCTGAGTTTTCATTTATGATTTATAGGCATTTTAGTGTATTTTGCCACGCCCCTTTTATAAAATACCCTATTACAGCCACCCAAATGCAAAAGTTCAACTTTTTTTCGATAATTATTAATCTAGAGAGTCCAGAGAATTGTCCTAGATTGGTCTGGTTCCGATCGGGCGAAAAACCAGGGACTAGTTCGCAAAAGTAGGTTTTTAACATATTCATGAATATTTAATGAACGGTTTGATTGACAGGAATGGTTCTAGAGGCAAAGTTGTTCAGGATGAGCAGCTCTATCAAATGATATGCATTTTGTGACGATAAGTGTAACACCACGTGATTACAGAGCCATAAAACTCGTTAGCGCCAACTAGTGGCCGATTTCTTTCAAAATTCTTACAGACCTTTAGGGCCATGAGTCGAACATGCCCATCGAGTTTCGTTCCGATCGGCCTCCGTTAACCTTGTCTAATAGGTGCTCAAACTTCATTGGCTGATGGCGGCCATGTTTTTTGAGATACACTAATGTCCTCATAGATATACATGGCACCTTGGACCAAGACACTGCATACCAATTTTCAAGTCAATCGGACTAACGGTCAGGTGGTTATAGCCCATTTTATGTTTTTTTCATGTTATAGCGCCACCATGTGGCCAATCGCCGCGATTTTTTTACTGTGACCTCAGATTGACCTCTTACACATGTGTACCGAGTTTGGTGAAGATACCTCATTTACTTCTGGAGTTATAGCCATTTTAGTAAAATAGGCTCCGCCTTCTTCAAACGTTTTGGCACCCCTTAGCGACCGTGAATCGAAATTTCAACTTTTTTTCGATAATTATTGATCTTCAGACTACTGTGAACATTTCTGCACTGGTTTGGTTCCGATCGGGCGAAAAACCAGGGACTAGTTCGCAAAAGTAGGTTTTGGACAAAATCCAAAATGGCGGAAAAATTTGCATACCGGAAATAAAATACCTCCTATATTTCTTGTTCGGCTTGAGCCAAGGATTCCAATGATGTATGACACTTGAAGCTGAGACAAATGGTTATTGAGATATGAGCAAAATAGTGATTTTTTTTTGTTTTTTGCGCTATAGCGCCACCTATTGGCCAATCGGGCTCATACTTTGATAACCTCTCCTCGATTTTTGTACTACCTTGTGGCCAAGTTTCAAGTCTCTAGCTCTTACGGTTTGGGCTGCACGATGCGTTTTAGCGGAGAAGAATAATAATAATAATAATAATTAAAGCTGCAAGCAGCATTTATCGGGGTTCAAGCAGTTAAGGCCTTTAAGGCATTTAAGCACAAAAGCATCAAAAGACATTAAGTTTTATTTAGCAAGCATTTAACAACTGACATAATAGACGGAAAAGACCATTTACAGCCAATACAGGCAGTTTACCATGGGAAATATATGGTTTTAAAGCTTTTTAACAGTTATAGCGCCACCTTTGGTCCGATCTCCATAAAATTTGGCATGCTTGTTAATGATGTTATGTCACATATGCTCACCAATTTTTGTGAAGTTCTGAGTTTTCATTTAGGATTTATAGGCATTTTAGTGTATTTTGCCACGCCCCTTTTATAAATTACCCTATTACAGCCACCCAAATGCAAAAGTTTAACTTTTTTTCGATAATTATTGATCTAGAGAGTCCAGAGAATTGTCCTAGACTGGTCTGGTTCCGATCGGGCGAAAAACCAGGGACTAGTTCGCAAAAGTAGGTTTTTAACATATTCATGAATATTTAATGAACGGTTTGATTGACAGCAATGGTTCTTGAGGCAAAGTTGTTCAGCATGAGCAGATCTATTAGATGATATGCATTGTGTGATGATAAGTGTAACACCACGTGATTACAGAGCCTTAAAACTCGTTAGCGCCAACTAGTGGCCAATTTCTTTCAAAATTCTTACAGACCTCTAGGGTCTTGAGCCGAACATGCCCACCGAGTTTCGCTCCGATCGGACTTCGTTAACGGTGCTCAAACCTCATTGGCCAATGGCGGCCATGTTTTTCGAGATACGCCAATATCCTTTTAGACATACATGGCCCCTTGGGCCAAGACACTGCATACCAAATTTCAAGTCATTCGGAAAAACGGTCAGGTGTCTATACGTTTTTTATGTTTTATAGCGCCACCATGAGGCCAATCGACGCAATTTTTTTACTGTGACCTCAAATTGACCTTCTACATATGTGTACCAAGTTTGGTGAAGATATCTAATTTCGTTCACGAGTTATAACAATTTTAGTAAAACTGACTCCGCCTCCTTCGAACATTTTGGCGCCTCATAGCGACCATGAATCGAAATTTCAACTTTTTTTCGATGATTATTGATAGTCAGACTCCAGAGAACATTTCTGCACTGGTTTGGTTCCGATCGGACAAAAAACCACAGACTAGTTCGCAAAAGTAGGTTTTTGACAAAATTCAAAATGGCGGAAAAATTTGCATACCGGAAATGAAATCGCAGATATACGTTTTTTCCGCCTTGAGCCAAGGATTACAGTGATATAAGACACTTGAGTCTACGACAAACCGTCTAGGAGTTATCTGCGATTTTATACTTTTGCTTACTATAGCGCCACCTATTGGCCAATCGGGGTCATAATTTGATAACCTCTCCTCGATTTTTGTACTACCTTCTGGCAAAGTCTCAAGTCTCCAGCACTTACGGTTTGGGCTGCACGATGCGTTTTACGGCAGAATAATAATAATAAAAATCCTTACAATTACAATAGGGTTTCAGCACTTCGTGCTTGAACCCCTAAAAATCCTTACAATTACAATAGGGTTTCAGCACTTCGTGCTTGAACCCCTAATAATTAAAGCTGCAAGCAGCATTTATCGGGGTTCAAGCAGTTAAGGCCTTTAAGGCATTTAAGCACAAAAGCATCAAAAGTTATTAAGTTTTATTTAACAAACCAAAAATCTCGCTAGCGCCAACTAGTGGCTGATTTCTTTCAAAATTCTTACAGACCTCTAGAGCCATGATTTGAACATGCCTACCGAGTTTTGTTCCGATCGGCCTCCGTTAACCTTGTCTAATAGATGCTCAAACTTCATTGGCCGATGGCGGCCATGTTTTTTGAGATACGCTAATGTCCTCATAGACATACATGGCACCTTGGACCAAGACACTGCATACCAATTTTCAAGTCATTTGGACTAACGGTCAGGTGGTTATAGCCCTTTTCATGTTTTTTTCATGTTATAGCGCCACCTATTGTTCAATCGTCGAGATTTATTTACTGTGACCCCAGATTGAACTCATACACATGTGTACCAAGTTTGGTGAAGATATCTCATTTACTTCTCGAGTTATAGCCATTTTAGTAAAATAGGCTCCTCCTACAATGTTCAATTAGCGCTCCCTATCGACCATGAATCAAAATTTCAACTTTTTTTCGATAATTATTGATATTCAGACTCCAGAGAACATTTCTGCACTGGTTTGGTTCCGATCGGACAAAAAACCAGGGACTAGTTCGCAAAAGTAGGTTTTTGACATAATTCAAAATGGCGGAAAATTTACATACCAAAAATGAAATCGGAGATATACGTTTTGACCTTTAGTCGTTAAGCTTTCCAACGATATAAGACACTTGAGCCTACGACATACGGTCTAGGAGTTATGAGCAGTTTCGCGCTTTTGGTCGCTATAGCGCCACCTATGGGCCAATCGAGGTCATAATTTGATAACCTCTCCTCGATTTTTGTACTACCATATGGCAAAGTTTCAAGGTTCCTGGTCTTACGGTTTGGGCTGCACGATGCGTTTTACGGCGGAATAATAATAATAATAATAATAATAATAATAATAATAAAAATCAGTACAAATACAATAGGTGTTCAGCACTTCGTGCTTGAACCCCTAATAATAATTAAAGCTGCAAGCAGCATTTATCGGGGTTCAAGCAGTTAAGGCCTTTAAGGCATTTAAGCACAAAAGCATCAAAAGTTATTAAGTTTTATTTAACAAACCAAAAATCTCGCTAGCGCCAACTAGTGGCTGATTTCTTTCAAAATTCTTACAGACCTCTAGAGCCATGATTTGAACATGCCTACCGAGTTTTGTTCCGATCGGCCTCCGTTAACCTTGTCTAATAGATGCTCAAACTTCATTGGCCGATGGCGGCCATGTTTTTTGAGATACGCTAATGTCCTCATAGACATACATGGCACCTTGGACCAAGACACTGCATACCAATTTTCAAGTCATTTGGACTAACGGTCAGGTGGTTATAGCCCTTTTCATGTTTTTTTCATGTTATAGCGCCACCTATTGTTCAATCGTCGAGATTTATTTACTGTGACCCCAGATTGAACTCATACACATGTGTACCAAGTTTGGTGAAGATATCTCATTTACTTCTCGAGTTATAGCCATTTTAGTAAAATAGGCTCCTCCTACAATGTTCAATTAGCGCTCCCTATCGACCATGAATCAAAATTTCAACTTTTTTTCGATAATTATTGATATTCAGACTCCAGAGAACATTTCTGCACTGGTTTGGTTCCGATCGGACAAAAAACCAGGGACTAGTTCGCAAAAGTAGGTTTTTGACATAATTCAAAATGGCGGAAAATTTACATACCAAAAATGAAATCGGAGATATACGTTTTGACCTTTAGTCGTTAAGCTTTCCAACGATATAAGACACTTGAGCCTACGACATACGGTCTAGGAGTTATGAGCAGTTTCGCGCTTTTGGTCGCTATAGCGCCACCTATGGGCCAATCGAGGTCATAATTTGATAACCTCTCCTCGATTTTTGTACTACCATATGGCAAAGTTTCAAGGTTCCTGGTCTTACGGTTTGGGCTGCACGATGCGTTTTACGGCGGAATAATAATAATAATAATAATAATAATAATAATAATAAAAATCAGTACAAATACAATAGGTGTTCAGCACTTCGTGCTTGAACCCCTAATAATAATTAAAGCTGCAAGCAGCATTTATCGGGGTTCAAGCAGTTAAGGCCTTTAAGGCATTTAAGCACAAAAGCATCAAAAGTTATTAAGTTTTATTTAACAAACCAAAAATCTCGCTAGCGCCAACTAGTGGCTGATTTCTTTCAAAATTCTTACAGCCCTCTAGAGCCATGATTTGAACATGCCTACCGAGTTTTGTTCCGATCGGCCTCCGTTAACCTTGTCTAATAGATGCTCAAACTTCATTGGCCGATGGCGGCCATGTTTTTTGAGATACGCTAATGTCCTCATAGACATACATGGCACCTTGGACCAAGACACTGCATACCAATTTTCAAGTCATTTGGACTAACGGTCAGGTGGTTATAGCCCTTTTCATGTTTTTTTCATGTTATAGCGCCACCTATTGTTCAATCGTCGAGATTTATTTACTGTGACCCCAGATTGAACTCATACACATGTGTACCAAGTTTGGTGAAGATATCTCATTTACTTCTCGAGTTATAGCCATTTTAGTAAAATAGGCTCCTCCTACAACGTTCAATTAGCGCCCCCTATCGACCATGAATCAAAATTTCAACTTTTTTTCGATAATTATTGATATTCAGACTCCAGAGAACATTTCTGCACTGGTTTGGTTCCGATCGGACAAAAAACCAGGGACTAGTTCGCAAAAGTAGGTTTTTGACATAATTCAAAATGGCGGAAAATTTACATACCAGAAATGAAATCGGAGATATACGTTTTGACCTTTAGTCGTTAAGCTTTCCAACGATATAAGACACTTGAGCCTACGACATACGGTCTAGGAGTTATGAGCAGTTTCGCGCTTTTGGTCGCTATAGCGCCACCTATGGGCCAATCGAGGTCATAATTTGATAACCTCTCCTCGATTTTTGTACTACCATATGGCAAAGTTTCAAGGTTCCTGGTCTTACGGTTTGGGCTGCACGATGCGTTTTACGGCGGAATAATAATAATAATAATAATAATAATAATAATAATAAAAATCAGTACAAATACAATAGGTGTTCAGCACTTCGTGCTTGAACCCCTAATAATAATAAAAATCAGTACAAATACAATAGGTGTTCAGCACTTCGTGCTTGAACCCCTAATAATAATAATAATAATTAAAGCTGCAAGCAGCATTTATCGGGGTTCAAGCATTTAAGGCCTTTAAGCACATAAGCATTTAAGACATTAAGTTTTATTTAGCAAGCTTTTAACCACTGAAATAATAGATGGAAAAATCCATTTACAGCCAATACAGGCAATTTACCATAGGAAATATGTGTTTTTCAAACCTTTTTGCCAGTTATAGCGCCACCTATGGTCCGATCTACATGAAATTTTGCATGCTTGTTTAGAATGTTATGGCACATATGCTCACCCATTTTCGTGAAGTTCTGAGTTTTCGTTTAGGATTTATAGGCTTTTGAGTGCATTTTGCCACGCCCATTTTCTTTATGACCCAATTATACCCATGCGAAAAATGCAAAAGTTCAACTTTTTTTCGATAATTATTGATCTAGAGAGTCCAGAGAATTGTCCTAGACTGGTCTGGTTCCGATCGGGCGAAAAACCAGGGACTAGTTCGCAAAAGTAGGTTTTTAACATATTCATGAATATTTAATGAACGGTTTGATTGACAGCGATGGTTCTTGAGGCAAAGTTGTTCAGCATGAGCAGATCTATCAGATGATATGCATTTTGTGATGATAAGTGTAACACCACGTGATTACAGAGCCATAAAACTCGTTAGCGCCAACTAGTGGCCGATTTCTTTCAAAATTCTTACAGACCTCTAGGGGCTTGAGCCGAACATGCCCACCGAGTTTCGCTCCGATCGGACTTCGTTAACGGTGCTCAAACCTCATTGGCCAATGGCGGCCATGTTTTTTGAGATACGCCAATATCCTTTTAGACATACATGGCCCCTTGGGCCAAGACACTGCATACCAAATTTCAAGTCATTCGGAAAAACGGTCAGGTGTCTATATGTTTTTTTTGTTTATAGCGCCACCATGTGGCCAATCGACGCAATTTTTTCACTGTGACCTCAGATTGACCTTTTAAACATGTGTGCCAAGTTTGGTGAAGATATCTCATTTACTTCTCGAGTTATAGCCATTTTAGTAAAATAGGCTCCTCCCACAACGTTAATTTTGCACCCCCTAGAGACCGTGAATCGAAATTTCAACTTTTTTTCGATAATTATTGATCTTCAGACTCCAGTGAACAATTCTGCACTGGTTTGGTTCCGATCGGGCAAAAAAACAGGGACTAGTTCGCAAAAGTAGGTTTTCGACAAAATTCAAAATGGCGGAAAATCTATCATGGCGGAAATAAAATCGGAGATATACGTTTTTTTCGCCAGGCGTCCAGCTTTCCAATGATATAAGACACTTGAGTCTATGACTTACCGTCTAGGAGTTATGAGCAGTTTCGCGCTTTTGGTTGCTATAGCGCCACCTATAGGCCAATCGGGCTCATATTTTGATAACCTCTCCTCGATTTTTGTACTACCATCTGGCAAAGTTTCAAGGTTCCAGCTCTTACGGTTTGGGCTGCACGATGCGTTTTACGGCGGAAGAATAATAATAATAAAAATCAGGACAATTACAATAGGGTTTCAGCACTTCGTGCTTGAACCCCTAAAAATCAGTACAAATACAATAGGTGTTCAGCACTTCGTGCTTGAACCCCTAATTAAAGCTGCAAGCAGCATTTATCGGGGTTCAAGCAGTTAAGGCCTTTAAGGCATTTAAGCACATAAGCATTTAAGACATTAAGTTTTATTTAGCAAGCATGTAATCACTGACACAATAGACGGAAAAGACCATTTACAGCCAATACAGGCAGTTTACCATGGGAAATATATGGTTTTAAAGCTTTTTAACAGTTATAGCGCCACCTTTGGTCCGATCTCCATAAAATTTGGCATGCTTGTTAATGATGTTATGTCACATATGCTCACCAATTTTTGTGAAGTTCTGAGTTTTCATTTAGGATTTATAGGCATTTTAGTGTATTTTGCCACGCCCCTTTTATAAATTACCCTATTACAGCCACCCAAATGCAAAAGTTCAACTTTTTTTCAATAATTATTGATCTAGAGAGTCCAGAGAATTGTCCTAGACTGGTCTGGTTCCGATCGGGCGAAAAACCAGGGACTAGTTCGCAAAAGTAGGTTTTTAACATATTCATGAATATTTAATGAACGGTTTGATTGACAGCAATAGTTCTTGAGGCAAAGTTGTTCAGCATGAGCAGATCTATCAGATGATATGCATTGTGTGATGATAAGTGTAACACCACGTGATTACAGAGCCTTAAAACTCGTTAGCGCCAACTAGTGGCCAATTTCTTTCAAAATTCTTACAGACCTCTAGGGTCTTGAGCCGAACATGCCCACCGAGTTTCGCTCCGATCGGACTTCGTTAACGGTGCTCAAACCTCATTGGCCAATGGCGGCCATGTTTTTCGAGATACGCCAATATCCTTTTAGACATACATGGCCCCTTGGGCCAAGACACTGCATACCAAATTTCAAGTCATTCGGAAAAACGGTCAGGTGTCTATATGTTTTTTTTTGTTTATAGCGCCACCATGTGGCCAATCGACGCAATTTTTTTACTGTGACCTCAGATTGACCTCTTAAACACGTGTGCCAAGTTTGGTGAAGATATCTCATTTACTTCTCGAATTATAGCCATTTTAGTAAAATAGGCTCCTCCCACAACCATAATTTATCACCCCCTAGCGACCAGGAATTGGAATTTCGACTTTTTTTCGATAATTATTGATCTTCAGACTCCAGAGAACAATTCTGCACTGGTTTGGTTCCGATCGGACAAAAAACCAGGGACTAGTTCGCAAAAGTAGGTTTCAGACATAATTCAAAATGGCAGAAAATTTGCATACCGGAAATGAAATCGGAGATATACGTTTTGACCTTCAGGAGTCCAGCTTTGGAATGATATAAGACACTTGATACTACGACTTACGGTCTAGGAGTTATGAGCAGTTTCGCGCTTTTGGTTGCTATAGCGCCACCTATGGGCCAATTGGGGTCATAATTTGATAACCTCTCCTCGATTTTTGTACTACCATCTGGCCAAGTTTCAAGTCTCTAGCACTTACGGTTTGGGCTGCACGATGCGTTTTACGGCGGAAGAAAAATAATAATAATAATAATAATAAAAATCAGTACAATTACAATAGGGTTTCAGCACTTCGTGCTTGAACCCCTAATTAAAGCTGCAAGCAGCATTTATCGGGGTTCAAGCAGTTAAGGCCTTTAAGGCATTTAAGCACAAAAGCATCAAAAGTTATTAAGTTTTATTTAACAAACCAAAAATCTCGCTAGCGCCAACTAGTGGCTGATTTCTTTCAAAATTCTTACAGACCTCTAGAGCCATGATTTGAACATGCCTACCGAGTTTTGTTCCGATCGGCCTCCGTTAACCTTGTCTAATAGATGCTCAAACTTCATTGGCCGATGGCGGCCATGTTTTTTGAGATACGCTAATGTCCTCATAGACATACATTACACCTTGGACCAAGACACTGCATACCAATTTTCAAGTCATTTGGACTAACGGTCAGGTGGTTATAGCCCTTTTCATGTTTTTTTCATGTTATAGCGCCACCTATTGTTCAATCGTCGAGATTTATTTACTGTGACCCCAGATTGAACTCATACACATGTGTACCAAGTTTGGTGAAGATATCTCATTTACTTCTCGAGTTATAGCCATTTTAGTAAAATAGGCTCCTCCTACAACGTTCAATTAGCGCCCCCTATCGACCATGAATCAAAATTTCAACTTTTTTTCGATAATTATTGATATTCAGACTCCAGAGAACATTTCTGCACTGGTTTGGTTCCGATCGGACAAAAAACCAGGGACTAGTTCGCAAAAGTAGGTTTTTGACATAATTCAAAATGGCGGAAAATTTACATACCAGAAATGAAATCGGAGATATACGTTTTGACCTTTAGTCGTTAAGCTTTCCAACGATATAAGACACTTGAGCCTACGACATACGGTCTAGGAGTTATGAGCAGTTTCGCGCTTTTGGTCGCTATAGCGCCACCTATGGGCCAATCGAGGTCATAATTTGATAACCTCTCCTCGATTTTTGTACTACCATATGGCAAAGTTTCAAGGTTCCTGGTCTTACGGTTTGGGCTGCACGATGCGTTTTACGGCGGAATAATAATAATAATAATAATAATAATTAAAGCTGCAAGCAGCATTTATCGGGGTTCAAGCTATTAAGGTGTTTAAGGTTTTTAAGCACAAAAGCATCAAATGTTATAAAGTTTTATTTAGCAAGCATGTAACCACTGACATAATAGATGAAAAAGACCATTTACAGCCAATACAGGCAACTTACCATAGGTAATATATGGTTTTAAAGCTTTTTAACAGTTATAGCGCCACCTTTGGTCCGATCTTCATAAAATTTGGCATGGTTATTAATGATGTTATGTCACATATGCTCACCAATTTTTGTGAAGTTCTGAGTTTTTATATATGATTTATAGGCTTTTGAGTGCATTTTGCCACGCCCATTTTCTTTATGACCAAATATACCCATGCGAAAAATGCAAAAGTTAAACTTTTTTTTGATAATTATTGATCTAGAGAGTCCATAGAATTGTCCTAGACTCGTTTGGTTCCAATCGGGCGAAAAACCAGGGACTAGTTCGCAAAAATAGGTTTTTAACATAATTACAAATATTTAATGAACGGTTTGATTGACAGCAATGGTTCTTGAGGCAAAGTTGTTCAGCATGAGCAGACCTATCCAATGATATGCATTTTGTGACGATAAGTGTAACACCACGTGATTACAGAGCCATAAAACCCGTTAGCGCCAACTAGTGGCCAATTTCTTTCAAAATTCTTACAGACCTCTAGGGGCTTGAGCCGAACATGCCCACCGAGTTTCGTTCCGATCGGACTTCGTTAACCTTGTTTAATAGGTGCTCAAACCTCATTGGCCAATGGCGGCCATGTTTTTCGAGATACGCCAATATCCTTTTAGACATACATGGCCCCTTGGGCCAAGACACTGCATACCAAATTTCAAGTCATTCGGAAAAACGGTCAGGTGTCTATAAGTTTTTTTTGTTTTATAGCGCCAACATGTGGCCAATCGATGCAATTTTTTTACTGTGACCTCAGATTGACCTCCTACACATGTGTACCAAGTTTGGTGAAGTTTACTGAATTACTTCTTGAGTTATAGCCATTTTAGTAAAATAGGCTCCTCCCACAATGTTCATTTTGCACCCCCTAGCGACCGTGAATCGGAATGTCGACTTTTTTTCGATAATTATTGATCTTCAGACTCCAGAGAACAATTCTGCACTGGTTTGGTTCCGATCGGGCCAAAAACCAGGGACTAGTTCGCAAAAGTAGGTTTTCGACAAAATTCAAAATGGCGGAAAATCTATCATGACGGAAATAAAATCGGAGATATACGTTTTGTTCGTCAGGCGTCCAGCTTTCCAATGATATAAGACACTTGAGTCTATGACTTAATTTCTAGGAGTTATGAGCTGTTTTGCACTTTTGGTTGCTACAGCGCCACCTATGGGCCAATCGGCGTCATAATTTGATAACCTCTCCTCGATTTTTGTACTACCATCTGGCAAAGTTTCAAGGTTCCAGCTCTTACGGTTTGGGCTGCACGATGCGTTTTACGGCGGAAGAATAATAATAATAAAAATCAGGACAATTACAATAGGGTTTCAGCACTTCGTGCTTGAACCCCTAATTAAAGCTGCAAGCAGCATTTATCGGGGTTCAAGCAGTTAAGGCCTTTAATGCATTTAAGCACAAAAGCATCAAAAGTTGTTAAGTTTTACACGACGTGATTACAGAGCCATAAAACTCGTTAGCGCCAACTAGTGGCCGATTTCTTTCAAAACTCTTACAGACCTCTAGGGCCATGAGTCGAACATGCCCATCGAGTTTCATTCCGATTGGCCACCGTTAACCTTGTCTAATAGGTGCTCAAATTTCATTGGTCGATGGCGGCCATGTTTTTTGAGATACGCCAATGTCCTCATAGACATACATGGCACCTTGGACCAAGACACTGCATACCAATTTTCAAGTCAATCGGACTAACGGTCAGGTGGTTATAGCCCTTTTCATGTTTTTTTCATGTTATAGCGCCACCTAGTGTTCAATTGTCACGATTTTTTTACTGTGATCTCAGATTGAACTCATACACATGTGTACCAAGTTTGGTGAAGATATCTCATTTACATCTCGAGTTATAGCCATTTTAGTAAAATAGGCTCCTCCCACAACACTAATTTATCACCCCCTAGCGACCAGGAATCGGAATTTCGACTTTTTTTCGATAATTATTGATAAGCAGACTCCAGAGAACATTTCTGTACTGGTTTGGTTCCGATCGGAGAAAAAAACAGGGACTAGTTCGCAAAAGTAGGTTTTTGACATAATTCAAAATGGCGGAAAATTTGTATACCGGAAATGAAATCGGAGATATACGTTTTGACCTTCATGAGACCAGCTTTCCAAAGATATAAGACACTTGAGTCTACGACATACGGTCTAGGAGTTATGAGCAGTTTCGCGCTTTTGGTTGCTATAGCGCCACCTATGGGCCAATTGGGGTCATACTTTGATAGGTTCTCCCCAAATTGAGGACTACCATTTGGCCAAGTTTCAAGGTTCCAGCTCTTACGGTTTGGTCTGCACGATGCGTTTTAGGGGAAAATAATAATAATAATAATAATAATAAAAATCAGTACAATTACAATAGGGTTTCAGCATTTCATGCTTGAACCCCTAATAATAATAATAAAAATCAGTACAAATACAATAGGTGTTCAGCACTTCGTGCTTGAACCCCTAATAATAATAATAATAAAAATCAGTACAAATACAATAGGTGTTCAGCACTTCGTGCTTGAACCCCTAATTAAAGCTGCAAGCAGCATTTAGCGGGGTTCAAGCATTTAGGGTCTTTAAGCACATAAGGCAGTTTAGTGAGTTGTCTGAGTTTTTGTTTAGGATTTACAGGCTTTTGAGTGTTTTTTGCCATACACATTTTCTAAATGATCCTGTTATGGCTACCCAATGGGTAAAGTTAAAGTTTTTTATATAATTAATAATCTAGAGCTTCCAGAGAATTGTACTGCACTGGTATATTTCCGATCGGGCGAAAAACCTAGGACTAGTTCGCAAAAGTAGGTTTTTAACATAATCGCAAGTATTTAATGAACAAATTGATTGACAGCAGTAGTTCTTGAGGCAAAGTTGTTCAGTATGAGGAGATCTATCAAATGATATGCATCACGTGATTACATAGCCGTAAAACCTGTTAGCGTCAACTAGTGGCTGATTTTTCAAAATTCTTACAGACCTCTAGGGCCACGAGTCGAACATGCCCACCTAGTTTCGTTCTGATCGGCCTCCGTTAAGAGCAAACTAACAGCTTTGAATTAAAATGGTGAGGTATCCTGTTGTAAACATCAACCATGCCTGTTGACAGTTCTCTTTTGTGGGAAGGGAATGAAAAGTTCTCAAATCCGCAGCACAGCCTCAGACATAACATTTATATCCATGATCTGCCATTTTCACTATTGTCCTTGCTTGCTTCTTCACAATACCTGCAGATCTTCTGATGATTCGGCTGTGCAGGTCCACATTAACACTGCCTGGCCTAGAACATTGACTGGAAAATCCAAATTTGGGGGGTATAAATATTAATGATCCTGACTCCAACGTCACAGTCGGTGTTATGGTGGGATTCACTCATTTTTCAGCGGTCTTTTGCAAACAGGAGATTTACACATGAAGGAGGAAACAATGGTGTTTGAGGCTCACGGTATGTCAGTTCCATGTCCAGAACTCTTATCATTCAACTATGCCAAGATAAATACAGTTTTCAATTGTATGGCACCTTTAAAATAGATGATTAGTAATATAATGCTTACTTGGAGTCTGAAATGGCTTTAACAAAAGAAGAAAAATAGTCTTAGATTTCTGTTCATTCTAATCATGTACAAATAAAGTAGCACAGTAAGATTACATTTATTTGAATGCATTAGTGAGTGTGTGATTGTGCTGTGTGTGCAGCGTATCAATACTAAAAGTGAAGGTGTAGTTGATATCTTTGGTGATAATATCTGTAGTAATCATAAAAAAACAATTAAGAAATAAAGAATTCAAATTACAAATAATATTCTATTAAGATATGAGTTACAATAACATGATTTGCAATAGTAATAATATCAATAATATATGCACAATACACACAGATTGGACTATCAGGTCTGTGTTTTACAAAAACATTAGTATTGCAGCCAATGTGAGTCTGTGGGATTTATAAACAGACAAAATATGATTTGAAATGTTATTTTAATGATTTTATTAAGTTTAAACAATATTTCAAATGGAAAAAAAAATGAAAAATAATATTTTAGTGAGCAGAATGAACCAATGAGTGTTCTTCTGGTGGTTAAAATGTAAATGAAAACAATAATACTAAAACAATAATACTTAATACACTAACCATGCTTGAACACACACATGCACACACATTTTGTTGTAGATGTAGATATTTAAAATAAAAGATAGGTAACAAAATGATAATTGCAAATCTCCTCTGTATAACACCATTTTCAGATTTCAAATTAATCACTGAGAGGCAGAAATGTTCAAACTGAGAGCTCAGTAAAAATGAAGTGATAAACTTTGACAAAACATGACTGTGTTATAATAGGTGATTTTCATGCAAGTAATTTTATATAGTCCAAAAACTAATGCAAAAGCACAGATGAAAATATTTTATTAAGTAGAATGTCCTGCAGAGGGCAGTAGAAGACCACTAATTGACTCACTTTCATTTGAAAGACTTTTTTATCCACCAGTAAAACAAAGCAGTTTCTCCATGTTCTTTCCATTAAGCATGCTTACACACACAGACACACACACACACACACACACACACACACACACACACACACACACACACACACACACACACACACACACACACACACACACACACACACACACACACACACACACACAAATATGTTTTCAATGTCTTTAGGATGTGTTATTGTGAAAAAATATTTTAATGGTCTAACCATTTCATATATTTCATTGTGATCTATATTATCAGTCCAATAATAATAATAATAAAAAATAGCTTTAACCATTTGTTTGTTGGCCAAAGCTGAAAGCTGATAAAAAGATTAATACTATGTCTAATACTGCTGCTCCCTCTAGTTGACAACAGTGGAATTACAGCCTCCATCTTACAGTTGAAGTGTTTGAATGAATGAATAGGAATTGGGTTTTTCACTTATATCTCGGGAACCAGAAGGCGAAAAATTCTGAAACTCAGAGCATAGATAGTGCTTGAGGAGCCCTGTTGAATGAGACCATCACGGTGTTTTTGGGCGATTGGGGCAGGGACTTATGACCGTTCAAATGCATATATTTTGAGGCCTTTATCTCTGGAATGCCCAGGGCAGATTACACCAGATTTGAATCGAAGCTAGCCAAGAACGGGCCCTTTCCAACGAGCTCTCACACAAGGTTCGGGGTGGTCTGGGTCGGGAGTTACGGCGGTTCAAAATCGGGGGTCTCGCGAACTTGCCTTCGGCGGGGGGCGCGCTCCCGAGGCCCGCGATGACACGTTTCGATCAAGAGCCCGGAGAGGTCCTTACCATCAAAATTTGAGCGCGCAACGACTTTCCGTTTTCGAGTTATGAGTGAATTTGTACTGGGAGGGCGTGGCCTAAATGCCGTTTTACTTTCGTTTTCAATTTCCATATCTCAGACAGACAGTGTGACACAATTGTCAATAATAATACTCCAATAGATGAGTTTTGACAAAATGTGATTGTAAATGTTAAAATAATGATTTTATAAAGTCTAAATATGAATGATATAACAATATTAGGGAGTAGTATGATGAAATGGCAGCAGGGGGCAGTAAAATACCACTTATTGGCTTAATATGCCAATGTTATTCATTTTCTTTTTTAACTGTTATTTTTTATACTTTTTCTGATAATTATTGATCTATAGAGTCCAGAGATTTGTACTGCACTGGTTTTTAACATTATTTTATAAACATTATATGATATATATATGGTTATAGGAAATATATGGTTTTAAAGCTTTTTGACAGTTATAGCGCCACCTATGGTCCGATCTCCATAAAAATTTCCATGCTTCTTTAGCTTGTTATGTCACATATGCTCATCAATTTTTGTGAAGTTCTGAGTTTTCATTTAGGATTTATAGGCTTTTTAGTGTATTCTGCCACGCCCATTTTCTAAATGACCCCATTACAGCCATCCAAATGCAAAAGTTCAACTTTTTTTCGATAATTATTGATCTAGAGAGTCCAGGGAATTGTCCTAGACTGGTCTGGTTCTGATTGGGCGAAAAACCAGGGACTAGTTCGCAAAAGTAGGTTTTTAACATGTTTGCGAATATTTAATGAACGGTTTGATTGACAGTAGTGGTTCTTGAGGCAAAGTTGTTCAGCATGAGCAGATCTATCAAATGATAGGCATAATGTGACAATAAGTTTAACACCACGTGATTACAGAGCCATAAAACTCGTTAGCGCCAACTAGTGGCCGATTTCTTTCAAAATTCTTACAGACCTCTAGGGCCATGAGTTGAACATGCCCATCGAGTTTCGTTCCGATCGGCCTCCGTTAACCTTGTCTAATAGGTGCTCAAACTTCATTGGCTGATGGCGGCCATGTTTTTTGAGATACACTAATGTCCTCATAGACATACATGGCACCTTGGACCAAGACACTGCATACCAATTTTCAAGTCAATCGGACTAACGGTCAGGTGGTTATAGCCCATTTTATGTTTTTTTAATGTTATAGCGCCACCATGTGGCCAATCGCCGCGATTATTTTACTGTGACCTCAGATTGACCTCTTACACATGTGTACCGAGTTTGGTGAAGATACCTCATTTACTTCTGGAGTTATAGCCATTTTAGTAAAATAGGCTCCGCCTTCTTCAAACGTTTTGGCGCCCCTTAGCGACCGTGAATCGAAATTTCAACTTTTTTTCGATAATTATTGATATTCAGACTACTGTGAACATTTCTGCACTGGTTTGGTTCCGATCGGGCGAAAAACCAGGGACTAGTTCGCAAAAGTAGGTTTTGGACAAAATCCAAAATGGCGGAAAAATTTGCATACCGGAAATAAAATACCTCCTATATTTCTTGTTCGGCTTGAGCCAAGGATTCCAATGATGTATGACACTTGAAGCTGAGACAAATGGTTATTGAGATATGAGCAAAATAGTGATTTTTTTTTTGTTTTTTGCGCTATAGCGCCACCTATTGGCCAATCGGGCTCATACTTTGATAACCTCTCCTCGATTTTTATACTACCTTGTGGCCAAGTTTCAAGTCTCTAGCTCTTACGGTTTGGGCTGCACGATGCGTTTTAGCGGAGAAGAATAATAATAATAATTAAAGCTGCAAGCAGCATTTATCGGGGTTCAAGCTGTTAAGGCCTTTAAGGTTTATAAGCACAAAAGCATCAAAAGTTATTAAGATTTATTTAGCAAGCATGTAAACACTGACATTATAGATGAAAAAGACCATTTACAGCCAATGCAGGCAATTTACCATAGGTAATATATGGTTTTAAAGCTTTTTAACAGTTATAGCGCCACCTTTGGTCCGATCTCCATCAAATTTGGCATGCTTGTTAATGATGTTATGTCACATATGCTCACCAATTTTTGTGAAGTTCTGAGTTTTCATTTATGATTTATAGGCATTTTAGTGTATTTTGCCACGCCCCTTTTATAAATTACCCTATTACAGCCACCCAAATGCAAAAGTTCAACTTTTTTTCGATAATTATTGATCTAGAGAGTCCAGAGAATTGTCCTAGACTGGTCTGGTTCCGATCGGGCGAAAAACCAGGGACTAGTTCGCAAAAGTAGGTTTTTAACATATTCATGAATAATTAATGAATGGTTTGATTGACATTAGTGGTTCTTGAGGCAAAGTTGTTGAGCATGAGCAGATCTATCAAATGATATGCATTTTATGACGATAAGTGTAACACCACGTGATTACAGAGCCATAAAACTCGTTAGCGCCAACTAGTGGCCGATTTCTTTCAAAATTCTTACAGACCTCTAGGGCCATGAGTCGAACATGCCCATCGAGTTTCGTTCCGATCGGCCTCCGTTAACCTTGTCTAATAGTTGCTCAAACTTCATTGGCCGATGGCGGCCATGTTTTTTGAGATACACCAATGTCCTCATAGACATACATGACACCTTGGACCAAGACACTGCATACCAATTTTCAAGTCAATCGGACTAACGGTCAGGTGGTTATAGCCTGTTTTATGTTTTTTTCATGTTATAGCGCCACCATGTGGCCAATCGCCGCGATTTTTTTACTGTGACCTCAGATTGACCTTTCACACATGTGTACCGAGTTTGGTGAAGATACCTCATTTACTTCTGGAGTTATAGCCGTTTGAGTAAAATAGGCTCCTCCCACAACATACATTTTGGCGCCCCTTAGCGACCTTGAATCGAAATTTCAACTTTTTTTCGATAATTATTGATCTTCAGACTCCAGAGAACATTTCTGCACTGGTTTGGTTCCGATCGGGCGAAAAACCACAGACTAGTTCGCAAAAGTAGGTTTTTGACAAAATTCAAAATGGCGGAAAATCTATCATGGCGGAAATGAAATCGGAGATATACGTTTTGTTCGTCAGGCATCCAGCTTTCCAATGATATAAGACACTTGAGTCTACGACATACGGTCTAGGAGTTATGAGCAATTTCGCGCTTTTGGTCGCTATAGCGCCACCTATGGGCCAATCGAGGTCATAATTTGATAACCTCTCCTCGATTTTTGTACTACCATATGGCAAAGTTTCAAAGTTCCAGCTCTTACGGTTTGGGCTGCACGATGCGTTTTACGGCGGAATAATAATAATAATAAAAATCAGTACAATTACAATAGGGTTTCAGCACTTCGTGCTTGAACCCCTAATTAAAGCTGCAAGCAGCATTTATCGGGGTTCAAGCTATTAAGGTCTTTAAGGTTTTTAAGCATCAAAAGTTATAAAGTTTTATTTAGCAAGCATGTAACCACTGACATAATAGATGGAAAAGACCATGTTCTAGCATGATTTACCATGATATACCACATTCTAGCATGATTGACCATAGTTTATCATGATTTACCATGGTTTACCATTATTTACCATTTTCTAGCATAGTTTTACCATGATTTTATCTTAATTTACTTTGATTTACCATGTTTTAGCATGATTTACCATGATATACCACATTCTAGCATGATTTACCATAGTTTATCATGATTTACCATGGTTTACCATGATTTACCCTGTTCTAGCATAGTTTACCATGAATTCATCTTAGTTTACCTTGATTTACCATGTTCTAGCATTATTTATCATGATATACCACATTCTAGCATGATTTACCATAGTTTATCATGATTTACCATGGTTTACCATGATTTACCCTGTTCTAGCATAGTTTACCATGAATTCATCTTAGTTTACCTTGATTTACCATGTTCTAGCATGATTTACCATGATTTTCCACATTCTAGCTTGATTTACCATAGTTTATCATGATTTACCATGGTTTACCATGATTTACCCTGTTCTGGCATAGTTTACCATGAATTTATCTTAGTTTACCTTGATTTACCATGTTCTAGCATGGTTTACCATGATATGCCACATTCTAGCATTATTTACCAAAGTTTATCATGATTTACCATGGTTTACCATGATTTACCCTGTTCTAGCATAGTTTACCATGATTTACCATGTTCTAGCATGATTTACCTTGATACACCACATTCTAGTATTATTTACTATGATTTACAATGTCTAATTATGAATTCAAAAGCACATGTCAAAAGACTTCATTAATAAGTAGAATGGCCAGCAGAGGGCACTAGAAGACCATTATTGGCTCAGTTTCAGTTTAATCTTCATGATTTTCACCAGTTTTCTGCACTAAAGCAAACCAGTCTTTCCATGTTAACTCCATAATGCATGCTTACACACACACACACACACACACTAATACTTTAACAGATGGATTTTGACTAAATGTAATTGTAAATGTTAAAATAATGATTTTATAAAGTCTAAATATGAATTATAGAAACAATATGACAAAATACCTATTTTAAACAGCAGGGGGCAGTAAAATACCACTTATTGGCTTAATATGCCATTGTATTCATATTATTTTCACCTTTTTAAACTGTTATAGAGTCAAATTTTGTCTGATCTGTCTGACATTTTTCATGCTTGTTCAGAGTGATATTTCACATGTTCTGACTTGTTTTTAAGAAGATCTGAGCATCTTAAAAGATATAAGCTTTCGGGGACACTTGGTCAAGGCCATCCAAATGCCATCCAAATGAAGTAGTTCAACTTTTTCTGATAATTACTGATCTAGAGAGTCCAGAGAATTGTACTGCACTAGTTTTGAACATTATGATATGAAAATTCTATGATCATAGATGGAAAAGACCATTTACAGCCAATACAGGCAATTTACCATAGGAAATGTATGGTTTTAAAGGTTTTTAACAGTTAAAGCGCCACCTATCGTCCGATCTCCATAAAATTTGGCATGGTTGTTAATGATGTTATGTCACATATGCCCACCAATTTTTGTGAAGTTCTGAGTTTTTATTTATGATTTATAGGCTTTTTAGTGCATTTTGCCACGCCCATTTTATAAATGACCCTATTACAGCCATCCAAATGATAATTATTGATCTAGAGAGTCCAGAGAATTGTCCTAGACTGGTCTGGTTCCGATCGGGCGAAAAACCTAGGACTAGTTCGCAAAAGTAGGTTTTTTACATATTCATGAATATTTAATGAACTGTTTGATTGACATTAGTGGTTCTTGAGGCAAAGTTGTTGAGCATGAGCAGATCTATCAAATGATATGCATTTTGTGACGATAAGTGTAACACCACGTGATTACAGAGCCATAAAACTCGTTAGCGCCAACTAGTGGCCGATTTCTTTCAAAATTCTTACAGACCTCTAGGGCCATGAGTCGAACATGCCCATCGAGTTTCATTCCGATCGGCCTCCGTTAACCTTGTCTAATAGGTGCTCAACTTTATTGGCCAATGGCGGCCATGTTTTTTGAGATACACCAATGTCCTCATAGACATACATGGCACCTTGGACCAAGACACTGCATACCAATTTTCAAGTCAATCTGACTAATGGTCAGGTGGTTATAGCCCTTTTCATGTTTTTTTCATGTTATAGCGCCACCTAGTGCTCAATCGTCGCGATTTTTTTACTGTGACCCCAGACTAAACCCATACACATGTGTACCAAGTTTGGTTAATCTATCTGATTTACTTTTCGAGTTATAGCCATTTTAGTAAAATAGGCTCCGCCCACAACGTTAATTTTATGCCCCCTAGCGACCATGAGATATACGTTTTGACCTTTAGTCGTTAAGCTTTCCAACGATATAAGACACTTGAGCCTACGACATACGGTCTAGGAGTTATGAGCAGTTTCGCGCTTTTGGTCGCTATAGCGCCACCTATGGGCCAATCGAGGTCATAATTTGATAACCTCTCCTCGATTTTTGTACTACCATATGGCAAAGTTTCAAGGTTCCTGGTCTTACGGTTTGGGCTGCACGATGCGTTTTACGGCGGAATAATAATAATAATAATAATAATAATAATAATAATAATAATAAAAATCAGTACAAATACAATAGGTGTTCAGCACTTCGTGCTTGAACCCCTAATAATAAAAATCAGTACAAATACAATAGGTGTTCAGCACTTCGTGCTTGAACCCCTAATAATAATAATAATAAAAATCAGTACAAATACAATAGGTGTTCAGCACTTCGTGCTTGAACCCCTAATAAAAATCAGTACAATTACAATAGGGTTTCAGCACTTCGTGCTTGAACCCCTAATAAGAAGAGACGTTTTTGCCAGTTATAGCGCCACCTATTGTCCGATCTTCACGAAACTTGGCATGCTTCTTCACCATGTTAGGACACATATGTCCATCGATTTTTGTGAAGTTTGGTGTTTTCCCTTAGGTTGTATAGGCTTTTGAGTGTTTTTTGTCCCTCCACTTTCCTAAATGACCCTGTTACAGCCAGGCAAATGCAAAAGTTCAACTTTTTTTCGATAATTATTTATCTAGAGAGTCCAGAGAATTGTCCTAGACTGGTCTTGTTCTGATTGGACCAAAAACCAGGGACTAGTTCGCCAAAGTAGGCTTTGGACAAAAGTGGCCATATAAATTTTTTTTTGCTCAAATCGGGATTTGGACCAGGTTGTTCGTCTGGAGCCAGGGATCACAGTGATGCTAAATTTGAGCCTCTATGACAAAGTATGTAGGAGTTATGACCAATTTAGTAAATGTGGTCATTATAGCACCACCTATGGGCCGATTGGGCTCAGTCCGTGTATCTGAGTAGCGAGCAATACTACTACCATCTGGCCAAGTTTCAAGTCTATAGGTCTTACGGTTTGGGCTGCACAATGCGTTTTAGGGAAGAATAATAATAATAATTAAAGCTGCAAGCAGCATTTATCGGGGTTCAAGCATTTAAGGCCTTTAAGCACATAAGCATTTAAGACATTAAGTTTTATTTAGCAAGCTTTTAACCACTGAAATAATAGATGGAAAAATCCATTTACAGCCAATACAGGCAATTTACCATAGGAAATATGTGTTTTTCAAACCTTTTTGCCAGTTATAGCGCCACCTATGGTCCGATCTACATGAAATTTTGCATGCTTGTTTAGAATGTTATGGCACATATGCTCACCCATTTTCGTGAAGTTCTGAGTTTTCGTTTAGGATTTATAGGCTTTTGAGTGCATTTTGCCACGCCCATTTTCTTTATGACCCAATTATACCCATGCGAAAAATGCAAAAGTTCAACTTTTTTTCGATAATTATTGATCTAGAGAGTCCAGAGAATTGTCCTAGACTGGTCTGGTTCCGATCGGGCGAAAAACCAGGGACTAGTTCGCAAAAGTAGGTTTTTAACATATTCATGAATATTTAATGAACGGTTTGATTGACAGCGATGGTTCTTGAGGCAAAGTTGTTCAGCATGAGCAGATCTATCAGATGATATGCATTTTGTGATGATAAGTGTAACACCACGTGATTACAGAGCCATAAAACTCGTTAGCGCCAACTAGTGGCCGATTTCTTTCAAAATTCTTACAGACCTCTAGGGGCTTGAGCCGAACATGCCCACCGAGTTTCGCTCCGATCGGACTTCGTTAACGGTGCTCAAACCTCATTGGCCAATGGCGGCCATGTTTTTTGAGATACGCCAATATCCTTTTAGACATACATGGCCCCTTGGGCCAAGACACTGCATACCAAATTTCAAGTCATTCGGAAAAACGGTCAGGTGTCTATATGTTTTTTTTGTTTATAGCGCCACCATGTGGCCAATCGACGCAATTTTTTCACTGTGACCTCAGATTGACCTTTTAAACATGTGTGCCAAGTTTGGTGAAGATATCTCATTTACTTCTCGAGTTATAGCCATTTTAGTAAAATAGGCTCCTCCCACAACGTTAATTTTGCACCCCCTAGAGACCGTGAATCGAAATTTCAACTTTTTTTCGATAATTATTGATCTTCAGACTCCAGTGAACAATTCTGCACTGGTTTGGTTCCGATCGGGCAAAAAAACAGGGACTAGTTCGCAAAAGTAGGTTTTCGACAAAATTCAAAATGGCGGAAAATCTATCATGGCGGAAATAAAATCGGAGATATACGTTTTTTTCGCCAGGCGTCCAGCTTTCCAATGATATAAGACACTTGAGTCTATGACTTACCGTCTAGGAGTTATGAGCAGTTTCGCGCTTTTGGTTGCTATAGCGCCACCTATAGGCCAATCGGGCTCATATTTTGATAACCTCTCCTCGATTTTTGTACTACCATCTGGCAAAGTTTCAAGGTTCCAGCTCTTACGGTTTGGGCTGCACGATGCGTTTTACGGCGGAAGAATAATAATAATAAAAATCAGGACAATTACAATAGGGTTTCAGCACTTCGTGCTTGAACCCCTAATAAAAATCAGTACAATTACAATAGGGTTTCAGCACTTCGTGCTTGAACCCCTAAAAATCCTTACAATAACAATAGGGTTTCAGCACTTCGTGCTTGAACCCCTAATAATTAAAGCTGCAAGCAGCATTTAGCGGGGTTCAAGCAATTAAGGCCTTTAAGCACAAAAGCATCAAAAGTGATTACGTTTTATTTAGCAAGCATGACATAATAGACGGAAAAGACCATTTACAGCCAATACAGGTAGTTTACCATGGGAAATATATGGTTTTAAAGCTTTTTAACAGTTATAGCGCCACCTATGGTCCGATCTCCATAAAAATTTCCATGCTTCTTTAGCATGTTATGTCACATATGCTCATCAATTTTTGTGAAGTTCTGAGTTTTTATTAAGGATTTATAGGCTTTTTAGTGTATTTTGCCACGCCCATTTTCTAAATGACCCTATTACAGCCATTCAAATGCAAAAGTTCAACTTTTTTTCGATAATTATTGATCTAAAGAGTCCAGAGAATTGCCCTAGACTGGTCTGGTTCTGATCGGGCGAAAAACCAGGGACTAGTTCGCAAAAGTAGGTTTTTAACATGTTTGCGAATATTTAATGAACGGTTTGATTGACAGCAGTGGCTCTTGAGGCAAAGTTGTTCAGCATGAGCAGATCTATCAAATGATATGCATATTGTGTTGATGTGTGCAACACCACGTGATTACAGAGGGCGTAAACCTTGTTAGCGCCAACTAGTGGTCGATTTCTTTCAAAATTCTTACAGACCTCTAGGGCCATGAGTCGAACATGCCCACTGAGTTTTGTTTCAATCAGCCACCGTTAACCTTGTCTAATAGGTGCTCAAACTTCATTGGCCGATGGCGGCCATGTTTTTTGAGATACACCAATGTCCTCATAGACATACATGACACCTTGGACCAAGACACTGCATACCAATTTTCAAGTCAATCGGACTAACGGTCAGGTGGTTATAGCCTGTTTTATGTTTTTTTCATGTTATAGCGCCACCATGTGGCCAATCGCTGCTATTTTTTTACTGTGACCTCAGATTGACCTCTTACACATGTGTACCGAGTTTGGTGAAAATATCTAATTTCGTTCACGAGTTATAGCCATTTTAGTAAAATGAGCTCCGCCTCCTGCAAACGTTTTGACGCCCCTTACCAACCGTGGATCGAAATTTCAACTTTTTTTCGATAATTATTGATAACCAGACTCCAGAGAACATGTATGCACTGGTTTGGTTCCGATCAGGCAAAAAACCAGGGACTAGTTCGCAAAAGTAGGTTTTGGACAAAATTCAAAATGGCGGAAAATTTTTCCAGGCGGAAATGAAATCGGAGATATACATTTTGTCCGTCTTGAGCCAAGGATTACAGTGATATAAGATACTTGAGTCTATGACAAACGGTCTAGGAGTTATGGCTGATTTCATACTTTTGCTTGCTGTAGCGCCACCTATTGGCCAATCGTTGTCATACTTTGATAGGTTCTCCCCAAATTGAGGACTACCATTTGGCTGAGTTTCAAGTCTCCAGCATTTACGGTTTGGGCTGCACGATGCGTTTTAGGGGAAAATAATAATAATAATTAAAGCTGCAAGCAGCATTTATCGGGGTTCAAGCAGTTAAGGCCTTTAAGGCATTTAAGCACAAAAGCATCAAAAGTTATTAAGTTTTATTTAACAAATCAAAAATCTCGCTAGCGCCAACTAGTGGCTGATTTCTTTCAAAATTCTTACAGACCTCTAGAGCCATGATTTGAACATGCCTACCGAGTTTTGTTCCGATCGGCCTCCGTTAACCTTGTCTAATAGATGCTCAAACTTCATTGGCCGATGGCGGCCATGTTTTTTGAGATACGCTAATGTCCTCATAGACATACATGGCACCTTGGACCAAGACACTGCATACCAATTTTCAAGTCATTTGGACTAACGGTCAGGTGGTTATAGCCCTTTTCATGTTTTTTTCATGTTATAGCGCCACCTATTGTTCAATCGTCGAGATTTATTTACTGTGACCCCAGATTGAACTCATACACATGTGTACCAAGTTTGGTGAAGATATCTCATTTACTTCTCGAGTTATAGCCATTTTAGTAAAATAGGCTCCTCCTACAACGTTCAATTAGCGCCCCCTATCGACCATGAATCAAAATTTCAACTTTTTTTCGATAATTATTGATATTCAGACTCCAGAGAACATTTCTGCACTGGTTTGGTTCCGATCGGACAAAAAACCAGGGACTAGTTCGCAAAAGTACGTTTTTGACATAATTCAAAATGGCGGAAAATTTACATACCAGAAATGAAATCGGAGATATACGTTTTGACCTTTAGTCGTTAAGCTTTCCAACGATATAAGACACTTGAGCCTACGACATACGGTCTAGGAGTTATGAGCAGTTTCGCGCATTTGGTCGCTATAGCGCCACCTATGGGCCAATCGAGGTCATAATTTGATAACCTCTCCTCGATTTTTGTACTACCATATGGCAAAGTTTCAAGGTTCCTGGTCTTACGGTTTGGGCTGCACGATGCGTTTTACGGCGGAATAATAATAATAATAATAATAATAATAATAATAATAAAAATCAGTACAAATACAATAGGTGTTCAGCACTTCGTGCTTGAACCCCTAATTAAAGCTGCAAGCAGCATTTATCGGGGTTCAAGCAGTTAAGGCCTTTAAGGACTTTAAGCACAAAAGCATCAAAAGTTGTTAAGTTTTACACCACGTGATTACAGAGCCATAAAACTCATTAGCGCCAACTAGTGGCCGATTTCTTTCAAAACTCTTACAGACCTCTAGGGCCATGAGTCGAACATGCCCATCGAGTTTTGTTCCGATTGGCCTCCGTTAACCTTGTCTAATAGGTGCTCAAATTTCATTGGTCGATGGCGGCCATGTTTTTCGAGATACGCCAACGTCCTCATAGACATACATGGCACCTTGGACCAAGACACTGCATACCAATTTTCAAGTCAATTGGACTAACGGTCAGGTGGTTATAGCCTGTTTTATGTTTGGAACATGTTTTGTTCCTCGCGGAGTACCTCTGGAATGCTTCTGCGGAGGTTTATTGTTTTATCCGCAGCAATAAAGTTTGTCGGCGTCTAAATGGATCGCGCTCTGGATCACTAACAGGAATTAATCTCGTCATGTATACACTTAACTTGATGAAAAGCGGGATTGACGCACTGCAAGCAGAGAGATGATTTCTGGCTGCCTCCGCAAAAATTGTCTTCGGCGGACAGCCCGCTGTCTTTGGAACGATTTTAGTACTTTTGCGGCAGACAAACACATGTGTTTCTCTTTCTGGATCTTTTCTTTGAAAACAAAACCAAAGGTTAAAAAAAAAAAAAGAACAAATGTGAAGCGAGCAATTCTATCCATTTTGACGCCTTTTCATTCATAGCGGTTACCAAGCAACACGATTACGCACCAGCTGCAACTTGATGACACAAGCATACTGCGGTTCGGATACAAATAATATGTGAACACAAGTCCATCGGGGGCAGGGGGGGAGCAATCGAACTCGGGTTAGGAACAGGCAATCGAACCAAGTGTGAAAGCGCCCTTAGTCTAGTTTTAGTCAATGAAAATTGTATTTTAGTCTCTTTTTAGAAATGCAATTCTATTTAACCCAGTCAATATAGTGTATCACTATGGAAAATAGCGAAAATAGTGAACAGAAAAGTAACACTCGTCTCATTTGTGGAGGTTGAAAAACAAGTTCTTTCTGACATCCAAGATTTACTGTATTAATTTAAATGCAAAAGAAAAGGCATGAGAGTCTGTTGTTTTTGTCAATTTTAAGTTTTAATTTAAAATATTTGTCATTTTAATATAACTATATGGCTAAATATTTTACCACTTGCTAATAAATCTAGATAGAAGTAGTGCATTGAATACATTGTTTAAATTGTGCTTAAAAGTGAATTACGACCATTAAAGAGTATGTGTGTACAAAGAGAATCGTAATGCTGACAAAACTTTTTTTAAATAAAAGTATTTGATAACTTCTGGATTTGAAATAAAAATAGTGAGTATGTGTTTGTGGTTCAGCCGTGGATCAGTTACGCACTGCAAACGCAGCATATGTGAAAGCACTATAGCGAGTGCTGCTCCTGCACCGCATATGCACTGCACACGGAGTATGGGCCCTATCTTGCACCCAGCGCAATTGACTTTGTACACCGACGCATGTATCATTCCTATTTTGCACCCGCGTACAGCGGACTTTTCCCTCCACAGACGCACGTCGGTTAACTAAGAAATACACTTGCGCTCCCGGGGGCGGTTCAGCGCAAAGAGGCGGCGTGTTCCGGCGCAAACGTTCCCTCATGCTATTTTGCACGTTTAGAAAACAATTCCGCCACTAACTGAAAAAATCTAGTTTAAAGTCAGTGGCGCGTTGCACATGTTATTCTTATGCTATTTTAAGGGCGCATGCTTGGCCATAATCAATGTAGCGTGTGCACAACGCACATACACTTTGATTCTCTCACACAGAAGCAGCCGTTTTCATTTTTGCAAATCATACATTACGATAGATAGATAGATAGATAGATAGATAGATAGATAGATAGATAGATAATTATAAAAGCATACTTCTAGTTTACACATTTACCCAAATTATCATACGCCTGTTTAACCGAAGTTAATTTGGGTGTGTTTCTCCATCCCCAATGTCACTTCTCTGTGTTTTACGGCCCTGACGAGAACGTCGGTCTCCTCGGCTGTGAATCGCTGCTGGCGCGCGTCTGGCAAATCCACCGTTATAATAGGAATCCGCTATAGAATAAGCGCATCTGCTCTTAAAGGGAATGTGAGATGACGCTCTGATTGGTTTATTTCACGTTACGCCCAAACCACACCTATGAGTAATGAAGCTACTGCAGACCAACACATTTTAGATTTGCGTTGAGCGCAAGAGTAATTTATCCCGCCGGTATAATAGCAACAGCGCCCAAGACCCGCCCACAAAGTTACTTGCGTTTCGCGCTTGATACTTGCGTTTCAGATCGTTAAAATCGGGCCCTATGTGTGAAACGGGCGTCAGACTTAACTTTGTTTGTTGTCGTTTACGTTAACTCACCGCAGCTGCATCTTCTAAATAATGCCGCGAGTGGGGCTTGAGGAAGTGACGTCGTCTGCGCAGTGCGCCCTGATGCAGCCCCTGAAGTGAGACACGGGAAACAGAAATACTGCAAAATAATAATAATAATAATAATAATAATGTGACTAAACAAGACGAAATAGCGTCATAACATTTCATCTCGTTTTGGTCAACGAAAATGAAGAGACATTTTAACATAGTTTTTATTTTGTAAACCACATTTAGTCTCGTTTTTATTCGTCAACAATATTGCATTATACATTTAATTATAGTTATTGTCACATGACCAGCATTTACGTTGCGTCTCGTTTTCGTCACGTGGTTCGTTGACGACAATATTTAGTTATAATTTTTGTTGACGAAAGAAATACTAGTAATCCGATATCGGATCTGACTCAAAAGACAATGTGATTCATCATTCCTTCCAATTAACCACCTTATCTTTGTATAGTAAAATAGTATGTTCAACAACATGAATAACGACGTAGCTGACCAGAGTTCGTGAATCAAATGATTCAGTTTAAAGAGTTGTTCAGACTTCTCTCGATCAGTTGAAGTCTCTCCATTTCAGATGTAAAAATAAATAAATTTATTTCACAAATTAAAAGTCCTGTGAGTCCGAAAAACAAAAGAAAATTGTAATTATCCTACCAGTTGATGGTTTCAAATTATGGTTCAAAGTGGAAACCGGTCCATGGGCACTGGTCAGCTAGCCATTTGTGCATATTTAATTGTATTCAATAGGCAGGCGATTCACCTCCACAGGATTATTTATGGCACAAAACAGGATACACTTGCCGATCACGTTCACATAGGAAAAAAAACAGAGAACAAGAAAACGCAGCCTTGGAAAACACAAGGCAAACGTACAATAATTCATTTCTGATTCAACATTTCAGTAACAAATCATATACATGCGCAGTTCAAATGACACATTAATCGAACTTTTCGACAGTTACTTAACACAGACACTCATTAATCACTCAATGGGTCTCATTCATGAAATCGTAAATATACGAGTAAATATGTGAGTGATTTGCGCGTAAAGGCGACATTCCCGAAAATTCTTCTCCTGATTCAGAAATACTTCGTAAACGTCAGATGTGATAGTGAAATGTGTGTGTGTGTGTGTGTGTGTGTTAATGAATTCCAATCAGTTGTAAATGGGACGCGTGTGCACGCTCATTCTCTAAATTACCATAAATCCCGCCCATTAAAACCGACTGAAAACTATAGGCTATATGGGCATCATATTATGACACCAAACGAAGGATTTCAACTTGTCTTCTCAAAAACGAATGAAGAAGAGAAATTTCTCAGATGCAGAAATTGAAGTTTATTATCAGAAGTTCATTCAAAACGCCACATTTTGTTTTCAAGCGTACATAGTGGCGTATCAGGCCTAAAAAAAAGGAAGCTTGGCAGCATAGATGCAGTTAATGGAGTTTCATCTGTTAATCGAACAGTCCTAGAAGTGAAAAGAAAATGGTTTGACATGAAGCTTGACTGCATTATTTGTGACTTGCGGACTTGTAAAAGAATAAACAGCTTGAATAAAAAAATTAAATAAAAAAAACTTGCGGACTTTTGTTCCGTTTGCAGATGGCTCTCGTAATTACTGGCTGTCGTAATAAAAGTAAAAAGAAAAACCGTATGTAATTACTATATATAATATTTGGTAACACTTTACAATACGGGTGCACTAATAACCATTAATTCATGCTTAACTAATGCACAGATAATCATGTGTTAATGTATGACTCATGAAGAACTAAACCATTAATTAATGATTACTGCATCATGAAGATTCTAAATGATTAATATAAAGTAATATATGAATTGTTATTAATTAAATGTGTCATAATGTATTAATTCATTAATAACTTATTTTATTAACTAAAAGTCTAAATCAATGCGTTAATTACCACAATTGGTCAAGGCAATGTACTTCAACTTCCAGTTGTCTGCTTTAATTAATCATTAACTAATGATTTGCAAATGCATCATTATGTTATGACTTTACTTGTTGAGGCACATGACTATTAACTAATTGTTAAGTAATATGCCATTTTGGTTTTGACATCCACACTAAGCCATGGATTTCAATTTCCAACCATGTACAACCAAGATTTCACTGAGTCCGATGAACTTTGTTGTTCATGGCACAGGACTATGTCAGGTTAACATACACTGAGAACATGCGGTTGAGCGCTGCTAGTTCATAACACTGTGTCTAGACTGGACAAAGACAATAGAACGTCCATTATAGTCAGTGATACTACACTGGATGCGTCGCGACACTACACGACAAAACCCAGTCAGTAAACCGATGCCACACTCTATTACTGACGTACTCAGAGCTCTTGTGCTAGTTCTGTTACGAAGGACTAATGGACTTGCGATGGTCTGTCATGTCCAGGTGTAGACAGCTGGTCTCGTCCAGTGTAAACACAGTATAACAGCTTCAGGAGTTCAGATTCTGGTGTGCTGATATTTGTGTGCAGCCCAACTCACCCCATCCTTCACACACGTTCACCGACATTACATTCACTGCATGTGCAAACTGTCAAAACCCATAAATGGCATATTACTTAACAATTAGTTAATAGTCATGTGCCTCAACAAGTAAAGTCATAACATAATGATGCATTTGCAAATCATTAGTTAATGATTAATTAAAGCAGACAACTGGAAGTTGAAGTACATTGCTTTGACCAACTGTGGTAATTAACGCATTCATTTACACTTTTAGTTAATAAAATAAGTTATTAATTAATTAATACATTGACACATTTAATTAATAACAATTCATATATTACTTAATCTATTAATCATTTAGAATCTTTATTAGTTGCTGATGCAGTAATCATTAATTAATGGTTTAGTTCTTCATGAGTCATACATTAACACATGATTATCTGTGCATTAGTTAAATATGAATTAATGCAGATTAGTGCACCCGTATTGTAAAGTGTTACCTAATATTTTTTCAAAATGCTGTGTAAATATGTACACGATTAAGGTGAATTAAAATGCAGCCTTATTAATGAGCAAAACGTTCGGATGTTAAACGCACTATTTACGCGTGGCTGGGAGCAGGTGTAGATCTCTTTCGTACCAACTAACGTTTGGAAAATACGAACATTTTAATGAATCCGAAAATTTACGTCAGAACCACTTTACACACGATTTACACAAAAATTCGTTCTGCTCGTGTTTCATGAATAAGACCCATTGTCTCAACTCATGACACAATGATCATTGTTATACGTGATAGCTTTAGCCTACGGCTAATTAGTTCAGCTCGCGCTGTGCGGCCTACACTCAGCTCATATCAAATCATTTCTGAAATTGACATATCTTTCATAAGATAACATATGATAAAAAAATGTCACTCACCAAAACGAGATTGCATCACATATTCAATAAAAAAAAGACTATTCAATAAAGATTACCGCTCTGGGATCCACTAAATCTTTACTCCGATTTCCACTTCACCTCTCTCTGACGACAACACTCCAGGCTGAAGCATCCAAAGTTTACAAGTGCACACAATCACAGTTCTCGATAGATTATGATTATCATTTAGTGCAAGGAGTTTCTGGAGAAATGCTCCGTGTCTCATTTGATCTGTTCTCATCTGATTCTCTGTTTATGCTGACAGCGGCAGCGCCTGCGCGACCTGTGGGCGGGCCTTATGAATATGCCGCTTCTGTTGGCTCTCAGGGGTGTCAGTCACAGCAGCACAATCAGTGATTGGATGAATCGTGTGTTATTGCCCAGTGGTGTAATCGAGTGCATCAAGTAAAGAAAAAAAAAAAGAACTGATTGAAAAATATAATTTGTCCAGAACAGATCGACACGACTCAATTTAAACTGTTATAGAAGAGCTAATATACTAAGAATGCACTGGTCTCTCAAGGATTGTCTCTCTGCTTTATTTTATAAGAAATATCTCTGTGTCTAAAGTTCCTAATGTCCTGTACTCTCAACTTTTGTATAATAGTACTAGTCATAATTTTTACACCAGGCATGAATAAAAGCAGTAAAATACCACTTATTGGCTTAATGACATGTTATATAATTTTTACCTTTTTGACTGTTATAGAGGCAAATTTTGTCTGATCTGTCTGAAATGTTTCATGCTTATTAAGAGTCATGAACATTATTATATGAAAATTATTTCATTTTGATCAAATTATTTCCTATGGAATTTTTCATAGGAAAAGACCATTCACAGCCAATACAGGCAATTTACCATAGGAAATATATGGTTTTAAAGTGTTTTAACAGTTATAGCGCCACCTTTGGTCCGATCTCCATACAAATTTCCAGGCTTCTTTAGCATGTTATGACAAATATGCGCATACATTTTTGTGAAGTTCTGTGTTTTCGTTTAGGTTTTATAGGCTTTTGAGTGCATTTTGCCACGCCCATTTTCTTTATGACCCAATATACCCATGAGAAAAATGCAAAAGTTCAACTTTTTTTTGATAATTATTGACCTAGAGAGTCCATAGAATTGTCCTAGACTGGTTTGGTTCTGATCGGGCGAAAAACCAGGGACTAGTTCGCAAAAGTAGGTTTTTAACATAATTACGAATATTTAATGAACGGTTTGATTGACAGCAATGGTTCTTGAGGCAAAGTTGTTCAACAAGAGGAGATCTATCAAATGGTATGCATTTTGTGACAATAAGTGTAACACCACGTGATTACAGAGCCATTAAACTCGTTAGCGCCAACTAGTGGCCGATTTCTTTCAAAATTCTTACAGACCTCTAGGGCCATGAGTCGAACATGCCTACCGAGTTTTGTTCCGATCAGCCTCCGTAAACCTTGTCTAATAGGTGCTCAAATTTCATTGGCCGATGGCGGCCATGTTTTTTGAGATACGCCAATGTCCTCATAGACATACATGGCACCTTGGACCAAGACACTGCATACCAATTTTCAAGTCAATCGGACTAACGGTCAGGTGGTTATGGGCCGTTTTATGTTTTTTTCATGTTATAGCGCCAGCATGTGGCCATTCGCCGCGGTTTTTTTACTGTGACCTCAAATTGACCTCTTACACATTTGTACCGAGTTTGGTGAAGATACCTCATTTACTTCTGGAGTTATAGCCGTTTTAGTAAAATAGGCTCCTCCCACAACATACATTTGGGCGCCCCTTAGCGACCGTGAATGGAAATTTCAACTTTTTTTCGATAATTATTGATATTCAGACTCCAGAGAACATTTCTGCACTGGTTTGGTTCCGATCGGGCAAAAAACCAGGGACTAGTTCGCAAAAGTAGGTTTTTGACAAAATTCAAAATGGCGGAAAATCTATCATGGCGGAAATGAAATCGGAGATATACGTTTTGTTCGTCAGGCATCCAGCTTTCCAATGATATAAGACACTTGAGTCTACGACATACGGTCTAGGAGTTATGAGCAGTTTCGCGCTTTTGGTCGCTATAGCGCCACCTATGGGCCATTCGAGGTCATAATTTGATAACCTCTCCTCGATTTTTGTACTACCATATGGCAAAGTTTCAAAGTTCCAGCTCTTACGGTTTGGGCTGCACGATGCGTTTTACGGCAGAAGAAAAATAATAATAAAAATCAGGACAATTACAATAGGGTTTCAGCACTTCGTAATTGAACCCCTAATTAAAGCTGCAAGCAGCATTTATCGGGGTTCAAGCATTTAAGGCCTTTAAGCACATAAGCATTTAAGACATTAAGTTTTATTTAGAAAGCTTTTAACCACTGAAATAATAGATGGAAAAGTCCATTTACAGCCAATACAGGCAATTTACCATAGGAAATATATGGTTTTCAAACCTTTTTAACAGTTATAGCGCCACCTATGATCCGATCAACATGAAATTTGGCATGCTTGTTTAGAATATTATGGCACATATGCTCACCAATTTTCGTGAAGTTCTGAGTTTTCGTTTAGGATTTATAAGCTTTTGAGTGCATTTTGCCACACCCATTTTCTTTATGACCCAATTATAGCCATACGAAAAATTCAAAAGTTCAACTTTTTTTCGATAATTATTGATCAGGAGAGTCCAGAGAATTGTCCTAGACTGGTCTGGTTCCGATCGGGCGAAAAACCAGGGACTAGTTCGCAAAAGTAGGTTTTTAACATATTCGCAAATAATTAATGAACGATTTGATTGACAGCAATGGTTCTTGAGGCAAAGTTGTTCAACATGAGCAGATCTATCAAATGATATGCATTTTGTGACAATAAGTGTAACACCACGTGATTACAGAGCCGTAAAACTCGTTAGCGCCAACTAGTGTCCGATTTCTTTCAAAATTCTTACAGACCTCTAGGGCCATGAGTTGAACATGCCCAACGAGTTTCGTTCCGATCGGCCTCCGTTAACCTTGTCTAATAGGTGCTCAAACTTCATTGGCCGATGGCGGCCATGTTTTTTTATATACGCCAATGTCCTCATAGACATACATGGCACCTTGGACCAAGACACTGCATAACAATTTTCAAGTCAATCGGACTAACGGTCAGGTGGTTATAGACTGTTTTATGTTTATTTCATGTTATAGCGCCACCATGTGGCCATTCGCCGCGATTTTTTTACTGTGACCTCAGATTGACCTCTTACACATGTTTATTGAGTTTGGTGAAGATACCTCATTTACTTCTGGAGTTATAGCCATTTTAGTAAAATAGGCCCCTCCCACAATGTACATTTTGGCACCCCCTAGCAACCGTGAATCGAATTTTCAACTTTTTTTCGATAATTATTGATATTCAGACTCTAGAGAATATTTCTGCACTGGTTTGGTTCCAATCGGACTAAAAACCTAGGACTAGTTCGCAAAAGTAGTTTTTTTACAAAATTCAAAATGGCGGAAAATCTATCATGGCGGAAATGAAATCGGAGATATACGTTTTGTTCGTCAGGCGTCCAGCTTTCCAATGATATAAGACACTTGAGTCTACGACATACGGTCTAGGAGTTATGAGCAGTTTCGCGCTTTTGGTCGCTATAGCGCCACCTATGGGCCAATCGAGGTCATACTTTGATACGTTCTCCCCAAATTGAGGACTACCATTTGGCCAACTTTCAAGGTTCCAGCTCTTACGGTTTGGTCTGCACGATGCGTTTTAGGGGAAAATAATAATAATTAAAGCTGCAAGCAGCATTTATCGGGGTTCAAGCATTTAAGGCCTTTAAGCACATAAGCATTTAAGACATTAAGATTTATTTAGAAAGCTTTTAACCACTGAAATAATAGATGGAAAAGTCCATTTACAGCCAATACAGGCAATTTACCATAGGAAATATATGGTTTTCAAAGCTTTTTAACAGTTATAGCGCCACCTATGGTCCGATCTACATGAAATTTTGCATGCTTGTTTAGAATGTTATGGCACATATGCTCACCAATTTTCGTGAAGTTCTGAGTTTTCATTTATGATTTATAGGCTTTTTAGTGTATTTTGCCACGCCCCTTTTATAAATTACCCTATTACAGCCACCCAAATGCAAAAGTTCAACTTTTTTTCGATAATTATTTATCTAGAGAGTCCAGAGAATTGTCCTAGACTGGTCTGGTTCCGATCGGGCGAAAAACCAGGGACTAGTTCGCAAAAGTAGGTTTTTAACATATTCATGAATATTTAATGAACGGTTTGATTGACAGCAATGGTTCTTGAGGCAAAGTTGTTCAGCATGAGCAGATCTATCAAATGATATGCATTTTGTGATGATAAGTGTAACAACACGTGATTACAGAGCCATAAAACTCGTTAGCGCCAACTAGTGGCCGATTTCATTCAAAATTCTTACAGACCTCTAGGGGCTTGAGCCAAACATGCCCACCGAGTTTCGCTCCGATCGGACTTCGTTAACGGTGCTCAAATTTCATTGGCCAATGGCGGCCATGTTTTTTGAGATACGCCAATATCCTTTTAGACATACATGGCCCCTTGGGCCAAGACACTGCATACCAAATTTCAAGTCATTCGGAAAAACGGTCAGGTGTCTATACGTTTTTTTTGTTTTATAGCGCCACCATGTGGCCAATCGACGCAATTTTTTTACTGTGACCTCAGATTGACCTCTTACACATGTGTACCAAGTTTGGTGAAGTTTACTTAATTACTTCTTGAGTTATAGCCATTTTAGTAAAATAGGCTCCTCCCACAACGTTAATTTTGCACCCCCTAGCGACCATGAATCGAAATTTCAACTTTTTTTCGATAATTATTGATCTTCAGACTCCAGTGAACAATTCTGCACTGGTTTGGTTCCGATCGGGCCAAAAACCAGGGACTAGTTTGCAAAAGTAGGTTTTCGACAAAATTCAAAATGGCGGAAAATCTATAATGGCGGAAATAAAATCGGAGATATACGTTTTGTTCGACCACCTTTCCAATGATATAAGACACTTGAGTCTATGACTTACCGTCTAGGAGTTATGAGCAGTTTCGCGCTTTTGGTTGCTATAGCGCCACCTATGGGCCAATCGGCGTCATAATTTGATAACCTCTCCTCGATTTTTGTACTACCATCTGGCAAAGTTTCAAGGTTCCAGCTCTTACGGTTTGGGCTGCACGATGCGTTTTACGGCGGAAGAATAATAATAATAAAAATCAGGACGATTACAATAGGGTTTCAGCACTTCGTGCTTGAACCCCTAATTAAAGCTGCAAGCAGCATTTATCGGGGTTCAAGCAGTTAAGGCCTTTAATGCATTTAAGCACAAAAGCATCAAAAGTTGTTAAGTTTTACACGACGTGATTACAGAGCCATAAAACTCGTTAGCGCCAACTAGTGGCCGATTTCTTTCAAAACTCTTACAGACCTCTAGGGCCATGAGTCGAACATGCCCATCGAGTTTCATTCCGATTGGCCACCGTTAACCTTGTCTAATAGGTGCTCAAATTTCATTGGTCGATGGCGGCCATGTTTTTTGAGATACGCCAATGTCCTCATAGACATACATGGCACCTTGGACCAAGACACTGCATACCAATTTTCAAGTCAATCGGACTAACGGTCAGGTGGTTATAGCCCTTTTCATGTTTTTTTCATGTTATAGCGCCACCTAGTGTTCAATTGTCACGATTTTTTTACTGTGATCTCAGATTGAACTCATACACATGTGTACCAAGTTTGGTGAAGATATCTCATTTACATCTCGAGTTATAGCCATTTTAGTAAAATAGGCTCCTCCCACAACACTAATTTATCACCCCCTAGCGACCAGGAATCGGAATTTCGACTTTTTTTCGATAATTATTGATAAGCAGACTCCAGAGAACATTTCTGTACTGGTTTGGTTCCGATCGGAGAAAAAAACAGGGACTAGTTCGCAAAAGTAGGTTTTTGACATAATTCAAAATGGCGGAAAATTTGCATACCGGAAATGAAATCGGAGATATACGTTTTGACCTTCATGAGACCAGCTTTCCAAAGATATAAGACACTTGAGTCTACGACATACGGTCTAGGAGTTATGAGCAGTTTCGCGCTTTTGGTTGCTATAGCGCCACCTATGGGCCAATTGGGGTCATACTTTGATAGGTTCTCCCCAAATTGAGGACTACCATTTGGCCAAGTTTCAAGGTTCCAGCTCTTACGGTTTGGTCTGCACGATGCGTTTTAGGGGAAAATAATAATAATAATTAAAGCTGCAAGCAGCATTTATCGGGGTTCAAGCATTTAAGGCCTTTAAGCACATAAGCATTTAAGACATTAAGATTTATTTAGAAAGCTTTTAACCACTGAAATAATAGATGGAAAAGTCCATTTACAGCCAATACAGGCAATTTACCATAGGAAATATATGGTTTTCAAAGCTTTTTAACAGTTATAGCGCCACCTATGGTCCGATCTACATGAAATTTTGCATGCTTGTTTAGAATGTTATGGCACATATGCTCACCAATTTTCGTGAAGTTCTGAGTTTTCATTTATGATTTATAGGCTTTTTAGTGTATTTTGCCACGCCCCTTTTATAAATTACCCTGTTACAGCCACCCAAATGCAAAAGTTCAACTTTTTTTCGATAATTATTTATCTAGAGAGTCCAGAGAATTGTCCTAGACTGGTCTGGTTCCGATCGGGCGAAAAACCAGGGACTAGTTCGCAAAAGTAGGTTTTTAACATATTCATGAATATTTAATGAACGGTTTGATTGACAGCAATGGTTCTTGAGGCAAAGTTGTTCAGCATGAGCAGATCTATCAAATGATATGCATTTTGTGATGATAAGTGTAACAACACGTGATTACAGAGCCATAAAACTCGTTAGCGCCAACTAGTGGCCGATTTCATTCAAAATTCTTACAGACCTCTAGGGGCTTGAGCCAAACATGCCCACCGAGTTTCGCTCCGATCGGACTTCGTTAACGGTGCTCAAATTTCATTGGCCAATGGCGGCCATGTTTTTTGAGATACGCCAATATCCTTTTAGACATACATGGCCCCTTGGGCCAAGACACTGCATACCAAATTTCAAGTCATTCGGAAAAACGGTCAGGTGTCTATACGTTTTTTTTGTTTTATAGCGCCACCATGTGGCCAATCGACGCAATTTTTTTACTGTGACCTCAGATTGACCTCTTACACATGTGTACCAAGTTTGGTGAAGTTTACTTAATTACTTCTTGAGTTATAGCCATTTTAGTAAAATAGGCTCCTCCCACAACGTTAATTTTGCACCCCCTAGCGACCATGAATCGAAATTTCAACTTTTTTTCGATAATTATTGATCTTCAGACTCCAGTGAACAATTCTGCACTGGTTTGGTTCCGATCGGGCCAAAAACCAGGGACTAGTTTGCAAAAGTAGGTTTTCGACAAAATTCAAAATGGCGGAAAATCTATAATGGCGGAAATAAAATCGGAGATATACGTTTTGTTCGCCAGGCGACCACCTTTCCAATGATATAAGACACTTGAGTCTATGACTTACCGTCTAGGAGTTATGAGCAGTTTCGCGCTTTTGGTTGCTATAGCGCCACCTATGGGCCAATCGGCGTCATAATTTGATAACCTCTCCTCGATTTTTGTACTACCATCTGGCAAAGTTTCAAGGTTCCAGCTCTTACGGTTTGGGCTGCACGATGCGTTTTACGGCGGAAGAATAATAATAATAAAAATCAGGACGATTACAATAGGGTTTCAGCACTTCGTGCTTGAACCCCTAATAATAATAATAAAAATCAGTACAATTACAATAGGGTTTCAGCATTTCATGCTTGAACCCCTAAAAATCCTTACAATAACAATAGGTGTTCAGCACTTCGTGCTTGAACCCCTAATAATAAAAATCCTTACAATTACAATAGGGTTTCAGCACTTCGTGCTTGAACCCCTAATAATAAAAATCCTTACAATTACAATAGGGTTTCAGCACTTCGTGCTTGAACCCCTAATAAAAATCCTTACAATAACAATAGGGTTTCAGCACTTCGTGCTTGAACCCCTAAAAATCAGCACAATTACAATAGGGTTTCAGCACTTCGTGCTTGAACCCCTAATAAATCTCTTGGCAAAAATATCTGGTGTAGCTTCCGTGATTCAACAATAATGGGGAAAAGCATGATTTTCAAATCTACACCATAAGACTGCAAGTGCACATGAAGTGTGCCATTTAGGACAGGGCCACAGAGGTCATGGAACAGCAGTCAGCATTCTTTTTGCAGAGTCATGCTGTGAAGAAAAATGTTAAATTATTTTCTGTTTTGATTAGGAGGAGAGTGAGGAGTCAAATGGAAATAAAGTTAAAGCTGTTGGACTTCTTTGAGATATTGCTATTATCAACTGCGCACACATCTCTCTCATCTCTCTCATCTCTCTCTCTCTCTCTCTCTCTCTCTCTCTCTCTCTCTCTCTCTCTCTCTCTCTCTCTCTCTCTCTCTCTCTCTCAAATTCCTTTTCTCTTGATTCTGTAGCTCAAACTTGAAGATCGGTCTATTGTGCCTAGAGACTTCGTCCGGCGAATGAATTCAAATGTAAGTTGTATTTTTATCACTTGTATTTAAAGACAAAACAATGTACAGAATAATAGAGAAAGTGTCTCAGAGGCTTGGACTTTACTAGAATGCCTAGAACTACTAAAACGTCCTGTTATGTAGAAAGGATTGTAGTATAGACATCTTCAAATGTTTTTTTTATGATGACAGTATCAGTACTTGAAGGTGTGGTTATTAATTTGTTCTTTGAATCCTGCAGGATAAACAGTGTGGCATTGTGACTAACATAAACACCAAATGTGCAGTGAAACTTGTAGGAACCAACTGTGTTCTATATCCTGTAAATAGCAAAGACCTGCAGCACGTCTGGGTGAGTTAAAAAACTAACAAAGTTATATAGTAGTCTATATGGGTTTTCAGTTTTAAGAGATTATTAATGAAAATTATAATAAAGGCAAAAACTAACAATGAAGAAATATTTCTGTTAATAAAAATAAAAGTGGGAGTTTAAATGTGCACTACATTATTAACTATATAGAAATTTATTTTAGTTTCATTTTCATTTTGAATGGTCTTTTAATTCACATATAAATGCATACAAAGAGCACATTACAGTACAAATGGTCAACAGGGAAGCTTGTGCGTGCTTCACGCCCTCGAACAAACCTCCTTAGTTCTCTTGCAGCATGCATGTTTGTGCTTCCATGCTTACCAATCAAATCATGCTTACCTTACAAATGATCTCTATGTCTAATTTCTATGCATATGTGTCAGTATGTTTTTAAATGTCAATTAAAGCCTAAATTAAATTTGTTATCTTGGTAACGAGAGGTTGCACAATGTCCTAAATGTAGGGAATGCTATTATGCTAATAATTGTGTTAGCTAAGGAGAAAAAAAATTATTCTTGTGGAGGGAACATTGTCATATGGGATTAAAAATGAAAACTCTACTGACACTCAATAACTAATATTAATAGTAATTTCCATAAAGCATCTTAAAATTGATGACTAATAGATAGTTAACTAACTATGTATCTGTGTTTTGTACCTGTCTACAGTCATTTATGTATGGTGACTACATTGTATATGATTTCTGGCTTGGAAAGGTGTATGATCTCAGCATCCAAATCGTTGTGAAGCTTTCCAACGGTGCACGGTAATGTAATCACAATATCTTATTGCTTCACGTCAGTGTGGGTCATGCAGTATGATGCTGAACATGTTAAACCTTCAATCTTGTTCAAGTGCAACTCCATAGCAGAGAAGAAAGAATGCTACATAAACTGACTTTTTAGGATTCGTACTGAAGTGTTGTGTTTAATACAATTTATTTTTTCACTGTAGATGTTCTATGAGTGAGGAAGATGGTGCAAAACTCTATGATATTTACCCTCACGTCAGTGATGTGGTAGGTGCCAAGAATGTTTGTGTTCTTGTCTGCATTATCAATTATGTGGTCTTTTTTTGTTGTCATATAATATTCATTAGGGCTGGGTGATATAACGGTATTCATAGTGTGTCAGTAGAAATATGCTGGTCAAGTCATTTTTATCTGCCCCAGTGTTATACTGTGCTATAAAAAACCTTTTCCCCCAGTTTCACAGACGAGGCTTAAGCCTAGTCCCAGACTAAAATGCATGTTGGAGCTGTTTTAACTGAAAGCAACTTGCACTGACATTTTAATATATGTCAGTGCAAGTTGCTTTCAGTTAAAACAGCTCCAACATGTCATGTCAGTACCATTGTTTTGTTTCAACTGCACACCAGTAATGTTTTTCTAACGCATGTTTATAAAAGTTACATAAATGTCCTAATTAACTAAGGTCTAATACTGGCTTAATCAGATCGTTTTATCTGTACCAAGAGTCACCACGTGGCTACGCGGATGCGATAAATAGTTCTGTATTATACATTTTTAAGGCCAGACAAATAGTTTGTTGAGGGTTTATTTGTAAAAAAGGACTGCACGGCTGCGCACATATATATTAAAACGCGCATACCTATGGACTGAACACGTGATGCGCATTGCGCAATGTCGGTGTTTGCCCAGAGGTTTGCGCAGAGGTTGCGTAGGTTTGCACTCGAGATAACTGAAAATCGTTTGCACCTTGGAACCTATTTCCGGGAGTGGGTTCTCGAGCCACCAGGCACTGTTTTGTGCTGATAGGCGGCCGGAGCACGTTGAGAGTTTTCTGTTAGAACGTTGTCGTGTTAGCGGCCCCTAAGTTAATAACTAATGATCTTCGCAACGGAAGTGAATCAATCAATCAAAACTAACTTTAGTTGGACAATAACTTTATCCTAGAGCTGCTGTAAAGTCAAAACAATCTCTATCACTGTAATTTCCTATTATCACTGTAAAGCTGCTTTGAAACAATTCATATTGTTAAAAGCGCTATATAAATGAAGGTGACTTGACTTGACTTGACTAATATAAGCCCTGTCTGTGAAACCTAGGCCATTATGTTTAATTTATGCATTATGCAGCTGTCTCACTCAGCTTGTTGAATGTGTCTCAGTGTGAAATGTTGCTCTGCCTTTTACTCCAGGGTTTGTTCTTTGATGATGCCTATGGGTTCTATCCGGGTCAGGTTTTGATTGGGCCCTCAAAGGTTTTTGCTAACGTGCAATGGCTGTATGGTGTGAAGCCTGTTCTCAGTAAGAAAAGCAAGTTCAGAGTTGTTGTGGAAGAGGTAAGAGAAAAGTTTGACTCCAACTGAGACAAGAGTTCTGTTATTGGGAATGTCAAAATAACGAAACCAAATCAGGCTTCTGCTATATGTCTCAACATGTTTGAATAATTTACATTTCTAGTTATATATGTCTCGTTCAAGAAATCTTTGTATAATTACAGGTTCAAGTGGTGGAGCTAAAGGTGACATGGATTACAAAAAGTTACTCTCCAAAGGGGTCAGACAGTGTCTTTCCACCGCCTTCAACCATCACACAGGAGAACCTTTGCAGGTACAATCAGCTTTCCACACTGCAGTTTTATCATTTTGATTATTTATAACTAGGGCTGTCGATTGATTTAAAATTTTAAACAAATTATTCACACGCCTATTCACTAAACTGCCAGAAAGATTGTCACAGAGCTAGATGGACAGTAATCCAAAGAGGCAAAGACCAGTGAAATCTCAACAGATGTTTGAGATCCCATGAGCTTTTTTAACAGTCAATATATAACTTTTTTCATTTCCATATTGTAAATAATCTTATCACTGGCCTATAGTCCACAGAAATGGCCTTAGGGGCTGTTTATATATGGAATTATTCTTGTGCCAATAATAATGATCGTAGCTTTTCAAGAAACTAATGAAAATATAAATTGAAACTAAATAAATTATCTCTGAAACTGAAAAAGAATAAATCGCAGGCAAATTTTTTGACTTCGTTTTTAATACACTGCATGTTTTGCTAAGTATTTCTCATATTTCAATCGCTGATCTGAACTTCCAAATGCGCTTCCAGAGTTTTCATTTACGCTTCTGAAGTTTTCGTTCGCCGTTCTGACACATTTCTCTCATGGGGGCGGGGCTAGTAGCAGTGTGTTCTCATTGGTTACTGAGTTTTTGATTGACAGCTTCGTGACCTGGACGTGAAGACGTCAGTGGTGTGTTTATGTGTGGATGTGAGCGTCTGTAATCGCAGCTTTCTATTTCATTTTAGTGATATTAAGTTATGTTTGTTTTTTAATTTTATCTGTATTTACCTGCTGCTACTACTTAGTTGGTAGAAGCTTTTAGGAGCACAAGAGATCTATTCAGTCTATTCAGGTGTAATTGTAGGCCTACATTAAAGTACTGTATATAATACTTAAAATATTGTAGTGTCCAATGTTTTCGGAGAATATTTGTTTATTCCTGATGATTATTCTGCATGTTAGACTCTGATTAGGTTGAGCTGTTACAATTTAAAGAGAATACTAGCAAACGTGTGTGATATATTCAGCCGTCAAGAAAGTTTCACTTCAGATAATCAAGGTTGGCAACCATGGCCATCACACTACTCATTGTTAGCATGATATACGTTTACACCATCAAAATTAATGATCACTTAAATAAGAGGAATTTAAACAATATGAAAATTACAGTCGTGGCCTGCTGTCAGATACAGACCTCAAAGGGCATTTCATTACATATGTCACAAAGACTGTTCTTGTTGCCATTTTATTAATTGATAATTGTATTTAGTTATTTCATTTAATTAACACTATCTTCTAACATTTAAAATTGTAAATATATTTTAACAATCATCAACCGTTTCAATTGTGACTTATACAACCAGTTAAATGAATGTAATTGAAAATATGAATTCAAATAAATGTACATTCTTTATTGTCACTAAAGCATATACACAAGTAACAGAGTGAAGGTCTTGGATGCAATTATGTTGTGACCGGAAAGACCAGAATCCACAAAACATTAACTGCATAATATACATGTAATGCACAGTATCCTCATGATATACATTACTATACAAAATGCACAATTACAAATACAGAATACATTAAAAAAATTCATATACATTTTAAATGTTGCAATGATTCTTTGAGCAGTTCCTGTTGCAGTACAAGTAACAAAGCAGTGACTGTATACATGCAGTACAAGGATAGTCCACCCAAAACATGAGAATTCTCTCATCATTTACTCACCTTCATGCCATCCCAGATGTATATGACTTTCTTATTGACATAAACATAGACAAAGATTTTTAAGGAAATAATCCATCTCTGTGAGTCCATAATACAAGTGGATTGTAACCCATGTACGTAAGACAGTTGGTCGGAAGTGATTTTTAAAAAAAAAGTTTTTATTACAGTAATTGCAACATTTCCTTACATTAGGATGGTACCTGAAAACTTAGAACAGACATTCAACAATTGTTTATATTGGCTGAAAAAAACCAAAATAAATAATAATAAATAAATAAATATAAATAATAATAATAATAATAATAAATAATAAATAAAAAACACAGCAGATCAGACATTCAACAATTGGTTATATTGGCTGAAAAAATAAATAAATAAATGGATAAAAAAATATATAATAATAATAATAATAATAAAAAACACAGCAGAACAGGCATTCAACAATTGGTTATATTGGCTGAAGGAAAAAAAAAAAAAAAGAGAAAAGCGAAACAGATTTTGTTCAGATATTACAGTATCAAATATTATATTATATATTATACACACTATATTATATAATTATATAAAAAAGACATCAATTGTAGCATCAATACAGTTAGTTACAAGGCAATGCCAGCCAACACAGTATCTGTTTGTAATTTAATCAGATATATAGTTCTATATTTATTGCTCTGCCAATAGTTTGGGTACCTGATCCGATCATTTATTTTTATTTTTATATAACTGTATACAAAAGAAAAAATAAAAACTTGAGGATGCTACATTTTACTCCAGAAGTACTCTCATTCCCAATGTGTTTATTTTGTTTTATTTATGTGATTTTTATTTTATTTATTTTTTATTCCTACCATTACTTTTTTAATTCCTTATATGGATGTTATCTCTCTATTTATTCAATAATTCTTAAGATTTCCCTACTTTTCTTAAAATATCGTAATCTCTAAACTAGGTCTGGTCTTAGTGGGAGAATGTAGTCTATCCATTTTCCCCATAGCTTGATAAATTTCTCGGATTGAAGCCGAAGATTCATTGTTAATCTCTCCATCATGTAAATTTCGTTCACAATTCCCAGCCAATCGTTAATTTCTGGTGTTTCAGGTTGCAACCATTTTCTGGTTATAGCTTTTTTGCAAGCTATCAACAGAATTCTTATTAAATATTTATCAGATTTGTCTTCTGATTTAAGACTTTTAAGACCAAAGTATAGAGTTGAAAAACTAAATTGGATGGGTTCCATGAATATATTCTCTAAACTCTTATCAATTTCTTGCCAGAATTTCTGAACTTTAGAGCATTCCCAGAATATATGGCTATGATTGGCTCCATTTGAGCCGCACATTCTCCAGCAAGTTGCATTTTTGCTTCGATATCTTTTCTGCTTAGGGGTGAGGAAAAATCTAGTGACATTTTTCCAACCAAATTCTCTCCAGGATGAGGAGTGTGTTGTCTTCCACTGTGATTTAAGGATACTTTCCCAATCTTTCTCTAGGATTTCCAGATTTCCTTCCATTTCCCATTTATTTTTAATATATTGGGTATTCTCTAATTTTCTATCTTGTAGACTTTTATACAATTTTGTAATTATTTTTGTCATGTCACCCGTTTTATATATTGAAATAAACATTGTAATAATACGGTTTTCCTTGTCATTATATTCCCTTACAATATTATTAATTTTGTGTCTTATTTGTAAATACCTATGAAAATCCTTATTACATAACAAGTGTTCACTTTTGAGTGTCTCAAAATCCAACACTTGCCCTTTATGTAAAAACGTACAGTATGCTGTGAGGCCTCGTTTAGTCCAAGCTTTAAAGCTGTCGTCTATAGTATTTGGAGAAAAAGTTGAGTCATAAGCGGGCCATCTCAAGATTGATACCAAGTCTGTCAAATTTGGTTTTTTTTATTGTATCTTGCCAAATCTTTAATAAGTTAGTTGTCCACGGATTGAGTTCCTGTGTGTACATTTTAGTCAAGTGTTCATCTGCCATTATAGCTTGAATTGGAGGTCTTTTAAGGTTTTCATTTTCTATTTCTTTCCATCTGGCTTTAAAATATGGATTACATAGACATAATAAAGGTCGTAACTGGGCTGCACGATAATACTCCTCTAAACATGGCAAGCCAAGGCCACCTTTTTCTTTCTGTAGTTGTAGTGTCTTAAATTGTATTCTTGGTTTTTTCCCTTGCCATATAAATCGTGATATCAATCTATCCCATTCAATAAAGTTTTGTTTACTTATCTCTGTCGGAAGTGTTTGGAAAAGATACAAAAATATTGGGAGTATATTCATCTTAATTGATTCAATTCTACCATATAATCCTAGATATGGTAGAAGATTCCATCTAGCCAAATCTGATTTAATTGTAGAATATAGTGGTTTGTAATTTACATCAAATAGTCGTGTGATATCTTTGGGTATTTGAACCCCTAAATATTTCAAATACTCCTCTCCCCATTTAAACATAAATTTTCCCTTCAAATTACTAGATGGTTGGCAATTAAAAGTTAAGACCTGGGTTTTTTGCACATTTAATTTATAGCCTGATAAATCTCCAAACATAACTAATGTTTCCATCCAGACTTCTAATGATTCATTTGGTTGTCCTAAATAAACTAATATATCATCCGCGAAAAGTGATAATTTCTGTTCTTCTCCATTTATGTCTATTCCCTTAATATTTGTATTTTGTTTTATATAATGGCTTAATGGTTCTAAGAATAAAGCAAACAAAAGAGGGGAACATGGACATCCTTGCCTACATGATCTTTCTAAGGTGAACGCGTGTGAAAGATTTCCATTTACTTTAATTCTTGCTGTTGGTTTATTGTATAGTGCCTGGAAGGCTTTAATAATTGTGGTGTGAAAGCCAAACTTCTCTAATACCTTATAGAGATACAGCCATCTAACTGTATCAAACGCCTTTTCTGCATCTAATCCCAGAAACATAGAATTTATCTTGTGATGCTGTATATGCCATAGGATGTGTAATGTACGTCTAATGCTATCTTGTGTCTGTCTTTGACGAATAAACCCTGTTTGGTCTAACTGAATAAGGTTAGGCAATATAGTCTCCAGTCTTTTAGCCAAAATCGATGTGTATATTTTATAATCAATGTTTAAAACCGAAATTGGACGATCATTTTTATACTCTAATTTATCTTTTGCGTCTTTAGGAATAATTGTTATTGTAGCTTCCCTCCAGGAAGGGGGAATCTCCCCCTTTTGGAGAGCCCAATTGCACGCAGTTTGAAGTCTTGGGACTATCTGTTCTCGAAAACATTTGTACCACTCAGATGTGTATCCATCTGTCCCTGGGCTTTTGTTAGCTTTTAGTCTTGTTATCGATTTATTTATTTCCATTTCTGTAATTTCTTTTGTTAAACTAGCATTCTGCTCTTCAGTAACTTCTGGCAGGTTTAGAGAATTAAGGAAATTTTCTATATGCTGTTCATTTTGCATTGTTGGTTGTGAGTATAAAGTTCTATAATAAAGTTCAAAACTCTGCTGTATTCCTTTCAATTTATAATGTATGACCTTGGTTTGAGGGTTTCTTATTTTATAGACTGTTGAATCTGCTTGTTGTTTACGCAGTTTATAAGCTAAGAGTCTCATAGACTTGTTTCCTGATTCATAATAATTCTGTCTCAGGAATATTAGCTTGCGTTGAATTTCCTCTGTTAACCCTCTGAGGTCTGAGCTGTTTTCTGGCCCTGGAGGTGTTCTGACATGCTCTGACATTTGTGCTTATTTCTGTTACTTGTGACATTGTCATGGCTAAAGTCTTATTACACTGTATTTAGCACAAACTCTGCTACAATAATATATCAGCAGCATGTATGTAAAAGTTTGTAGTTTTGAGATAATGACATTTATGCGTGGTTTGTGAAAATACCAAAAAAAATTGTCACTGAAATAAGGCCATGAAACCCATACTGATTATTTCTTCACAAGACTTTTGAAAATTGTATCACGTAGCCTAGAATATTTGCTCCAAAACTATGTGAAAATCACCCTGACTGCTCATTCAGATAAGACAATATATACAATTTCTAAGACGTGTTTTGTGTGAGAAAGCCATATGCGAAGAGGCGTGATCATCTCATGAATATGTAAGCCTTCAACACCTGAGAAAGACAAAGACACTCCCCTAACTGCCCTATTAGGAGCTATCAGGCCCTGTCATTCAGAGCAACCTTGCACAAAGAATGAGGAGATTTAAAAAAGAATGGCTTTTAGATTGTTTGGATTTATTTACAACACAACATAATCCAAAAATACACAACAAATGACAAAAGAGCACATTGAAAACAATGATCCAAAGACAGAGACCTTTGTGCCATTCCTAAAAACATTGTACATACCTTTCATTTTCAAGGTGTTTGATTTTCACTTTACCATGTTCATGCTCATGTGAATGTTGAAGTCAGCAGGACTCAGTTGCATCTGGTCCCTGAAAGAAAAGAAAAAAAGTGAACATACTGGTATCAAGAGAAACTAGGCCTGCACGATTTTGGGAATACATTTTAGATTTTTCTGGTTAAAATTGCTTTTTAAAATTCACAGAATACACACACACACACACACACAAATGTTTCCAACAATATATAATATAATGAACACCATGTTTGTTGTGCCTTGTAGGCATAAGCTATGTGCAGTACTGCATAAAATAATTATAACAATAACCTATAGCAGCCTATAAATCTTCCAAAAGATTTCAGTAACAATGCTAGAGAAAAATATATTGATTATCTTATGTTACTTCAAATGTTTCCATTCGTTATGATGATATGAAATGAGATAATAGTAAAAACATAAAGCCTAATGTTTGGTGCATTTTTCCTTTCAAACACGATCGCGCTCCAAAATATGATGCATTCAAACGCGATCGCGCTCCAAAATATGATACATTCAAACGCGATCGCGCTCCAAAATATTAAACATTATGGTTATAAATATCTATGTTTGAGCAGATATCCACAAACAGTATTTAACAGTAAACACGGGTCTAAATAGTATAATATTCACCATATATCTAGCAACAGTTCAACTGCAATGTGAAGTTTATGCAACAATACCATAAACTAATAAGTAAGAATTTCTTACCTTACATCTTTCTTGTCTTCAAATCGCGTTCTTCTTCTGAGTTAAATCCAATGTAAGCTCAGACGTGTCTTCCAAACTCGACGAAAAGCAGAGACTTGTGAAGTTTTTTGGTGTTTTGTGTTTGAGGTAACGAGGGCGTTCGCGTCCCATGTGGACGATTTGCATGTGAATCATTTTTGCGCGAGTGGGCGTGGTCGAATTAAAAGTAATTAGCAAGCGTTTGAGATACTGGACATCCTGTTGGTTTTATACAAATTACTTAAACAGAGAATATTTGTTTTCAGTTTAAATCCGATCATTTAAAAGTACACACTTAAATGTGTATAAAGGTATATGGCTCATAAATGTGTGACAAGTATTCGCTGAGTTTTGTTTCAGTTTATAGACGTGCTCAAGAAAATAAAGTTCACCGCGACGGAGAGGCAGAACGCACACCCTGTTTATTTTCTTTATTTTACAAAAGCACAATGTTTTGATTTGATTGTAAGTGGACACATACAAAAGTAGAAATATCACAGATTCTTTTTTTATATTTCTTTTTTCTGTATAACCATAAATGACGGAGTAATTTAAGTTTATTGTACTACAATGTGAAGAAAATCCAGCAAAACGCGGGGGCGCGTTTGCCGACCTCAGAGGGTTAATATGGCATCTAACTCTTTCTGTAATCTTTGAATTTTCTGTTTTTCACCAGGGTCATTTGTTCTTTTATGAACCTGTTGTGCCTCTTTCAGTTGTGTTTGTATAAGTTCTATTGTCGCTCGTCTTATTTTCTTTAGTGAAGCAGTATGAGCAATAATTTTCCCTCTTAAGACTGCTTTAAAGGCATCCCATATAATTGTTGGTGATACTTCTCCATTGTCATTTTCTTTAACGTAGATTTCAATCTCAGATTTAAGATTTTCTTTCACACAAGGATTATTTAGTATACTTGAATTCAGCTTCCAAAGGGTTGATCTTATACTGTCATCAATGTTTATTGTCATTACTATAGGTGCATGATCTGATATATCAATTGTTCCAATGTCACATGAGTGGATTCTGTGCCTGTCTTTAAGAAAAGTAAAGAAGTAATCAATTCGACTGTACGTTGAATGGGGAGCTGAAAAATGTGTATAATCTCGTCCAGTTGGATAAAAATTTCTCCAAATATCAATGATACCACTTTCTCTTAACATAATATTGACTTTCTTGCTCACCCGGTTTTAGAGTATAGGATTTTTCCCTGAGTAGTCTAGTTTTGAAAAGCGAATATTAATATCTCCTCCACATATAAGTATGCCCCCAGATTCTGTAGATATCATATTAAATATTTGCCTGAAGAATGACCATTGACTACCCGGAGGGGCATAGATGTTGAGTATAGTTACTAAAACCCCATTTATTCTCCCTTTAATAAGGATAAATCTACCTTCTTTATCTTTCCTTTCCGACAAATGCTCGTAAGTTACTTGATTTGATATAAGAATCGCAACCCCCCGTCTGTGTCCAGATTTATAAGATGCTGAAAATAAATATTTAAATCCCCTTTGTTTAAGTTTCAAATGCTCAGTTTCATTTAAATTTCATTTAAATGGGCTACTTGAGTCTTTTCTTTTCTTAGTTTAGAAAGTATTTTTGTCCGCTTTTGAGGGTTTAATACACCATTAACATTCAGAGAGATAACTCTCAGTCTCTGTATATTGGTCTCCATCTCAAAATTGCACTTATTTCCTGTACTTCTCTTACAATATCTATTTTTTGTGCAACATCCTCTTGGCTGCAATGAACATCAGCCACAAAACAATGCAAAGTAGAACAAAGAACATATTGTACCATTAACATTATAGGAATCTGAATCCAAACTTTTAGGACTTCCGTAAGTGAGGTTCTAAACATAACCCTTACTGTGTTTGGGAAAATCAGTTTTAAGGAGGGTGTCTCTCTTTTCACCACAGGAGGGCCCTCCAAGTTCACCTTACTGTGATAGTCACTCATCTCTTCTGGCTAGTGAGTTTCGCGGTGCTCCCGATTCTATTATCTCGATTTAACAGACGTTTTAATGTCTCAACAAAACAAAACCAAAAATAAAAATTCCCCGTTGTGCATTCAAGTCTTTAAAATCAAAGGCGCGGGTCTTGATACTCATAACGAAAAAAGAAACAACAACAAAAAAATGTCCCGGCGGAATAGACACTCAAATAAGTGTACCCGAGTTTACTTAACGAAAGACGAAATTCAGTCCATGCGGTGAACTCGTGATTTCCTGGCAAAGAAAAATACAGCGCTTAGTTCACTGAGTACGTTCGAGCCAATGGATTAACCATCCTCCGCGGATTTATGTCTAAATTGTTGTAGTTTCTCTACTACCGCCTGATCTGCTCGTCTCCTACGTTCTCTTCTGTTACTACTGCTTCTTCCTCTTCGATCACTCGTAGACCACGTCATCTTCTGGATTTTCTCCATCGGCTGCTTAACTACGGCAACAGGTAATCCCCTCTCAGCCATGTCTCGCGTCGCTTCTGCAGCAGAATTGTACATGCACACACCATCTTCATAGAAGACCCTCATTCTGGCAGGGAAGGGGGTTTGGAACCGTATCCCCTTTTCTTTTAAGATCTTCTTTACCTCTGCGTATTCTCTTCGTTTTTTCAACACCCCTGTCGCATAATCAGGATCGAAATTTATTTGTTTGCCCCTCCAAACAAACCCTTTGTTTTGCCACGCAGTTTTAATGATTTCTTCTTTTGTTCTATAGTCTAGAAATCTCACAATGATAGACCGTGGTGGTGCTGATCCAGAAAGTGGAAGAGGAGTAAGAGCTCTGTGGGCTCTCTCAATCTGCAGATTCATGTCCGTAGGAAGTTTCAAATTTTCTGTTAGCAGCTGTTCAATAAAAGCCGTCATTGATGAGTGGTTTTTCTCAGATCCTTCGGGTACAGAGTAGATTCTTATGTTGTTGCGCCTGTCACGTCCTTCCTGGTCAATTAGCTTTGCTTCGAGTTGGCCGTGAAGTTTTATCATCTCCGTCATCACCTCTTCTGTAACCTGCATTCGATCCTCCATTGTTGTTATCCGTTCTTCCGTTTCGTCGAGTCTTTGGTTTGCTCTATTGATGTCCTCTTTGAGCTCTTGAAACTCTTTCTTGTTGTCTTTACGGAAATCTTTTATTTCTTTGAATATCGTCTTCAAATCCACTTCATGTCCCCATCTTCCTCGCTATGATTAGCTAACGATTCGGCGTCATTAGCCTCGGAGGCGCCTTCAGTGTTCTGTACTGTTTTCTTACCTTTAGCTTTATTTTGTCTGTCTTTTGTCATGACCCAAGACTTTTCCAAGTCGATTAGAGTAAGTAAATTCGAGTAATATTATTCGTTTAGGCCCTTTTCGTCACTTATTCGGGAGCAGCTCGTTCTCACGCTGCCATTTTGCTGTCACCCAAACCGGAAGTCGTCCCGGAAGTGATTTTTAATAGTTAAAACAGTTTTTTAATATTAGTATTTCCTTTATCTAGCCTGTTGTTTGACTTCAGAAGGCATTGACTCATCCACTGAGGTTGCATGGATTACCGTCACGCTCACTGTGTGTGGTTTTTAAAGCGTCTTTAGGACTCGTAGAGATGGATTACTTTCCTTACAATCTTAATTCGTGTTTATCTGTAGAAAGAAAGTAAAATGCATCTGGGACAGCATGAGGGTGAGTAAAATAAGAGAGAATTGTATTTTTGGGTGAACTATCCCCTCAACATTCATATGCTGTTGGTATGCTAATCCAAGATCAGCATAGATTAATAAGAATAAAGTGAAACCTCTTGTGTACTTGTGAACTATGTTTGTTTTAATCTAGAGGAAATTGAAATATTTGCTATAATATAATAAAATAATAAAATAAATCAGGTGTCTGAAGATCAAGATCCCAGTCATTCAAAGGTGATGTGTCTGAACAAAGTAAGATTATTGTCTGACAGGGACAGTGGATCTCTGGTACTATCACTCCATCCTCTGTGTCAGCATCAGAATTTGTTTATAGAAAAGTTGCTCCACTTCCTGGAAAATGAGAGAGGAAATGTATTATAATCTAACAATACAAACTGCTTTGAACTCCCACATACAGTAACAAGTTGCAGACTTAAAATATTATATATATATATATATTTAAGGGATTTTACGGTACTAAATATTTACTTCGGAGTCATGCAGCATTTATCATCTGTAATACTGTTGTGTAACCAGTAGATGGCTGTATTGCCCTATATATATAAACTTATAAAACGGTTAGTTCCAATCCTTGATTCTGATTGGTCAATAGCTGTGCTTTATTCACGATAAAACACGGCTATGACCGCTTCACCCAATGGTTCTATGTATCACTACAACACCCCTAGCAACCACTCTTAGCAACTTAAACACGTGTGATCTCATTGATATTGTTCATTGAAGCTATAGTGGAGTATTGTGAGAGATCGAGAAAGCGAGTGTAAAGTTACCTGCATTCACAGTAGACATTGCATTTTCCTTCAGGTCAGTCCTATATTCATAATAAAATAATCTGTTTGAATGTGCGCTGCGATATCTTGTCCTTTTAACAGTTAACCGTTAAGGGGTTTTCCCGTGCCTATAACGTTAGTCATCTGTCAGTTGCGTCTTCCTTCTCCGTGAAAACAAGTTTGAGTCTTTTCAATATAAAAGTCTTCTCTACCGACTGACTCATTCATAAGACAGTCTTTGCCGCCATCTATTGGCGAAATAATGTATGTAACTTCTGTTGCTGTTTACGGTCAGGGACTATTTTTTCCAGCGGAAGGAATGCTTTTAGTGATTTTACTTCATGAAAGTTGCATAGATAAATATTTTTCGCCTTTAATATTTGTATTGTGTGGCAACCGTTTTATAAAAGCAATAAGGTACTCGAGGCAAGTGCTGTATCGTGAATAAGTAACGGCTGAAGGGGTTGCAGGCACTCCGCTTCGCGTCGTGCCTAACAACGCCCTTCAGCCATTACTTATTCACGATACAGCACAGCCTCTCGTGCCTTATTGCTTACATATGGCTGTGTATTCCCTAGTTGCTGGATGTTTTCAGTCATAATTACTTGCATGTATTAAGTTTTTAATTTGGACATATATTTATTATTAAAGACTATTAAAGATTAAACATTTTTCTCAGAAATGTTCATTTGAAGTGCACTTTTTTTCATTATTATTAGTCAAATATGGACACAGAAAAAGCATTTTGTTACTCATACTAGATACATATAATAGCTTTATCAGTCATCTTTATCACACAAAAGTAATCAGAATAAATATTGCGACCAGGGCGATACTTCAAAATAATTGAGTGTTTACATATTACGAACAGAGACGTGGTCTGTGGTCAAGTCGTGTCTCTCCTCTTTCAAAAACTTTGCATTGCAAATTAATCAGCAATTGAGAAATTCAGGTTTAAATAGCTTTATTGGCACGGTAAAAAAAGCTTTACATTGCCAAAGTTGAATCAGGCAGTGATTGACAGCGCTCTGGTTCTATGGCATCGGCCCAATGTTGTTTGGGGTGGCTGGGGGGAAATATGATCTAATCGAAGCAAATATGATCTAATCGAAGACTGTAACCGAATGTAGATAAACAAGTCATGTAATGATTGGGCTAACAGTTAAATCAAGACAACATAGCTGTATAATGTTATGGGCTCTCACTGAGCTCTAAAATGCCTCTCCACCTGAAAAAAAGCCAGTACTGTATTATAAATAGTATTAGTATAGTATTAATAAAAAAAAAAATCAGACTTACCACGAGTAGGCTAACGTTAATATTATCCAGTATCCTCCTGATATAGCGACGATGACTAACGTTAATGATAAATATCATTCGTCTGTACTATTCCTTCTATAAGAAATCATCTCAACAATATAGTGTAGCAGCAAATAAATACAGATATAAACTTAATATCACTAAAATGAAATAGAAAGCTGCGATTACAGACGCTCACATCCACACATAAACACCACTGACGTCTTCACTTCCAGGTCACGAAGCTGTCAATCAAAAACTCAGTAACCAATGAGAACACACTGCTACTAGCCCCGCCCCCACGAGAGAAATGTGTCAGAACGGCGAACGAAAACTCAGGGAGCGTAAACGAAAACTTCAGAAGCGTAAATGAAAACTCTGGAAGCGTATTTGTAAGTTCAGATCAGCGATTGAAATATGAGAAATAGTTAGCAAAACATGCAGTGTATTAAAAACGAAGTCAAAAAATTTGCCTGCGATTTATTCTTTTTCAGTTTCAGAGATAATTTATTTAGTTTCAATTTATATTTTCATTAGTTTCTTGAAAAGCTACATTCATTATTATTGGCACAAGAATAACTCCATATTTATACAGGTTTATTCCTTTTAACAGCTAGGTCTGGGCTGATTGTCGCCAGGGTGGCTAATTAAATAATTGATTGATTGATTTATTAATGGATAGGGGAGCTTTTTCATTTTTTTTGAACAAATTACACTTACTTAAATTGATAGCCCTTTTTGTAACATTTTCCCATTTTGCACTGGAAACAAAAGTATTTATATGGGGCACTTAAACATCTGAGTGCTTAAAGTGTTATTTACCTTAGCAACAACTTGCTGTCTAGCAAGTTATTTTTCTAGGCTTACTAATCCAGATGTTACAGTTTTTCAATTCAATATTTTCTCTTGACTTTCTCTAATGTTCAGGGTGAAGCGACTGGGCTACTTTGATCATACTCAAAGGCAACTTGGGGAGAGATCCCTGTATGTTTTTCCCGCCAAGAGTGAAACCACACGGATCACTTGTGAGGGGCCAGAGGGGGCACCTGCTCACCCTGAGGACCCTGTTGTTCGAAAGGTATGGATGATTTAACCATATCTGGCATGTTTTTTGAAAAGCAGATTCTTTGTTGTTAGAAGTTCTGCTGAGTATAGGTGTCTAAAGTATCAGTACCACTGCACTAACTTGATTCTACAGTATCGGTAGTACAGAGTACCTACTCAGTCCGGTACCACAGTGATTTAAAAGTGGCTGTATTCCATTGCTCATAAATACTTTTTTTTCAAAAAGCCCATCTTTGCAAGTTATTAATGTAAATATGTCTTAAAGGGCACCTATTATGCAAAATCCACTTTTACATGGCGTTTAAACATAAATGTGTGTTGGCAGTGTGTGTACACAACCACCCTATAATGATAAAAATCCACCCTGTGCTTTTTTAAAAATCCCCATAGTCAAGTCAAGTCACATTTATTTATATAGCGCTTTTTACAATACAGATTGTTTCAAAGCAGCTTTACTGAGATAAATCCATAAATCATAAGCACTGTCTCAGAACAAGCCTTTCTCAGATTCGGGGCAATGTGATGTACTTTGCACAAGCCATGACTGTTGACTGACACTGCCGTATTAGCATAGACAGTGAGCTGTACACCTTCCGCCATAAGTTTCGACGCCAGAGCAGCTGTAGACAAGAATTGAGGTGTTTTGTTGTTGGATGTAAGAATGAACATAGCTATCTTCATTCACTCTCGTTGTTACTCGAGGATGGATCTGTACCAACTGTTAGTGATCCAGCTTACAGTCTCCGGAGCGATAGGGCTAATGTTACTGATAAAGTTTACCGGTTAATTAAAGCTGCAGTCCGTAGTTTTTTCCTTTTTGTCGCCATCTCTGTTCGAAATCTGCTATTGCAGTTATTCGTGTAATTATCAACTTTACGTGTGTTGTGCCTCGGCTCGGCACGGCACAGCTATGGAGTTAATATTGTGCCATAATTAAACAAACAAATCCAGCATTTTGCAAACAAACTCGATCTGCTTTGCAAAGGAAAACTCTACTCGTAAACAAACTGAAAGCAATGTGCAAGTACAAAGGTCAATTTGAGCGAAAATGCAGTGGAGTAACACGTATGCATTGTGTTTTGCAAATATAAATAAATGAGCCTAGATAATATTTCACAAATAAATACAAACCATCCTACAAATTGCATGTAACCTTTGAACAAATACCAAATCTATTGCATACAAATGCATATCTGTCTGTTATGATTGTGAGTAGGGCTGGGATAAACGATTATTTTTTAAACGATTAATCTAGCGATTATTTTTTCGATGCATCGATTAATCTAACGATTCATTTTTCCAGTCCGATTCGATTTCGATTCGATTCGATTCGATTCGATTATCGATTATCTCCCCAATCCCCATTAATTGACTAATAGCAATTTATACATGTTAATTTACATATCTGAATGAAAAAAACATGAATTCCTTAACATTGCAATGTATGTTTATTGCTCTTAAAATTCCAAAATAAAAGACTATACAAGTGCATAGTAATGCATTCTTAGTCAGAGGTAGCATTCAATAAAACCTTAAAGCCTTGAAAACACATAGCTTACTGAAACAAGCTTACTGAACACATAGGGCCTAGCTTACTGAAAAAAGTTCTTCTTTCAGATGAAAATAACAACAACTTGATGTCTAGCATTCAATAAAAAAATAAAAAGGTCACCCAAAATACTTGTTTAGAGCAATTGAAAGAATACAGTAACCAATGTAAACTTGGGGGCTTTAAGCTAATACAGAGAGTGCTTTTCCAACAAAAAAAAACAAAACAAAAAAATGAACAGTGGGAGCCAGCAGCCTGTCATGGCGTCCTTCCTGAACCAACATAATTGAACATTTATGTTGAAAACACATAGTCGTAGCTTACTGAAAAAAGTGCATCTTTTAATTCTTCATTCACATAAAAATAACAACAACGTATAGTAATACACTCTGCCACTCACCTTTTTCTTAAAAAAAAAAAAAAATACTAATAAAAAAAAAGTACTTAACTAGAATTTAATAAATGGAACATTATTGTAAAGTGTTACCGATTTGTTATACACCGATTCAGACGTCTCGTGAGTTCAGTGTTGGACAGATCAGTTGTTTTAACCATTCATTAAAGTGAATCGGTTCAAATGAGTCATTAGTTCGCGAATCGGACGTGTCATTAGTGGACGTGTAGCCTAAGGCAAGCGTTGTGTGATTATCCCGGCAGTTTATTTTTTACCACAATTAATTCACACTCCGCGGTAATTCAAGAGAAAAAAATCTCCGAATGCTCCACGTGAAACTTTGGTCTTCCGCCCTTTTTCTATGGTGTCTAATGATTTTGATTAATATGCACGAGGGAGAGAGAGCAAGACAGCGCTCGTGCTGTTTGAAGACGGTGAGTGCGCGCGCGCGGCCGGGGCTCTCTCTCGTACTTATATGCGCCCTGTCAAGCGCAGTCAGTCATTCTATTCTACATCACTCACCGATCAAATAAGGCTTTGGCGGCCGCCAAAAAAAAATTAAATGCAGGAAAACCCCTGGATTGGTTATATACCGTTGGATAGAATGATGGCCATCGCGTATCAGCGCACATAAGGTACACACTGTGAAGTAATTTGCACACGTTTTTTAGAGAAATGAAAACCGGTCGACGAATCGACGCGCATATTTTGCGTCGACGTATTTTTTGCGTCGACGTCATCGATGACTTCGACGCGTTGTCCCAGCCCTAATTGTGAGACACTTGGCTTTTTATGAGATCTCTCGGCTCGATTTTCTCACAAATGTGTCTAGGCAGATTGTCTGGGCAGCTAGTGTCCCAGGGGAAGCACTGATTTGAAACTTGCCTTTGCCTACAGCTGAGGAAAATGACCGGTGAACAGGCGTGTTTCTGTGTTACTTTATCTATAATTAACCTTTTTGAGGTTTTCTTTTGCAAAATGTTTATTACATATCTAGACAGATTTGCACTTAGTAGCAATTCACTCTCTCTAGGATAGGGGAATCTATAAGCTGAAAGCTATGCCATTATATGTTGCTTTTTTACATTTACTGAACGAGTCTATTTCTTTCGTTCTCCATAAATTAATGAGAACATTTCATTTAATTGAAAGGAGGGTCCCACTTATTTATTTATTTAGTTGGAATTCAGTCAGCTTAACTGTTAATGTAATAAAATAATTAATGAACAAAACAAACAATATGCAATTGTTTCTTAACTTGCCTGTGACGTATACAGTGCCCAAATTATTATTTTGGACAGACAAATGAAACCCTCATTTCAATTAAATGAAATGTTCTCATCAATTTATGGAGAACGGAAGAAATAGATTAGTTTCGAGTTTGTTTGCGAGTCAAGTTTTCCTTTGCAAAGCAGATCGAGTTTGTTTGCAAGTCGAGTTTTCCTTTGCAAAGCAGATCGAGTTTGTTTGCAAAATGCTGGATTTGTTTGTTTAATTATGGCACAATATTAACTCCATACACAGCACGGATTCGTTTTGAGGAGAATGTGAGAATGTCAGTCACTGCGCCGGTGTGGATACTGTCATTCGGAATCACAGATTCTACTTTTTGGAAGTATGACCAACATAAGAATTTTCACCGGAAAATGTAATCTGAACAAGTAACATCCACTTTTGTTCTGACCAACTAAGTGGAAAAAAAAAGCATTGCAGTAAATCGAGCTGATTAAATCTAACGATCGCTTATCACATCAAACCGTGCAAATTATACTTTGTTCTCAAATTGTTAATGTTAACAACATCAGCATTGCTTGACTACATTTAATGTGTATTAGGGCTACTGTAGTTCAGTTTCCATTTCTGTGCAGTCTAATTTTTAATTGTCATACCAACAAATTAAAGGGGACCTTTGCACTTTTCATAAGATGTAAAATAAGTCTCTGATGTCCCCATAGTGTGTATGTGAAGTTTAAGCTCAAAATACCCAACAGATCATTTTTTAGCATCAGTTTTACTCCAGAAAATCACCATAAGAGCTGAGTAAACACAGTATAAGAAGTGCGCAAGTACATAAACAAAATTCGGTAGAGTTGAGGGAGCATTTTCTTCTAATACAAAATGAATCCACCTCGTCTTCAGCGGCTGGCTCAGATTTCGGGAGTAAATAGAGAGCGAGCTATGTGAATTAATTAGGGCTGTCAAATGATTAAAATTTTTAATCAAATTAATCAGAATTTTCAGTGGATTAATCAGGATTAATCACTATTTGCAATTACACCTGAATCCTAACCATTTTTTTCTTCTGAAATGCATACCAAAAGATAAATAACAGGACACAGATACATCATTTTCATATTATGTCTGTTTATTAACACAGCCAAATAATGGTGGTTTAAATCAAGCTGAAACATACTACACACCATAATATTTGTCTTTGTAATGTCCCATCGCTTCCTCTTTGGCATTCCTCTTAACCAGGATGTGCAATTTACAGTATTCAATTGAACAGAAAGCAATAAATGTAGTCAAATCATAACAGTGGCCTACCACATTTTTGCACAATTTGAGTCATCTGTTGCGTTTTTATGTGGAAAAAAACATTTTCAATAAAACTTTTAAATCAAACCAAAGAACAATCTTTCACCTTTTCCTCCATTCTTTAATCCAGTTGCTCAAAAATCCAGTTGCTAACTACTATAACATGTTGCACTGAAACTGGTCTTTTTGTTTGAACATCACCTTTCAAATCTACTGAGCTTCATCATCTTTCAGCCAGTTGCTGAGGCAAGCTAACTTGTTCACATTTTCTGAAAGTAAAGCTGACCTTTTCTTGTTCACAATGTGACCTGCAACTGAGAAAAGTCGTTCACAGGGAACAGTGGTTGCAGGAGTGGCTAGATATTTGTGAGCTAGTGAGGCCAGCTTCTCATGGGCTCCTGAATGAGATGCCCACCACCTCAAGGGGCAGTCCTCCATGGTGGGCTCTGCTCTGTACCTCTGTATGGCAGGTTGGACCTCTTCATCTTCTGATTCTGAATCTGAGCCCATTTGCAGAAGGCTGATTTTCTTCCTGGGTGGCCCATCATCATGTGTCTGTGAAGACCTTCTGGGTGATTCTTGTTGCAGCATCCCTTCAAGTGTGGTCCACACCTCTTCCCTGTCTGTCTTGGGCAGGCATTTCAAGTCTTTGAAACGAGGATCCAAAACTGTAGCAATTTGGAGCCATGCATTGTTGAGCTGTTCTTGACGGGATGCTAGGTCCTCCTTGAACTTGGTCTTGAATCTCACCACATATGCAGGGTCCTCATCACAGGCTTCCATCTTGAGACGCAAGTGGCAGAGAGAAGGTAGTACCACAGAACAGGAGACATAGGCCTCTCCACCCAGGAGCTCAGTTACATACCTATGCACACAAACACAAACATTCACACAGAGACAGTGTATTATTAGAACAGTGGTTATCAACATATTATTATTATTATTATTATCATTATTATTATTATCATTTTTATTTTTTACATACATACATGTTATTGATATTTGACTTGGTTTAATTCATTTCAGAAAATAATCAAAGCAATGTTATTTGATAAGTTACAGACTGATTTACCTGCATGGCTCTAGAAGTGTCTCCTGCCTCTGCAGTTTATCCCACTCTGCTGCGGTCGGCAAAACGAGTTTGTGCTCCTGATTGTCCAGGGCTGCGATGACAGCCTCTTTGTTTCTGCTCACGCGCTTGACCATTTCTAGCGTCGAATTCCAACGTGTTGGAACATCCTGGATCAATGGCTCTTGCTTCTTTCCCAGGTTGACTTGTTGTGCTTGAAGCTTAAAATGACCGACAACTTTGCGAGCCTTGGCCAAAGCATTTACAAAGCCACTGTCAGCAAGACTCACTGTGACACTTCTCTGCACCATGTGAGTGACACAGTTCATGTGTTCATAGCGTGTAAGTCGAGTTGCGGCAACCATGTTGCGTGCACTGTCAGTCCCAATGGTTGTCGCCTTGCCCTCGATGTCCCACTTACGTGCAACAGACAGGAACTGTTCTTTACAAGCCTCCGCAAAATGACGTTTCTCAGTTTTTAATATAGTCAGCGCAAAAGACTTCAGTTCCCACGTGTCACTGATGAAATGTGCAGTTACTCCGAGGTAATTGTTGTTACTCACTGATGTCCAATGGTCTCCTGTCAGGGCGATATGATTTACTTGAGCCAAGACCTCTTTCCTTTTTTCTTTTTCTTTTTCATAGAACTCGTGGATTTTCGTCATAACTGTGGCTCTTGACGGTGGCTTATAGGATGAGTCTTGAGACGCCACTTGCAAAACATCAAGGAAACCTGAGTCTTCTACAATGCTAATGGGTCTGCAATCCTTTGCAATCCATTTTGCTATTGTGTTGGTCAAATTATCTGAGGTTGATTTTGTTAATGGCCTGCGAACATTCAGCGTGGTCTGGCGCAAACCACTTGCTGAACCTGACGGCCCAGTAAACGCATGTTTGGCGTTGACATGGTACCTCAAGCTTGAACAGCTCTGGTGAAATTGAAACTCCTTGTTACAAATCTTGCAAATAACCTTGTACTTGTTAACTGTACAATCATCATTCTTTTTATATTTGAATCCGTCAATAGGCCCACTTTGCTCACCTTGCTCCATCTCGCCTCTAGCTCCCAACCACTTTCCTGACTTTCCTGACCTGAATAATTTGTCACACTGCGCATGCGTGAAATGCGTAAAAAATTTTTACGTAATTAACAACAAACAACTAATTAACGTCGTTAACGCGCTATTTTTGACAGCCCTAGAATTAATACATCCAGCCACACAACACCTTCTACGCTTGGGAGACATTCTCGTCAGTGCAGAAATGGCGGATTTGTACAACTCGCTGTGAACTCGATCAGGGCGGTTCTATGTTAAAACGGCAGTGTCTGTCAACACTCGTGGGCGGGGCCTGTGGCTGTTGTGACGTCACACCAGCCCCATGGCTGAAACAGGTCGTTGGGAGAAACTGCTTATGATTTATGGGGATTAAAAAAAAAGGAGTGAGTGGATTTTTATCACTATAGGGTGGTTGTGTACACACACTGCCAACACACATTTATGTCCAAACACCATGCAAAAGTGAATTTTGCATAATAGGTCCCCTTTAATGTTCCTTAGAACTGGTTCTCTTTGAAATACAAACACACGTATCTGTAATCAGATGCATATTTAAAACTGGAATATAATCAAATTTTTACCTTTCAAAAACCCTTCCGATATTTATCCTTGTTTTCGCAATGGCCTAGTTGCAGTCTCTTTTTTTTTTTTTTCTGTAGTCACTTCCGTAGTCCGAAGTCTTTTGCATGTTACAATGGGTGAATCTCCAGTTGTCACTGGTGATTGTCGCATGAACCTTTCTGAATCCGCCATCAAATAGATTAAGTTTAATTATTTCAAGTGCTATGAGAAAAGGCTATAAATCTCCACCTCCAACATCCTCACATGCAATATAGCCTACTAGCCGGGACATTTTCTTTATGTGTACAGATGTGACGTAGTGACGCAAAGACATGCTCGAATTTCCTGCGGAAATCCACCAGTACCACTGGAATCAAAAACATTATTACACGCTTACCGTTTTGAATCGAGCTCAAATTTATTTTGGATTATTTTTAACCCAAAAAAGATACGGACTGCAGCTTTAAGTACCCCCTGAAAAGGTGTGTATATATTGTTTACTGTTAGTTGTAACGAGTGTTTTGTGTAATTCGCTGTGTATGTTGATGATAATGAAAGGGAGAGAGAGTTTAAGATAAGACTTTAATGCACACTTCTTATACTGTTTATTTAGCTCTTACAGTGATTTTCTGGAGTAAAACTAACGCTTAATCTTTTGTCATGTACAATAAACTTCATTGAACTCATCAGTATATTTTTGGCCATCATTCGGACGGGGTCCGCTACAGCAGGCTTGTATTATTAGTGGATACAAGCAGATGACAAATACGTTATAACTGTAATTAAATGAAACTATACCTGTTCTATCTTCATACAGCGTATATTCTCTGACTCTGTAGGCATTATTGTCCGACTCCGGGTCGAAATGAACACCGCTACTGAGAGTTTCTGTGTTGATATTATCATTCCGTGAGATGAGATTGTCCTGCCACTGAGCGCGAGCTCGTGAGGCTCCGCCCTCTGTGCAGTGTCGCCAGATTGGGACTGTGATTTCCAGCCCAAAAGCTCACCAAAACCCACCCACTCCCAGAAAAAAACGCCCAAAATTTTACTGCCAAAATAATGTGATATAATTTTATTTCCATGTCATTCAAGGTTGATAAGCACCATTTTTATCTCCTCAAAACAAAATAACGATGATAAAATAAAATAAATAAATAAATCAATTTCCCAGGAAAACGGATCAATACAGGACAATAATTAAGGAGAATTAGCAAATATGACTAAAATGTCCAGGTGGACACTGTCAAACGGCAATCAAGAAATTAACTGATGAATTTAACCCTCGGATGTACACATTGCAGAAAATAATGCAGAATTTAGCAGTCAACACTGATTCATCGTTGATTCAAACCTTTTTCAGCAGCTGTCAGGGACGAGTAGAGTGCAGTCTGGATGGTGTAAAAGTTATAGATGTCTGGTTAGGCCAGTACATGACCATGGACAGGAGTCATCCCCTATTCGATTTCAATTCAAGTCATTCAACTGTGCTTGCCTCTCAGAATTAGTTATATTTATTAAGAGCCATCGAGAATCTCCCACCACATGTGTAATCCACGTTTTTAGAGTTGCTAACTATCTTACTCTTTACTGTAGATACAACTTACTGTATATTTATGCCACTTTGGCATTAGCGATCACTTGAATTACAAGTTATCGTGCTAAATTGCGTCTGCCTGCTGATCGGCTAAAAGTGCGTGCTCGACAGCGAGGTCAACACCAACGCCAGCTGACTCATGGGCGTGTGTTTAGTAATGTCACGATGACTGATTTTATGGACTACATGCACACTTTAGTTTTGTTTTTTAACCAATTAGACCAATTAAAATGTAGATGTTTGAAAACCGCCAAACTGACCTCAAACCAGCCCAAATTTTGTCCACCTACCAAAACAATATTTTACCCGCACAATCAAATTCAAATCTGCCTAATCTATTCATATTGACAAAATTAGAATATTACTCATTGCTGTTAGCTGAACAACTTTTAGTAGCTTTTTTCATGCCTTGAAAATTAAACATGAACAGAAAAATAGTAATGCTTATGCTAATTAAATAATGCTCATTTCAATTACAGCCCTGTTTTTGGGACTTAAGCTTCACCGTATCCCCCAGAGTTAGATAAGTCCATACATACCCTTTTCATCTCCGTGCGTGCCGTAACTGTCTGACGCACCCACCGCTAGCCTAGCTTAGCACAAAGACTGGAGGTAAACGGCTCCAGCTAGCATACTGCTCCCAATAAGTGACAAAATAACGGCAACATTTTCCTATTTACATGTTGTGATTTGTATAGTCACAGCGTGTACAAATAACAAGGTCACATGAGACACAGCCATCTTCTAACCGTATACATACTGGTTACATTATGTAAATACAAATACATACCGTTATTTTGTCACTTATTGGGAGCAGTACGGCACACATGGAGATGAAAAGGGTATGTATGGACTTGTCTAACTCTGGGGGATACGGTGAATAAGCTAATGTCCCAAAAAGTCGGCGTGTTCCTTTAAAAGTACTTACTCTGCTCAGTTATACAGTAACTTAAAGGGCATATTGCAGGTTAGAGTATCCAGTGAGCCAATGTAGATTTAAATATAAACATATACGTATAAAATGCTATTTAGGCTTCTGGAGTCGTTTTTGTGAGGAAAATTTTACTTCCGCATTTGAAAACCACCAAAACGCAAGTGATGTAACGGGAGGGAGTGCGGTCAAAGTAAACAATAGGAAAGCAATGGATCGCAATGACAGTTTGGACGCTGAGGAAATTTTTGCCTAAATGTTTACTCGTATGACGGACCTCAGCCATATAATTATGAGCCTGCTATGCGGCCAAGAGAGCAGGGAAAGGCCAGTATTAGACAATGGTCAAGTCACCTTTATTTATATAGTGCTTTTTCCAATACAGATTGTATTAAAGCAGCTTCACAGTGATAACATGAAAATAATACAACAAAGTTTGTTTCTAGAAGAAAATTGCGTCATCGTCCACCTTAAGTAAGGCAGATCAATAATATTGTTGAATATTAAATATCCCTAACTAAGCAAGCCAAAAGCCAAGGCAACAGTGGCAAGGAACCAAAACTCCATCAGGTGACAGAATGGAGAAAAATACCTTGGGAGAAACCAGGCTTAGTCAGGGCCAGTTCTCCTCTGTCCACGAGCGTACAGTGTACGAATATGATTCAGGCAGCATTACAGGTCAGAAGTCAGATAGGATCAGAACATTCAGAATATTTATCTAGTTCCGTCTGGTTGGAAGTCGGAGTCATCATGCTGGTATGGAGACGAGTTTGTTGAGGATCAGTGCCGATGGCTGTCGTGTCGATGAGGCCTTCACAGGGCTGATGAGGCTGACACCTCAGGGATGCGTCGTGGATGGGTCCAGGCGCAGGTCCACCATCTGATCTGGATCCGGCTGACTTCAGTAAACCTCGGAATAAACAGAAAGACTAACATTAGCGTAGATGCCATTCTTCTTATGATGTAACGAGTACATCAGGTGTTATAGGAAGTGTCCCCGGTTCCGGTTGACCTAATCTATGCAGCCTAATAATCATTTAACTGATCTGAATAATAGAAATGTATAATGTTCTATATGAATGCCAGGTAAAAGAGATGCGTTTTTAGTCTAGATTTAAACTGATAAGAGTGTGTCTGCTTCCCGGAAAATGTTAGGAAGACTGTTCCAAAGTTTAGATGCTAAATAGGAGAAGGATCTACCGCCAGCAGTCGATTTTGATATTCTAGGTATTATCAACTGGCCAGAATTTTGAGATCGCAGTAGACGTGTAGGACTATAATGCGTTAAGAGCTCGCTCAAGTACTGGGGAGCTAAACCATTTAGTGCTTTGTAAGTAATCAGCAATATTTTAAAATGTATACGTTGTTTAATAGGGAGCCAATGCAGTGTTGACAGAACTGGGCTAATATGGTCATACTTCCTGGTTCTGGTAAGAACTCTAGCTGCTGCGTTTTGGACCAGCTGTAATTTGTTTAAGCGTGCAGGGCAACCACCCATAATTGCATTACAATAATCTAGCCTTGATGTCATGAACGCATGGACTAATTGTTCCGCATTTGTCAATGAGAGCATATGACGTAATTAAGATATATTTTTAAGATGGAAAAATGCGGTTTTACAGATACTAGACACGTGACTTTCAAATGAAAGATTGGTATCAAAGAGCACACCCAGGTTCCTAACCGACGACGAAGACTTGACAGAGCAGCCATCAAGTGTTAGACCGTATTCTAGATTATTATGTGATGAAGTTTTTTGTCCAATAATTAGAATCTCTGTTTTTTCAGAATTAAGTAGTAGGAAATTACTTGTCATCCAATTTTTTTATATCACCTATGCATTCCGTTAATTTTGTGAATTGGTAAGTTTCGTCAGGGCGTGAAGAAATGTAGAGCTGAGTATCATCAGCATAACAGTGAAAACTAATTCCATGCTTCCTAATGATATCTCCCAAGGGTAGCATGTACAGAGTGAAAAACAACGGTCCTAGTACTGAGCCTTGTGGTACGCCATACTGAACTTGTGATCGAGTACTGCTACAAACTGATAACGGTCAGATAAGTATGATTTAGACCATGCTAATGTAATTCCACTAATGCCAACATAATTTTCAAGTCTATTTAAAAGAATGTTGTGGTCAATAGTATCAAATGCAGCACTAAGATCGAGTAACACTAATAGAGAGATACAACCATGATCGGATGATAAGAGCAAATCATTTGTAATTCTAATGAGAGCAGTTTCAGTACTATGGTACGGTCTAAATCCTGACTGAAAATCCTTGCAGATATCATTTCTTTCTAAAAAGGAACATAGTTGTGAGGATACCGCCTTTTCTAGTATCTTTGACAGAAAAGGTAGATTCGAGATCGGCCTGTAATTGACTAATTCTGTACGATCAAGTTGCGTCTTTTTAACAAGCGGTTTAATCATAGCCAGCTTAAAGGGACACTTCACCCGTTTGCATCAAGCCTTGTATCGTTAGAAACCCAGTCATATTTTTGAATGGTCGTGCACTATTCCCTCATTTTCCCCTGAGATGGGAGAAATAAGGATTTCAGTGTTGCAGTTCCTGCTTACAATGATGCAAAAATCGTCATTTTGCATCATTCTAAGCAGGAAGTCCCATATCTTTGTAGAGGGGTTGAGACTACAAACACTAGTTCCTCATCTTTCCCAGGGGGTGGGAACCACTCATGTTACAGAACTATTACAGATCAGTGGGTGGGACTTCACTTTCTGAAACTAAAAGCAATATCCTCCATCTTGTTTGGAAGCTAAGCTAACAGGCGCTGTGGAGCCAGATGTGAAGTTATGACAATAGCGGAGGGTACTCAATATGAGATAGAAGAAGAGGATTTCGGAAGTCTGATGCTCGAATCAGGTGTTTGTGGCTACCTTTACGAGCCGCATTATAGCGAAGAGCAGCCGAGGCAGAAGACCTGCCTGTCGCGGATGAGGAGCCCGGACTGGCTCTAGCTGGGTCGGACTGGTGGTGCCTGTGCTCTCACTGTGCGCCTATGGACACAGAGATAGAGTCCGTCTGCTGCAAAGAATTTCAACGATGCCAATTTCTCCTGGACGAAATCTCTGAATCAGACGAGGACACGGACGTTTGTGTTGTGAACCATCCTAGTTTCGCACCGCATATGTTCTGACTGAACATCCCGGTACCATGCAATAATTCACCATTTCGAAAGAAATACAAACGAGGAGTAATTCACTAATGAGTTCGCCAACTAACTAGACATTTTTGTGTGAAATGTATTTCAAGCTCTGGTGGTAGCTAACCTTGTAGACAGAAGAGTGATTTCTCTTATAGGCGGATACCTCAAATGCGCTGTTCTGGATTAGTGGGAGTGGCTTGCGGAGCTGTGCAATGTGGTGAATTGTGGGAGTTGTTGTCTTTCATACAAATGCATCCTGAAGTTACTTTGTCTTTCCTCGGTCAAGAAGGCACCAAATTAGAAATGTATTTTACATTTCGACTACATAATATGACCCACTTTCAATAAAGATCAATCTTCCCATGGGTGAAATGCTCCTTTAAAAGTTTTTGGTATGTATCCTAATGACAAAGATGAATGAATGATATTAAGAAGAGGATCTATGACCTCTGGAAGCATCTCTTTCAGTAGCTTAGTCGGTATAGGGTCTAACATACATGTTGTCGATTTAGATGATTTAACGAGTTTAACGAATTCTTCCTCTTCTATAGCAATGAATGAATCAAATTTTTCCTTAGGGAGACTACAATGCACTGCCTGATGCGATACTGTAGTAGACGGTTGCATAGTTATAATTTTCTCCCTGATGTTATCAATCTTAGAAGTGAAGAAGTTCATAAAGTCATTACTGCTGTGCTGCTTGGAAACTTCAGGGCTTAAAGCTTTATTTTTCGTTAGTTTAGCCACTGTTTCAAATAAATACCTAGGGTTTTGTTTATTTTCTTCTAATAGGGTTGAAAAAAAAGCAGATCTGGCAGCTTTTAAGGCCTCTCTGTATGCAATCGAGCTCTCTTTCCTTGAAATGCGAAATACCTCTAGTTTTGTTTTCTTCCAGTTGCGCTCCATTTTTCTGGCTGCTCTCTTAAGGGCCCGAGTGTGCTCGTTGTGCCACGGCATTGGACTATTTTCTTTAATCTTCTTTAATCACAACGGAGCAACTGTGTCTAAAGTGCTGGAAAAGAGAGTTAAAAGTTTCTGTCACAATATCAAGTTCTTCTAAGCTATCTGGGATGCTGAGATGATGAAACTGATCAGGAAGATTATTAATAAAGCAATCTTTAGCGGCAGAAGTGATACTGTAGGTCTAACATATTTGTAACATGGAGTCGGCTTTGCAGTCTTGGCTAAATTAAGTTTACACGAGACTAGATAATGATCTGAGATGTCATCGCTCTGCTGCAGAATTTCAACAGCATCAACATTGATTCCGTGTGATAATATTAGATCTAGAGTATGATTACGACAATGAGTAGGTCCTGACACATGTTGTCTAACTCCAATAGTTTTAAGAATGTCTTTAAATGCCAGTCCCAATGCATCTTTTTCGTTATCTACATGTATAGTAGTCCAAGGGCCCCCAACGATGCCTTGTGTGGTTTGTTCTTCTGCTCCTTGCCATGGGACACATCTTCAGTCAGCTTCATGAAGCCTTTACATGGTCTGAGAATAGAGGGTCAGCCATTCTCTAGCACACTTGTCTTGAACGCACTCTCAGCTGGTTTGTGTGCATTCCCTAGGCACACGTCTCCTACCAGGACCCATCCCAAATCCAATCTTTGTGCAAAGGGGGCGTTGTGAGGTCCGCTCACTTGCTGTCGGACTTTATGGACCCTCACAATGTCTCTGCCTAGCAAGATGAGGATTTCTGCCTTGAGGTCGAGTTCTGGTATGTGTGCCGCTACACTTCGTAGGTGTGGATGGTGACGGGCTGCATCAGGCGTCGGTATTTCAGAGCGATCAATGAGAATCTCATTACACTCAATTAGTGGTGGTAGCAATAGGCTAGTCTGCCCATCAAGCGATACGACCTGGAAACCCTCTGCCTTTCTGCCTGACGTCTCAAACAATCCGGCACAGGTCTTCAGTGCGTAAGGGAATGGTTGGCCCTTGATGTTGAAAAGCTCGAAGAAATCTGAACGCACCAGTGAACGGTTACTTTGATCATCCAAAATGACGTACATGTTGGTTGCCTTCTTACGTTGACCTTGAGGATATATTAATACCAGACAGATCTTCGAGCAGGATCTTGCTGTTCGATCTGGACCACATACCTGGGTGCAGTGTGAGGAGATGGCTGTGCTGTCGCTAGCATGTTCCTCTTCCTCCCCGCCATTGTCTGGTGGGGGTGTAGGCCTTCTGTAGACTTGAGGTGGTGGACCTGGATGCATAGCAGCATGATGTAGGTCGCTGTCACACTCCAGGCACTTTACTGTTGCTTTACAGTCTCTTGCAAGATGACTAGCTGATATGCAGCACTTGAAATAAATTCCATTCTCCTTGAGAATGCTCTTTCTTTCTTCAAGAGTCTTCCCTCTAAATACTCTGCATTTCCTTAGCGAATGTGGTTTGTTGTGAATGGGATAGGCTTTCTCTCTTCGCAGGTGGGTCTTTACCTGAAGAGATGTCTGTCTTGTGAACGGATATTTTTCTTCCATAATTATTTGAGACTACCTTGTCTGACTTCAGTCCATTGTTGCTGGCGTATAGAAGGATGAAACTGGGATCATTCCTCCGGCGTGCTTCGTCGCAGATGAAATCGGCAAAGTAATCGAATGGGGGGAAGTAGCCGTTGTTATCTTCTTTAAATCTTGAGCCGACTGAGAGCCATTTCTCCTGTAGCCCGTGAGGGAGTTTCTCCACGATGGACCCAATGGCTCTGGCGGTATCCAGGTTGGCCAATCCTGTGAGGTAACCTTCTTCTCTGACACCCTGGATTTCCATAAGAAGATCGGCTAGGTCTCTCAGCTTCCCTTAATCTTTGGTTGATATTCTTGGGAGTTCATCCAATCTCTTAAAAAGAGACTTACTTCAGGCGCAGCATAGCACTCTTGGAGGCGATCCCAAGCCTTTTTAAGTGCTACATCTGGGTTCCCGACATGCACAGAGCGAATCCTTTTGATATGTTTCACAGACTCTGGTCCGAGCCATTTAATCAGCAAATCTAACATTTCAGTGGAGGTGAGTCCTAAGCCTGTAGTAGCATTACTAAATGATGACTGACATGCTAAATAATTTTCAGGTTTATCATCGAATCGGTAGAGACCTGTACTCACTAAATCACGACGAGCCAGGTATCGTGCCAGGTGTTCTGTTTCAGGTGTCACGCTTGGGTTGGATACATACATACACAGGCACGTATGATGGCGCTGTTGCTTTAAGTGGTGATTTGTGAGGATGATGTGTTGTCTTGGGTTTTGGGGGGTGTCCGCTGTCTCTAGCAGGTGTTGTGTGATGTCCACTGTCTCCAATGGGTGTTGTATGATGTCCATCATATCTTACCAGACCTGTATGACCTCCATTAAATGGTGTGCTGATGTGGGTAAATGGTAAATGGACTGCATTTATATAGCGCTTTCACAGACCTATGGCCACCAAAGCGCTTTACATACAGCCTCACATTCACCCATTCACTCACTCATTCATACACCGACGGCGGTAACATCCCTGAATTTAGCATAGTTGCTGAAGAATGTCCTTTTCGGTGCTGTGTTATGCTCAGATGGTCTGTTATGGGTTTCAACCTCTTCCTGCCCTTCCTGTAACTGTAAGTTGCGTTCTGATGGAGGATTCCATGTGACGTAGCTCCCTTCTGACAATGCTGCCTCAGGTAATGTTGCATGGGCAGATGCTTGAGTTCATGCTACGTTATGTTCAGCATGTGCTTCAACATATTCGTTAGTGCGTGTTACAATTTCATTTAGTAAATTTGCTTGAGAAGATACATCGGTCTTGATTGAATCTTCTAGATCTAGTTCGGCCGCTTCTAATGCCTCGGCTTGGGCAATAGCTGCGGCTGCCTCTCTTTTGAAGTTCAAGTGCGCCTAGTTCGGCTTCCAGCTTTGATTTTCCTAATTGTAGCTTTGCTTCCTTCTCTGCCCTTTGTACCTTCAGCTCTGCTTGTTTCTCAGCAAACGCTGCTCGTGCCTTCGCCGCCTCTGCTTTAGCGCTTACTGCAGCGCTCAATGCCGATGAGTGAGGGCTCTTTGATTTTCTTGAGCGCCCAGACGCATTGTTCGTCCTTTCTGATTCCATTTTACTCATCTTGCTTATCTACTTGCTTCTCAAGACGTTGAAACCCCAGCTGGATTACGCTTTTTCACTGTACTGTTCTCGCTGAGGTGTAACAACTCCAACTAAACAGTGAGCTAAACTCTCTCTATTCATGAACATGAAGAAATCCTGAGTTCTTTGTATGCAGATTTATTTTCTTCACATTGTACTGAATCCATACATTTGGAATGAGTGATGAGAGAGTGAAACTAGGAAACAAACAGCAAAATACTGAAATTAGCTAAGCCACCTAGCTTACATGAACATTACTTTTACAGCACAAAATCAATATGCTTAAGTTAAATTAGTCAGAACAAAGATTATATATATATATATATATATATATATATATATATATTAGTGGTGGGCCGTTATCGGCGTTAACGTGCTGCGTTAACGCGAGACTCTTATCGCGCGATAAAAAAAATATCGCCGTTAATCTATTCTCCAAGTTGGGTTGGGAGATGGCTCTATACTACACAAGCTATGATGATGCAATCTACCCGCGGCCGCGAGGTAAACCCGGCTGCAACGCATATTCGTCGTCATCTTAAGTAAACACGGCTGAAAGTGAAAGCTGGTGAAAAAGATCGGTGCAACATCCATTATTTGCACTTGGTTCGGGTTTAAGCCGTCAGACTAGCAGCAGCAAACTATATACAGAGTGTGTGGGGTAACAGTTCGGTAAGTTAACACACGACTAATCCGTTCGACCACCTCAAATTCAAAACGAAACATGATATCACTGAATACCAGCGCGCGCGTATTATTCCCATTCCAATATATCTTAGTGGTGTAGCACATAATCTCGATTTTAAGAATCGTTGTTGTGTTTCTTTTTAACTGAAAAGACATCAGTTAGACAATATTCTAATTTTAAATTTGGGGTTTCATAAGCTCCAAGCCATAATAAACATTAGACCTAGCCTACTTAAGTCTCTGCAGCTAGTGTACCTAAATTTTATTTATCTGCAAAATTATGTTGTATACTTACAGTTTTGCACAATATATGTTCTCAAAACTACATACACCCTTTAAAAAAAAATACATTTAGCAGTTGTTTAGCATGGGTCTGTGTAATCTGTTCTGAAATGGTTTTATTATAATATACTGTATATCGTTATCGCAAGAGGCTGCAATGTATATCACAATATAGATTTTAGGCCATATCGCCCATCCCTAATTGATAGCCTATAGTAGTTGATAATAACATAGGCCTACCTAATGTTGCCTACGGACGGTAACAGTACAGTAGTAACCTTTTACAGTCTATGAGTAGAACAGCTTTCTCAAGCAGTTTGTGATGCATTTTGGAAACAGGAGATGAGCCCCTGGTCTAATGCGCCACCTGGCTTGAGAAACCCGTTCTCAAAGACTTACTTTTATAGTCATTATTTGGGTAGCACACATATTCTGAATGCCTTCGGCAGAATTCAAATGAGCCATTTTAATCTAGATTAATCTAGATTAATTTCAAAATTAATCTAGATTAATCTAGATTAAAAAAATTAATCTATGCCCACCTCTAATATATATATATATATATATATATATATATATATATATATATATATATATATATATATATATATATATATATATATATATATATATATATATATATACATATACATATACATACATACATACAAGCAATGCTTCTGCTGGGGAGTCAACAGGCAGGATGAATTTTCTCTGACGCAATGACCGTCTGCATTTTTTTTAACCAGTCTGCCGTTTCTAATGCGTTTCCTACTTCCTGTTTTAGCTCAGTAAGCAAACATCAAAATAAGAGTCTGCATGAAACTGAAAGTATACCAAATTAAAAGCATAAAAATTAAACTTAAATGCCTGAAGGGCAGAACAAGACCTTTTATTGTACTAATCGGAGTAAAAACTATTCAAAGGAGTATCATTAGGCAGGAGAGGAAAATCTGGAAATGTAGCCTGAGAAAAACTTGCAAGTATCTGAAAAAATGCTGCTTTGGAATTGAAAATGTGTCCCTAAGCTGTTGAAAAGCAAATGTGCCATCAATATATAAATCACAAAATTTATTAAGGCCACAGCTAGACCAAAATAAAATAGCACTGTCCAACATGGAGAGAGAAAGACTTGATTAGTGGCTATGGGAGCATGGATTGAGTATGACTAAGTGGTCTTAACTATCAGATTCTTTGCAAAAGGTGAGGTAGAAGAATGTGAGAATGTACTAAAGCATTCAGTGAGCTGGGTTTAGTGGAATTTGCTTCCATCTTAAGCCATGAAGGAAGAGACTCTACATTTTTATTTTGAAGCCAACAATTTAAATCTCTATTGGTGGCCCAATAATAGAACCTCAGGTTAGGGAATGCCAACCAATGGCTTCGGTCTTTGTAAATATACTTTACGTAACCTGAGGATAAGCCAGATAAAGCACACTATCTTGCAGTCTAAATCTTAATAATCTGTGGGAGAAAGATAGAGATGCATTGAAACAAATATAAAAATCGTGGGACAACAAACATTTTCACAGCATTTTTTAGACAAGTTAAATTTATAACCTGAAATTTGACCGAAGCATTGAAGAGTGGACAGGGCAGCAGGGACGGATAAAGACAAATTAGAAACATAAAGTAGTAAATCATCCGCATATAAATAAACTTTTAATTCGACACAGTTCCTAACTATGCCAGTAATGGCACAGTTAGATCGAAGGGCGATAGAAAGGGGTTCAATGGCTACTGCAAATAAAAGAGGGCCATCCTTGTCTTGTAAAGCGATATAATTGAAAATAATCAGATTGAATCTTGTTTGTCCTTACTGCAGCCAGTGGGGAGGAACAAAGCAACTTAATCCATGAAATCAATTTCTTTCCTTATCCAAAGTATAAAATGAATAGCTCCACTCCACTCTATCAAACGCTTTCTCAGCGTCCAACAAAATCAAAGCTTCCTCTGTATTAGCCTGAGAAGGATTGTAATAGATGGGAACGTTTTTGCCAAAACACTTTATAGAATTCCAGCGGGTACCCATCTTGGTCTTGGACTTTTCCCAGACTGCAAGGAAGAAACAGCTACATGAAGTTCTTCGATAGTAATTCGTTTTTCTAATTTCTCTGAAGATGATTGTTCAATGCAAATATTTATTTAACTGAATCGCAGCCTTTGTGGTTTCACAACAGCACTATGCCATATTATGATTTTTTAAATGGTTTTAATATATCGTGGAGTCTTTGAAAACTGTCTAATAATGCGGTTCATGGATTTGCATCCGTGGAATGTGCCACTCCCGGTATTTTGCCGGTTAATTGACACAGGAAAATTGCTATAGAGTATTTTTTTAAATCGAGTAATCAAATTTAATCAAGGAATCCTGACAGCCCTAATAGTTTGGTCAGTTGACATGACTTAACTAGTATTTAAACAGTTTTTACTAAATGAAAATAAATCATTTGGCTATTGTAATTCCCTTTTCTTGCTTTTTGATCATTTGATTATTTTTTTTTATTTTTTATTTTTTTATTTTTTCAGTTAAAAAGAATGTTTAGAAAAGAAGTGGGAAAGAAAATTCCAGAAAATGCAGACTCACAGAGTAACAATTCACAGTCAACAGAGAAAACGGACAGCATAGAAGGTACTGCACTGTTTTATTCACTTTTAAACCACAAACTGAACTGATTTGTCAGCATGGTCCATGTAATTGTTTCTTCAATATCCTATTCAAATATGTCTTTAATCTTTAACCTTATTTTTGATGCTAAGAAATTGTCTGATATTTTGTACCATGTCTTATGCTCCAGGTGAAAAGAGATCAGTGCAGGAACAGGATTGTTCTGATGATAATTCTGTTCCATGCTACCCCAACAATGGTCCTGTTCCATGCCAGGATGCTCTAGAGGAGCGAAAAGAGCCACCATTGGATGCTCTTCAGGGACAATGGGCCCATTTGGGAGACCAAGAGTCAGATGAGGAGCTTGGTGATGATACAGATGATACCAGCTCTGTCACTTCCTCTGCCAGCTCTACGGCCTCACTGCAGAGTGGCCCAACCCGAAAAAAGAGCATTCCTCTCTCTATCCGCAACCTAAAGAGAAAACACAAGAAGAAGAGGACTAAGTTTTCACGCGAGTTTAAACCAGGAGACAGGTGAATGAATGTTTTTGATTTGTGAGTTCAGAAATTATCATGCCTTGCCAGATAAAAGTTGTAAATCATAGTGCAATACCTGCAGGTTCACCCTTTATATACTTCAGTCCTAACTGACAGAATTGATCATTATGTTTGCTAATCGTCAAACAATTCTAAATATCTGAATGATTTTCTTGACCTTTGACACTGGATATGGTTATAAGGAATGTTTCACATATACTGTGTGTCAGGGCATGAGTAGTGTTTTTTTTTTTAATTCAATTTTGTAAAAAAAATGTTTGTGCCCAATTAAAAAACATTAGGAGATTAGAAAGTCCAGGAAACCATTGAAAAACATTTGAACACTGAATGCAGACAACTGAAGCAATCAGCACTCGTATTATTTTTATGAGCCATGTTTTTTTTAATGATTTAGTCAAAACGAGTAACAAGCAAACTCTTGTCTAAAAGTTGCTCACTTGGAGTAGTTACTGCAATCTGACCCAATGACTAAACAGCAAATAATTTACTTTAGGTAATAAACATACTAATTAATGCAGGAACAGTGCATTTCAGTGCAATGTCATTGTAATCAAATCATTAAGTTGAATTGCAACTAAAATTGTAAAAATTATGATTACGATATCCATCCGTTTTGATCATTTTGTTTTGTGGTCCTAGGGATGCAAACAAAGTCAAAATAGCAATTTGATGTGCATGCAGAGAGACTAGGGACAGTATAATGAAACCTTACCTTGTTGAGCTCTGTATCTGTTCACCTGTCTCTCATAGTATGGAGATGGCTGAGGAGACGTGTGGTATTATATCACTCTGGCAAAACATAGATTTTTTTTTAAATGTCTTTGTCCTCTTGAAAATGTTCTTGATGTGCATATGTATATTATCTATGTAATTTCTTTCCAGCTCAATAGAAGAGAGCCATATTAACAAAACAAAAACACAAATAACACTCCTTTTTAATATTAGGGTGTGTTCACATTTGTAGTTTTGTTCGCGGCAGGAATCCCTCCGTCACGCACACAAACGATCTGCTGCGAGGAGACGCGGTTCTGATGCCTGTACCTAACTGTGATGGCAACATCATGACTATAACGAGAAAAAAATTATATGCGTGAGCACTCTGTCCTTTTTAGGGTCTCATCTTCCAGTTTTTGGTTTGTTTACATGTCTTTGCTCTGTGTTGCGTTCATACATCATTCGAACCGCACCAGAGTTCGTTTGGAAGAGGATTGAGACCCATTTTTTCAGCATTCTCGGTCCGCTTGTTTGGTGCGCATCAGGGTTTGGATGGCAGTGTTCGCACGTTCAAATTAACCACACTAACAGAGCAATCGCACCAGGTTTAATCAAACCAAACATGCCAAGTGTTAACACACCCTTAAAGACATATACATGTTAATTGTTAAGGACTTGTTCAAGACCATGTTAATTGTTTATATTTAACACAGAATAATATTTTAAGACTTGCACCTCATCAGACGTGGAACAAATATTTTGCATCAAAATTAATCTGGCCTCTGGGACAGATCTGCATTGAAGTCACATAAGCGTAATCCTGTATATGTTACACTTAATGCAGGTTTGATCTTACGGACATGTTGACAACATGACAATTACAACATGATACAAAACCATTAAATCCAAATAACTCAATTCATGCACAAAGAATGGGCTCTGATGTTTAGATTTACATCAAATTGTTTTCATTGAAGTCGCAAAAACTGAATTGCGTTGTGAAAGGTTCATGAAACAATCTTTGCTGAAATGTGCAACACAATCTGTTAATTAGATGGTCAGATATTATGATATGACCCCTTCAACAAAAGACTTAAAGTAGATCATATTTCTGTCAAATTAAATAAGACTTCAATTAGAATACACTCTTAAATGGTATGTCTGTTTGTGCGTAGGGTGGCAGTTGAGGTTGTCTCCACTGTAACCTCTGCAGATGTGATGTGGAAGGATGGTAGATTAGAGACAGGGATCCGCTCCAATGACCTGATCCCTATCCAGCACCTGGACAACCATGAGTTCTGCCCGGGAGACTATGTTCTAGACAAACGACGTATGTTCTTTTTATAACACAGTTGTCATTTTCAATATGGCTCTTTCAATTGTGTCATGCCGTTTGTTTGGTGGAGTATGCTTATGTATCAGTAAAGTCCTTATATTAGGTTGATTACAGTTGAATTGGCAAACAGATAATCTAATCTAATCTAACTTGTTTAGATTTTGCACTTTACTTACTTAAAATAAACCCTGTTGATTTTGGCTCCTGCAGCCCAGGCTCTTCATGATCCAGGCATCTATGGGGTGATTCAGTCAGGTGATCATAAGGCCAGAACCTGTGTAGTCAAATGGGTCAAGCTCAATGCTGCAGGCGACAATGTTGAGGTATTTTTGATATTGTCATTGAGGTGTTTGGGATTGTCTATTTTCATATTGTTTAACAAATTAATCTTGTATATGTAGGTGATTGGGGAGGAGGAGGACGTTAGTGTTTATGACATTGCTGATCATCCAGATTTCCATTTTCACACAACGGATATTGTCATAAGGATCGGCAACTCTGACACAGAGGACTGTGAAAATGAGGTACATATATAATTTTGCATAGAACATTTGAAAACTTTTCCAGGCTTATCACATTGCCAGTGTGCATTTAAGTTTGAGTGTAAAATGTAACTCCCCATTGTAATTTTTGTTATTCAATGCATCTAGTAATTTTTTATTTATTTAAAGTAAAACTTTTTATTATTTGATATAAGTGGACAAAATGACTTGGTGCTCTTATAAGGTTGTTTGATAGTTCTATCTTTTTTTTTTATAGCAATTTTTGAAATTGTCTCCATGTCATTTTCTCAACTGTCCATGTAGAGATCTGTTGGCCAAGTGTGCAGGGTGGATCTGAGCAGTAAAGTGGAGGTTGTGTGGGCTGATAATTCAAAGACTATTGTCCTGCCACAGGTATGCACCAGTCTATCGAGCCATTCAATTTTAAACTGATAAAGTATTTGCTACTGAATATGCACACACCCACCTATGACCCTGGAACTAACACTAATTTATTCTTTCTCTCTTAGCACTTGTATAATGTAGAGTCTGAGATTGAAGAAACATATTATGACTCTGCAGAGGGCAGCAGTAGTGGTGCCTCATCTGAAGAATGGGAAGATGAGAGTGATAGCTGGGAGACAGATAATGGACAAGTGGAAGAGGAACCAGGTGGTGGGGAAACCATCCCAGTCTCCTCCCCCAACATAGGTGTCACTTCTGATGGCAAAACCCATGGCGTGCATGCTTCCACGACTACAGACTCACCAGGAGCTGTCTCCACACCTGAACTTCCTGGAGGTAATGAATCTCTTACAATTATATTGCTGAATTATTAAGGATCAGATAAAGTGCTCATTCTGGTCCATTTACATTGTTTTACAAGAGGAAAAAATGGATACAGAAAATGTAGTATTTTGCCATCTTAAGTGAGATTCCATTCTGTAGGGAGTATACAGATGGTACTCAACCAGAATGTGTTTTTTTTTTTGTTTTTTTGTTTTTTTACCATGGACTGCTTTATAATGCAGTAGCCAACTAATAGCCCATATAAAAAAAATAAAACAAAAGTCTTAATATGTATTATGTAATTTTCTCCTTGTAAAAAAAAAAAAAAAAAAAACTATAGAAATGCGAATTATAGGCTACACATTTGCATGGGCGTATTAAGAGTTAAAGCGTAGTTTATAGGCTACTTGAGTTAGGCTTTGCATGGGAGTATTGGGAGTATTAAGAGTGATTAGACAATAGCTTAGTAGCAGCTTAATAACACGTGGTGCAACTGTGCTCAAGGCGATCCAAGTTCGAGCCCCAGTTAAAGGTTTTGGTTTCCCAAGCCAACATCAGTTTGTTGTCTAGTTTAATAATTGTTACAAATAAGAAAGTTTGAAAGGTACATTTGATTCAGTTCAATTTATTGAACACTTTTCGGAGCGTTGTTATTCATTGTCTGTCATTTTTATTAGTAGTAGGTTATGTTTATTTTTAATTGATAGGCTTATTGCTGCTTATTGACAACAACATTGTAAATATTTGCTCTTAACCGATGCAACACTGGCGTGACCGGTGCAACACGTGATGTGAACGGTAGCTAAGAGCGATAGTGAGAGGTGAGACCGGAGTCATCATGTCAGCTGTGTGGAGTTATTTTTTACTAAAAGCCAAAGCCAAGTGCAATTTATGCAATGTAAGCGTTTCGAAAGGTGGCAGCAGCATTGGAAACTTCAACACCACAATCTTGATTAAACACTTGCAGAAGCATCATGGAAAGGACTATGCTGAATTTATACAGGCACGAGTGCCATTAAGAAAAGTGTGCCGCATTTTTAAATAAAAATGAAGCAGGAGTCATGTTGTGGGCTATGTATTTCTTCCTTTAGAGGAGTAGAACATTTCTTGCACTGTTTGAGCATGATGCTTTTTAGATGGCTAGGTTAAAGCTGCAGTCCATAACTTTTTGTGATATAATGAGCGAGTACATTGTGAATCCCAAACCATGTTTTTGTCTTATCCTGAATCACTATGGTACACCTATAATAAGTGTTTATATTCTGACTATTTTAGACTGGTTCGGGTTAACCATTAACAGCTTAATTGTTTAATAGGGAGAAAAAGATGGTATTGGATCGGTATTGGCAGATACTCAAGGTTGTGGTATCGGTATCGGGCATGAAAAAGTGGTATCGAGCGAGCCCCCCCCACTAAATAGTATGCTATTGCTTTAAATATAAAAATGTAAATATATATTGCACATTTTCAAGGTTTACATAGTCTTGGGACAGTTTTATTTATTAGCCTACAGTTTTGCATAGAGTTTGTTTATTCCCTGTGCGATTTTATGTAAAATGAGGAATACAGAATCTTATTCTTATTCTTGCAACATTTTAGATTTGTTTTGACAAATAAATTGCAGCGTCGCTGTGTACAATTCAAACAGGAATAGTAAATAGTGCAAAATAAATTAAGAACAGACGTTTTTCTTGCAGACCCACTGGATCTCTTTCAGCAAGTTTCTTTTGTCTCCCTCTCTGACAAGCGCCGAGTCTCTCTCGAAATTAAACATTTCAGGGAGGAAACACTTTATTAAAGGCTAGCATTAATAGGCTAACATTATTAAAATTTATGAAGGAATTAAATAATTGACATGTAATATTATTTTCGAAATAAGGGGCTTGTTCTACCCACTTGAAGCTGGATAAGCATATAATACAGTGGAATTGCTGTGGTCTCTAAGACAATTTTGCAGAATTACAACGTTTAGCAGCGGTGTTTAACCCTCTGGCTTTTGCCTCCAGGAGACCCATCTTACCCTAAATTGCAGTGTGTCTCTGAAACAGTTTTCCTTTTTTAATGTGTATGGTCCAAATATTCAACACCCATCTGGCGGCTCAACTATATTAATAAGAAATTATGTCATTCACAGCCATATTGAAATTGATGCCAACCTACAGGCAATAGCAATTCGTCTAACATTGCACAAAACTTTTACCTTGTGTTCTATTTACATTCCTCCTGATTTTGCAGTAACATATCAAGGATTGAACAGACCTGTAGGACAGTTACCCGCAACCTTATATTCTCATGGGTAACTTTAATGGCCACAACCCTCTATGGGGAGGAAATCAACTTGATACAAAAGGAAAAAGGATAATATTTTGGTTCACATACTTATCTCCATCCAGGTCATGCAACCTTTTCTGCCATTGAACTAACTATTTGTGAACCTGAACTATTAATTGTTGATATTTTTTTGCATGGCAAGTGTGGGACGATCTTTGTGGGAGTGACCACTTCCCTTTAATTATAACTTCAAGACTAGCATAAATACAGCAAAGACCTCAAAAATGGAAGATACAAAAAGCTAACTGGTATGCTTTCCAAGCCTTTTGCTTTGAGAGATTCAATGAGAAACCTCAGGACCAAGAGGATCCCATAAAATGGTTTACCAATACATTGATTACAGTAGCTGATGAGACTATTCCAAAAACTTCTACAAAACAATTCAAGAAACAAAGTCCATGGTTCAATGATAAATGTAAAAACCTTATTGAGACACGGAAAAAAGCAGTGAGAACATTTAATAAAAAACCAACAACTGAAAACCGGATTACAAGAAAACCATTAATGACCAAGATACCCTACTAACTCAAAAACATGAAATAGCAAAAACATTATCATCCAAAATTACAGAGAATTTGCAAGAAATGAGTGAACTGAATTTTCACACTTAAAATATTGAACTATACAACCAACCTTTCTCGATAGAGGAACTCTAAAATTCTTTAAGTAGCTGCCATGACACTGCAGTTGGCAAAGTTCTTTATCAATTCCTGAAATACTTACCTCAAAACATCTTACCTGTTCTGCTGAAATGTTTTAATGAAATCTGGAAGATGGATACTATTCCACCATCCTGGCAAGAATCATTAATCATACCAATTCCTAAACCAGGCAAGGATCACACCGACCCCAACAATTACTGACCAATAGCGTTGACAATGGTTTTAGATTCTCTAAGACAAAAACTATTTGTATTCACTTTTGTGGTCCTTGCATCATGATCCACAATTATTTATTGACTGAGAGCCCATCAAAGTTGTCAAAGAAGCTACATTTTTATGTTTACTAGTATGAGATAATAAAATTACTTTTATTCCCCACATAAAGTATCTAAGGAACATATGTCTAATAGCATTGAGTATTATTAAGGTACTAGAAAAAACAAAATGGGGTGCTGATTGCACAGTTCTTTTGCAGCTATATAGACTGTTGGTCTGTTCCTGGCTGAATCATGGGAGCATAGTTTATAGCTCTTATATCTAGAAAATCATATTTGGAAATGCTAGGTACTGTTTACTATCAAGGATTGAGACTTGCCTTAGTAGCTTTCAGGACCTCTCCAGTTTAAAGTCTATACACAGAAGCAAATGAACCATCTCTTCAATTTAGATGCTTGAAATTATCCCTTCAATATGCAATCAAGATAAAGAAAAATCAGCATAATCCAGCGTACAAGTAAATTTTCTACCCACAATGTTTACATCTGTATGATGTCAGACCCAGTTATATCAGACCCTTTGGAATATGAATAAGACCTCTTATAGAAAACTTGGATATAAATCTTGACAATCTAAGCCAGATTCACTTCTGTCCAGTTCGAAAAAGTTATGCATCAATTTGGAATTGTCCTGTTATAAGAAGGCTGAAACTCATCCACTTATTTATCATCAGCATGTCTCCACATCATAATCCTATCTATACTGATGGGTCAAAGATTGACAATCACATGTCTGCAGCAGCAGTAATTGGCCACCAAAAGTATGGCATTCATATCCCAGACCAAAGTTCCATTTTTACAGCAGAAGCTCGTGCCCTATTACTTGCCTTGGAAGTTGGAACATATTGAAAATGCAGGAGAACGGCACTTTATAGTGTTTATTGATCAAAAATCCTGTTGACAAGTTATTGAGTCTTTGAAGACAAAGTATACAATATATCATTGATATATTAATCAAAGCAAATCAGTTACGGAGACTCAAGTACAATATTGTTTTCTGCTGGATTCCAGGACATAGTGGCATTATTGGAAATGAGCAAGCAGACATGGTTGCATTCGTTTTTGCAGAAAGAATCAGTGAATACCAAATCCCACCTTCGGACATAAATCCGTTAATCAACCAATTAGAGAAACGGCAAGCAGAATTGGTAGAATATCAAAATAACACATTATTTAAAATAAATTCTGTGGTTGGTAAAAGATGTCTACTCTTTTAAATCAAGACACGACCAAGTTGTATTTACAAGGTGTTGGATAGGTAAAATTAGACTGACTCAAGGGTGAAGAAGCACCAAAATGTCAATACTGTAGTACCAACTTGTCTGTGAAATATACTTTTGGACTGCCCAATCTTTAATGTTACGAGACAGCGCTTTTTATCAGGACAACGTTATTATTTATGGATCCAGAAGTTTTTATTTATTTATTTTTATTTTTGCACAAGTACATTTAAAGAATATTTTATATAATTGTACTCATTGTGTACATGTACTAATTATTATTATTATTATTATTATTATTTATTTATTTTTGTCTAAGTTGAATTGTTTAAAATGTTTGTATTTATGATATTATGTTGTTAAATGTTTAATATGTATCTGCCATGTAATATGCTGATATGGCAATAAACTCAAATACTACTACTAATATATAATAATAATAATAATAATAATAAATACATCAGTGGCATCACTAGGTTTTCTGGGCCCCTTGTACAGTTTATTTGGTGGGGGAACATTGTTGTCCAAACCCACTTTTTCCCACTAGTTAATGGCCCTGGACATCAGTGTTGTCTGTCTTTGATGTTGCAATTGGTGTTTTCACCTAAAGGCTAATTATTTTTCCTTGCATAGGTGGAGTTGCTGTGCCTGAAGAGAAGCCCAGTAAAGAGACTCAACCACGGGGATTTCGTGAGCTTAAAGAAGCCCTAAAGATTTTAGAAAGTTTAAAGAACATGACTGTTGAGCAGCTCTGGACCGGATCACCCACTTCACCCACTGCCGAACCATCAGCCGCAACTGCTGCCACAACCCCTGCTGATGCCAAACCCACAAAAGAAAAACGCTTTCTGGATGATATTAAGAAACTTCAGGAAAACCTGAAAAAGACTCTAGACAATGTGGCCATTGTAGAAGAAGATAAAATGGAGGCTGCTATAGAGGAGGAGAGGGTGATGGCGCCAGTGCTAGCTGAACCACAGACGCCTCTGCGTTCTGAGTGGCCTAGTGACACACCAGTTTTGTGTCAGCAGAGTGGAGGCAAACCAGGTGTCACCTTCACCAGTGCTAAAGGGGAAGTGTTTTCTGTTTTGGAATGGGCACCAGGTACTTACTGTACTCCAAACTTCTTTTTTTTTTTTCATTTTAAATAACATTAGAATTATTAGGGCTGCCCCCTAATATTCGACTAATCATTAGTCAACTAGAAAAGCCTTAGTCGACCAAACATTTTATTAGTCGGTTAGTCACTGAAAAAAAAAAAAAACTCCACAGGAAGTGACAAAGTCACACATGAGGGACAGATTGTTAATGGCGGGTCCTTGTGGTAATTACAGTATTTTGGGCAAATATGACCTCAAATATGGCTTATCATTTGAAACATGTCAGTAACTTGGCTGCTTGCTCCAACGTCAACCTAGATACATGTGTGCTATTATTAGGCGCATATCCAAGTGTTTGTGCGAGTGTCGAATCTAGAGTATAGCACGCTTTACTATCTGACATGGAGGTGTTGGTGCAATCACTTGCATTTTTCCGTGACAACAGCGGAAACAACTTAAAATACTCTGTCATTTTTGGTCATACAGATAAGAGAGATAACATCATTCTACTTTTATTTGTGTAAACTTGCAATAACAAGAAAGTTGTGCCTTTGTAAAATAAAGAAAACAAACAGGATGCGCTTTCTGTCGTCTCGGTCTCTGTGAACTTGAGCGCATCAAAAAAAACAAAACAAAACTCAGTGTACACTTGCCTCACAGACATGAGAAATATATTTTTTTACAACTTCAAAAACAGTTTTTTCACGAAACATTCATAATCATTACTTTTGCCGGTGCGCTGTGGCAAGCTTTATGCACACGCTTGAGCGCTGATTAGGCTATGTATTATATATAGTCAATTAAAGGCTCATTATCATGATTTATTTCTATGACTTACTAATGTACGCATGCAATTAGTTGACTAATTGCTTAAATGAACGACTAGTCGACTAGAAAAATTTTTAGTCGAGGGCATCCCTAGGAATTATTGACTTGCTACTGTATATTTTCATGAAAGTGCCTTCTTATATGAACAATAGGCAATTATTTATATCTTCTTGAACAAAAATCATCACATCAATTTCATACAGCACTTTGTATGATAGTTTCATTCTAGAAGCCATCTAAAAATGCACCCTCTTTCTTGCCATAGACACCCACTCTTTTAAAAAAATGGAATTCCAGCCAGCAGAGGCAAAGAAGTTCTTTAGCACTGTAAGGAAAGAAATGGCCCTGCTGGCCACCTCTCTGCCCGATGGCATCATGGTGAAGACTTTTGAGGACAGAATGGTAAATTTGCCTTGCTTACTACATATTTATGAACTCTTCCTAGTATTTATTTTGATTGTTGCATTTAGTTTATTTTACAAAGTATGGAAAACAATTGTGAAAATTCCATCAAAAGTTCCTCTTTTCTTCGATTAACCTTTCCTGTTGTTTTCTTCAGGACCTTTTCTCAGCTTTCATTAAGGGCCCTAACCGCACTCCCTATGAGGATGGACTCTTCCTCTTTGATATTCAGCTTCCTAATATCTATCCTGCTGTTCCTCCTCTCTTCCGTTACCTGTCTCAGTGCAGTGGCCGACTTAATCCCAACCTCTATGACAATGGGAAGGTTTGTGTCAGTCTTCTCGGCACCTGGATTGGAAAGGTGAGCTGACTTACTTTCTGTTCTAATTTCTGACTGGTATGTTTCTGATTTTCAACTAGCAACCTCTTTGCACTCCCTTTGGTCATTCTTCTTTGTTGCTATGTGGCATGTATTACATTTTTTACCTTTCAGGGGGTCGTATCCCAAATTAGTTACTTTTGACCATTTTCTAATGTCTCTCTGACCTTTGGAATGAAATGGCCCATTTTTTTGCTATTGTATCTGCAAGACTATGAATAACATGTTATGAGTGACTAACATTTTTATGTAGCATTAGTAGAAACTTTAGGAAATTTGGTAAAATTAGTAATAGTGTTGTTTGTATTCTTGTTTAAAAAAAAGAAAGAAATTGAGTTCTGAAAGTCCATGTACATGCATAATATCAAGTCAAGTCAAGTCACCTTCATTTATATAGCGCTTTTAACAATATGGATTGTTTCAAAGCAGCTTTAACAGTGATAATACGAAATTACTTTGTCTAGGCTTTACAACAGCTCTAGGATAAAGTTATTGTCCAGCTAAAATTAGGTTTGATTGATTGATTCACTTCCGTAGCGAAGATCATTAGTTATTAATTTAGGGGCCGCTAACACAACCCTGTTCTAAGAGGAAAACCCTAACACGCTCCGGCCGCCCATCCGCACAAAAACAGTGCCTGGTGTCTCGAGAACGCACTCCCTGAAATAGGTTCGAAGGTGCAATGATTATCCGTTATCTCTGCGCAAACCTCAAAAACGCAAACCCGCAAAAACACAGATGCGCATTACGTGCACATGCGCATTACGTGTTCAGTCCAAAGGTATGCGCGTTTGAATATATATGTGCGCAGGCGTTTAGTCCTCCTTTACAAATCAACCCTCAATAAACTACTTGTCTGGCCTTTTATAATACATAATTTTTTTTGTCGCATCTACGTAGCCATGCGAATCGGAATTATCCCGACAACATTTTATCTGTACTGAGGTAAATGGAAGGAGGCCTTCACAGGGGAGGGACTGGTTGACACTTCAGGACTGCGTTGTCATCGTGTCCAGGCGCAGGTCCTTCATCAGATCTGGATCCGGCAGACTGCGGTAAACCTCGGATAAACAGAGAGACTAATATTAGCGTAGACGCCATCCTTCTTATGATGTAACAAGTACATCAGGATTTATGGGGAGCGGAACGGTTCCGGCTGACTTAATCTATGCAGCCTAACATTGAATTATAGAAGTCTATAATGCATTGTGTATGCTAGGTCAAAAGAGATGTGTTTTTAGTCTAGATTTGAACTGACAGAGTGTCTCTGCTTCCCGGACAATGTTAGGAAGATTGTTCCAAAGTTTTGGTGCTAAATAGGAAAAGGATCTACCGCCAGCAGTTGATTTTGATATTCTAGGTATTATCAACTGGCCGGAATTTTGAGATCGCAATAGACGTGACGGACTATAATGCGTTAAGAGCTCGCTCAAGTACTGGGGAGCTAAACCATTTAGTACTTTGTAAGTAATCAGCAATATTTTTAAATGTATACTTTGTTTAATAGGGAGCATATGCAGTGTTGACAGAACCGGGCTAATATGGTCATACTTCCTGGTTCTGGTAAGAACTCTAGCTGCTGCATTTTGGACCAGCTGTAGTTTGTTTATTAAGCGTGCAGGGCAACCACCCATAATACCATTAAAATAATCTAGCCTTGATGTCATGAACTAATTGTTCTGCATTTTTCATTGAGAGCATATGACATAATTTAGAAATATTTTTAAGATGAAAAAATGCGGTTTTACAGATAAGACACATGACTTTCAAATGAAAGATTGGTATCAAAGAGCACACCCAGGTTCCTAACCGACGACGAGGACTTGACAGAGCAGCCATCAAATGTTAGACCGTATTCTAGGTTATTACGTGAGGACGTTTTTTTGGTCCAATAATTAGAATCTCTGTTTTTTCAGAATTAAGTAGTAGGAAATTGCTAGTCATCCAGTTTTTTTTCTTCAAATATCAAACTCTTTTACTTCAAAAGATACAGTTTGATTATTTTATTGACCACTCTGTTAATATGATTCATGAAAAGCACAATTTGGCTTTATCACCAAATCCTTGATGCCCTTAATTGCATTGCATGATTATTGGTCAATGCTGATGTGTGATTTTTATTATGTTTCCTTTCACAGGGTACTGAAAGATGGACCAGCAAATCCAGTCTACTGCAAGTGCTTATCTCTATACAAGGTTAATTAAAAATGTATATAGTATAAAACATAGAGTATATTTTTGTGGTAATTTTTCAACCTTTATTTAGGTTTAAACCCATATTTAGGTTGAAAACCATAAGGGCAGTAGTAGCCCTACTATTCATTTTAATATCATCTACATTAAAAGGATATTTCATCTATCATCATTTATTCACCCTCATGTCGTTCCAAAACTTTTTTTCTTCTGTGTAACATAATAGAAGATATTTTGAGAAATGTCTCTGTTTTTTTTTTTTTTTGGTCCATACAATGGGGACCAAAAACTGTTTGGTTTCCAACATTCTGTCATGTGTGAAATAGTAAAGAATATATTTTTATGAAAGTCAAAGAGTAAATGATAACAGAATTTTTATATTTGGGTGAACTATTCCTTTATCACTTTTGGAGGGTCAGGCTTTGGAAATGTGTTTATTTGAAACTTAAATTATTAAATGTAATTTTAATTGTATGATTTCATTAGAGGCACTACTGTTTTTTTTCTATTGTACCTGCAAGACTATTAATAACATTCTAACATTTTTAAGTGTATTTTGTCTCCACCACTTTAGGTCTGATCCTTGTCAATGAGCCATACTATAATGAGGCTGGCTTTGACAGTGACAGAGGACTTCAAGAGGGTTACGAGAACAGTCGCTGCTACAATGAAATGGCACTCATTAAGATGGTGCAGTCAATGACTCTACTTCTCCAGCAGCCTGTGGAGGTCTTTCAGCAGGAGATCTGCGAGCACTTTGCCTGCAATGGCTGGCGGCTGGTCCATCGGCTGGAGTCCTGGCTAGATTTGGATGGGGCAGTGACCGACCGTGCTTCACGATGTGGGGTTGGCAGCCTCCATGCAGAACCTTTGGAGGAGATCCCCTCAGCTCTGGCCCACAGTAGTCCAAGCAAACAGGATGTGCGAAGTGAAGAGGAGCTTGAGGACTCGGGTCTCAGTCCTTCCACAGTGGGGCCCAGTTTACCTCCTGGATCAGCCAGGCAACGGGACCTGAGCCAGAACTCTGATTGTGATAGCTCAGTGGTGGGTGGTGCAGGATCAGAAATACCAGAAGGTTTTGAAGGGGCATCTGGTTTTGTGACATCTCAAAGTGTAAAACCATGTCAGGAGTCTCAGCCGGCTGTGAGACCAAAGAAACGGAGAAAGAGCTATCGGAGCTTCCTACCAGAGCGCAGTGGCTATCCAGATATTGGATTCCCACTCTTCCCTCTTTCCAAAGGCTTTGTAAAGAGCATGCGTGTAGTTTTGCAGCAGTATCGAGCTACTCTTACAGCTGCTGGCGTTCCTGAATACCCAGAAAACAAATAATGGCCCTCCAGCGTGATTTTCCCTTTTTTCTTTTCTCCCTGTTTATTCAACCCAAGAGCTGTGTTTTTCCCCTTTAACCCTTGGCAAGGAACTTGGATCTCCTCATCAGGCTGTAAATGTTCCCAGCAGCCTTTGTTAATTGCTTTGTAGCACATCTTTAGTTGCTTTGTTTGTTGTTACCTCTCATTGGTCATGGGGTGGCAGCACATATTATTTGTTTGTATTAAACAATGTTGAAATATCATATGCTTCTATCTTGTTTCCCTGACAACAACTCTGCCGTCACACCGCTCTCTCAGGGAAGTATGGACAGATATGAGACATTAAGAGATACTGAAGGCATGACTGAATCTTTTGTTGTGTTGTGACTTATTTTTCAAGATTTGTGGTTATAACCCGTGCCAGAGGGATACTCCTATTGGTCTTAGGTGTTGTCCTTTGCTACTGTTATTTTTTTTTTTTGATGGGATTACTACCAGACTGTCACCACATATTGATTTGCACAAGTAGAAGGAAGTTCGCTTGCAGAAAAAAGGAGTAAGGATGAAGTTTCAGATCAGATGTGCCCCCCCATTTGTTTGTTTTTTTGTTTTTGTTTTTTAGTCCTTGGTTCATCAAATAACTATATTTCCAAGCGTGACTTCCTCTTTGGTCCATATTTCCAAATGTAGTGCTGCTTTATATGTTGCATTGCTTTTCAGTCTTGATCAATATCATCATTCTTTTAAAGATGTTGGTGACTTGCTTTTTGATCCAAAAAAGACACAACTGCCCAGTCATCTATACTGTACAGAGCCTGATCATTCCTGCTAGTGTTTTGCACCGAAATCATATGAAAGTTGAGTGTCAAGTTTACATTTAAAAATCAAAAAGGCAACCAGACACACTAAGTGTGTCTCTTGACTCTTAAAACTGGAATCTAACTTTCCCTCCCCCTTAAACTCCATGGTACAACAGAAATATTTTCAACTTTACTAGCTAGTGTTCTCTGTACAGTAATATTATTTACAACTTTTCTTACACTTTCACCAGAAAGATATATATCATAAATCCAGTTTACACATTTGTGAATAGACAATGGGACCTTTGGTAGGTTAGTCTTCTAAACATGTGAGAAGGAACCCAGAGTCAACTAATCATTTGAAGAGGTTTGGCAAACAGTGTTTTTTTTTTTTTTCTTTGCTTGCATGAAGGTCTCTGGTTTGAACACTGACGAGTTCCACCGTTCCCATTCCTAACTCTTTCCTCTGTCCAACATTGTTGCCTTAAAACTGATTTCAAGCTTGAACCTAGGGTTCCCTTTTTTATTGCATTGTCATTTTCTATTAAGGGGCCAAGTCAAGATACTAGTTATGGTGGAGAGGCATAAATGTTACAAATTATTATTTTCACAAGCACAATCTAAGAAGTCATATTCTTTCAACAACTGAAATGGTTTATTTCTTTATTTGCTTATATACATTTTTGTTTTGTTTGATACACTATTTAATCAACTTTTTCCTGATATCATATGTATCTTTGTGACATGATTTAGATGCTGTGATTTAGAAAAAGCTTTGTTAATCCTGGTGCTGTGGTTCTCCAGACCACTAGGAGGCAGCAGACTAGTTTCAGAACTAACAGTTCCAACCTCATTCTTTTGTTTACATCAACATCAGGCCAGCTGTAATTAAGCACAGCCCACAGACACAAGTTTTACATGTAACAGATCCTCATAATTTTCTTAGTTTTGCACAAAAGTGAATGCATATAATTACACTTGTTACTACTGGAAGGCATATCATGTTTCTATTGGAGTTATGAGCAGTTGGCTGTATTTTTTCCTGTCTTTCTAGTCAGCATACTTTCTTGCTGTAGTTTGGCTATTGGGCTGATTGGCAGATGTGTAGATGTAATATACTGCTGATGTTTTTCTGCACGTTAGCATTCAAGTCTTTTGAAAGACAAAAATAAGTTTCTGGCTGATGGCTTTGTGCCATCTTAAGAAATTCTCATACATGTTTCCATGCATTAGTCGCTGCCAGTAATATTTTTGAGATGTTTTAGATAAAATGATTTAATTTCTACTTTTTCTCTTGAATTTGTAGCTTATTACAGTTTGGTATTTGGAGAGAAAAAATGCTTTATCAAATTGTTTCATATGCACATTTGCTCCATTAACTGATTAAATTGCAAGTCTCTCTTCCTCTAACTCTTTTTCACCAGTTCAGCCCTCCATGATTTGTTTTTAGAACATTTCCTACATGTGAAGCTAAGTTTCAAGCGAGAATCAGACATCCACTTTAAACTAGGAATTATTTTGTGTGTGTGTAATATACTATGAATTTAATCAAACCATTATGAGGAGAGATAACAGCCAAAGCATGTAACATGTTGCTTTAAGCCTTAACGGCTACATGAGACTTGACTGTACAATGTAAACATTTCCACAGTGGCCTGTATTGGTAAACTAATAAACATGATTTGTAGCCTGAATTCTCTGTACAGAAGTCATGACTATAGAAATGCATATAATATATAGATTATATATTTAACAGAAAAGTGGACTTGGGGTGTGTCGCAGAGTGTGTGTTGTATTATTCTTTATTTATTTTTTGCTTCATTTGTAATTTTTATTTTATTTTGGTTGCACTAAATGTAAAAAGTGAAGCATTAAACTTTGCAAGCAGAACCATGGGAAAATATTGTGAATTATCCTGTTTTGTACTTAAGTATTCATTTCTTTTTAGGAATTTATTATGCATTGGAAGAACAAACAACATGCATTTAAACAAACTTTTATTCAAAAAATAAAGAGAAATGCTCTCTCTTTGCTTTGACTTTCCAATAGAAAAATTTAGAGTGAAAATATAGATTACTCAGACAATATAACACGACTTTAAACAGTAGAAAATGAGTCAGCCACTTATTCCAAAAAACATGGAATTGAGCATTAAATCTGATCTGACATCAATTTAGAACTTTGTAGTATTATTAGGATACATTGATTATTTAATAGGTAACCAATGTTACTTCCACTTTCCTATCAGACAACTTTATTCCCTGTCCCTAACATACTAATATTAATACATTCAAATCTTGACTTACTAAATTATACTAAAATATATCTGATTGTTGTAACATTCACTTAGTACAAGATGATGATTTCACGATGTTAAGGCACATCAAAGATTTTGAAGCATTTATATCGTAATACATTAGATATTCAATTTATAGTGCAAAACTAAGCAATCTAAAGAAGTCACAATCATTACTCAGCAATGCTGAGCAATATAATACAGGTGCTGGTCATACAATTAGAATATCATCAAAAAGTTGATTTATTTCAAGAATTCAACTTAACAGGTGAAACTAATATATAGACTCATTACATGCAAAGTGAGATATTTCAAGCCTTTATTTGTTATAATTTTGATGATTATGGCTTACAGCTTATGAAACCCATGAAATCAAAATCCCAGAAAATTAGAATATTACATGAAATCACACAGTAATTACACAGTAATACCATGGTCATTGAACCAGGTTTTGGTTCTTTTGGCAGTGTGGGCAGGTGCAATTCCTGCTGGAAAATGAAGTCAGCATCTCCATAAAGCTTGTCTGCTGAAGGAAGCATGAAGTGCTCTGAAAATGTCCTGGTAGACGGCTGCATTGAGTGGACAGCACGGTGGACCAACACCAGCCGATGACATGGCTCCCCAAATCAACACAGACTGTGGAAACTTCACACTGGACTTCAAGCATCTTGGATTGTGTGCCTCTCCATTCTTCCTCCAGACTCTGGGACCTTGGTTTCCAAATGAGATGCAAAATTTGCTCTCATCAGAAAAGAGGACTTTGGTCCACTGTGCTTTATAAAACCCAGAGTCAACACAGCCGTCTACCAGGACATTTTCAGAGCACTTCATGCTTCCTTCCTTTTCCAGCAGGATTTGCACCTGCCCACACTGCCAAAAGAACCAAAACCTGGTTCAATGACCATGGTATTACTGTGTAATTACTGTGTGATTTCATGTAATATTAAAATTTTCTGGGATTTTGATTTTGTGGGTTTCATAAGCTGTAAGCCATAATCATCAAAATTATAACAAATAAAGGCTTGAAATATCTCACTTTGCATGTAATGAGTCTATATAATATATTAGTTTCACCTGTTAAGTTGAATTCTTGAAATAAATCAACTATTTGATGATATTCTAATTTTATGACCAGCACCTGTACATTAGCAAATAAATTTTTGCAAAGAAATTAGCAAGTTGTTTAAAAACATACACAGCACAGAAAGGAAAGTTCATATTTCAAAATTGATCAATAATTGATAATTGACCAATACAGTAAATGCACACAAGTAATACAAAACTCAGTCCAGCAGCCTGCTTAAGATGAAATTTTCCAGAGTTATAGCACTGCAGCATTACAGAATAGTCACACATTCTGAAATCAAAAATGGAAATTGACATTTAGTCACCTTCAACATTGTTTCGAACCGGTATCACTTTGTCCATGGAACACAAAAGGCTTTTTCATATAACTTAGACCCTACCACCTTTCACTTATCAAACTCCCAAAATGACAAAATAAACACCACGAAAGCATTATAAAAGTAGTTCATATTATTAATGCACTATATTCCAAGTACATAGCATATGGTGCAGTAGCTCTGTGCGAGGCACATACCAAATAAAAGTCTTCTGATTTGATTTAGGTATAAGGCGCAGGGAAATATTTCAGTAAATAAACAAAATTTTAATTAAAATTCAAGTTGTCACATTAAAAAGCTATTATATGGCTTCAAAAGACTTTTGATGCAATGCATTTGTCAGATGGGCTACTTTTATTTGTTATTTTGGAGCTTGATAGCCCCAGTCTCTACTTTCATTATACAGAAAAGAACAAATCTGCCAGCACCATATCTGTTTAGTCACCCAGCTATGAGTTTTGCAAGGCTGCAATGAATTTGTGCCTGTACCGGTCCATATTCTACCAGCTCTCCATCCACAGTAATGATCCCTTTGGGTGAGTATGGTTCAAGCCGCAGAGCCTTCACTTTAACATAAACCACATGAGGGCAGTTTATACTTAGGTGGCCTCCTTTTTCCATAGCTAGGAATAGGCGCAGGAGAGATCTGCGGGAGATACCCGCCTTCACATAGATCAGGTGGATTATGCCATCACTGAGTCTGGATGCAGGAGCAGCAAACATGTCTTCTGCAAGATGGGACTGGTACATGGCCACAACTAGTACAAAATCCTCCTCTTGAACCACTGTCCAGTGGCCTGGTACTGGCTGATTGAGGGGGGTAAGTAGGGAGTCTGTAGGGCCAAATACAGAAACAGAGGATGGATTGGTTTTCTTTGACCTGGAAGCATTGTTGGAGTTGCTGGAATTTTGGAGAGTGTGACCAAGTGAGTCATTTGAAGAACAGCAGGTATCAGAGTTAGACTGGGGCAAGGTTTGGCTAAATGATACAATTGACTCTGCAGGACTGGATTTAAACATGGAGTTCTCTATGGGTAAGTAAGCTAGTTTTCCCCTATATACCCTTAGTGAAGCCAGACGAACCAGGGTTCCCACCGTAAATCGGGCAGCTCCCACGTGGCGATACCTCTCACTTTCAATGTCTACATCAGCCACAAAGCCCCAGGCCAGAGACAGGAAGGAGAACATACGTTGACTGGAGGCCATGCATACAGATGTGAGGTCCAGTCGTGACACCAGGCCTTTACATAACATGAAGCCACAACTGACCAACAGCTCTTCACTGGACACAGCTTGTAACCTGAAAAACAGCCACAAGCCACATCAGTCAAGGCACATCATAACCCTTTAAACCAGTCACCACAAACCTATGACAAAATCTTCTCTTGACTCCCTCCATCACACCTGTAGGACCACTAACGATCGTCTGTCTGTTTATCCCACTGATATGTGCTAAATTTGTAGAATCTTCAGTTTAAGGTGCTGGATGTTACAAATTTCAGCTCACTTGCAACCCAGCCAAACAACACAGGAACAATTCATATGAAGTCAGATGCAGTGTATGATTTTTATGGTTATTTAACAATTGTTGCTTGTCAGATTGTTTAATAGGATTTCAGTGACATCTTTGGTAAAAGCCATGACTATTCTAAATCCAAAATTTATCAGAAAGGCAATTAATCAGCAATCAGAGAAAAAGTCACATTATCCAAGTCTCACCAGTCCGTGATCACTTAGACTTCCCTATGGCAAGAGAACTTTCTCCCCAAAATTGATCTCAGACAGCAAAACAGTGGCCAAAATTGTACAGTATGAACCCGACTAGTAACTGAAAGGTTTGAGCCCAAATTGCAGGATTTCTTTATGCTGACGTCACAATGGACCACTTAAATTATTAAACCAAAATGCAGATTCACGTTTTTTTTTTTTTTTTTTACATGTACAAGTTAATGATTCTGAATTTTTTTAATAATTCATAATTATTTTAAATTCATTAATTATCTTTAAAATCCATCCATCCATCCATCTTCTTCCGCTTATCCGGGGCCGGGTCGCGGGGGCAGCAGTCTAAGCAGGGATGCCCAGACTTCCCTCTCCCTAGACACTTCCTCCAGCTCTTCCGGGGGGACACTGAGGCGTTCCCAGGCCAGCCGGGAGACATAGTCCCTCCAGCGTGTCCTAGGTCTTCCCCGGGGTCTCCTCCCGGTGGGACATGCCCGGAACACCTTCCCGGGGAGGAGTCCAGGAGGCATCCGGAAAAGATGCCCGAGCCACCTCAGCTGGCCCCTCTCGATGTGGAGGAGCAGCGGCTCTACTCTGAGCTCCTCCCGAGTGACTGAGCTTCTCACCCTATCTCTAAGGGATCGCCCAGCCACCCTGCGGAGAAAGCTCATTTCGGCCGCCTGTATCCGGGATCTTGTCCTTTCGGTCATAACCCACAGCTCATGACCATAGACAGACTTCTTCACCACGACAGACCGGTACAGCGACCGCATTACTGCAGAAGCTGCACCGATCCGTCTGTCAATCTCCCGTTCCATCCTTCCCTCACTCGTGAACAAGACCCCAAGATACTTGAACTCCTCCACTTGAGGCAGGAACTCTCCACCAACCTGAAGCGGGCAAACCACCCTTTTCCGACTGAGAACCATGGCCTCGGATTTGGAGGTGCTGATTCTCATCCCAGCCGCTTCACACTCGGCTGCAAACCGTCCCAGTGCATGCTGAAGGTCCTGGTCTGATGGGGCCAACACGACAACATCATCCGCAAAGAGCAGAGATGAAATTGTGTGGTCCCCAAACCTGACCCCCTCCGGCCCCTGGCTGCGCCTAGAAATTCTGTCCATAAAATTTATGAACAGAATCGGCGACAAAGGGCAGCCCTGCCGGAGTCCAACATGCACCGGGAACAAGTCTGACTTACTGCCGGCAATGCGAACCAAGCTCCTGCTCCGGTCGTACAGGGACCGGGTAGCCCTTAGCAAAGGGCCCCGAACCCCATACTCCCAGAGCACCCTCCACAAGATGCCGCGAGGGACACAGTCGAATGCCTTCTCCAAATCCACAAAGCACATGTGGATTGGTTGGGCAAACTCCCATGAACCCTCCAGCACCCTGTAGAGGGTATAGAGCTGGTCCAGTGTTCCACGACCAGGACGAAAACCACACTGTTCCTCCTGAATCCGAGGTTCTACTATCGGCCGGATTCTCCTCTCCAGTACCCTGGAATAGACTTTCCCGGGGAGGCTGAGAAGTGTGATCCCCCTATAGTTGGAGCACACCCTCCGGTCCCCCTTCTTAAAAAGAGGGACCACCACCCCGGTCTGCCAGTCCAAAGGTACTGTCCCCGACCGCCACGCGATGCTGCAGAGGCGTGTCAGCCAAGACAGCCCCACAACATCCAGAGACTTGAGGTACTCAGGGCGGATCTCATCCACTCCCGGTGCCTTGCCACCGAGGAGTTTCTTGACTACCTCGGTGACTTCAGCTTGGGTGATGGACGAGTCCGCCTCCGAGTCCTCAGCCTCTGCTTCCTCAATGGAAGACGTGACGGCGGGATTGAGGAGATCCTCGAAGTATTCCTTCCACCGTCCGGTGATATCCCCAGTCGAGGTCAACAGCTGCCCACCTCCACTGTAAACAGCGTTGGTAGGGCACTGCTTCCCCCTCCTGAGGCGCCGGACGGTTTGCCAGAATCTCTTCGAGGCCGACCGATAGTCCTTCTCCATGGCCTCACCGAACTCCTCCCAGGCCCGAGTTTTTGCCTCCCCAACCACCCGGGCTGCAGTCCGCTTGGCCCGTCGGTACCCGTCAGCTGCCTCAGGAGTCCCACAAGCCAGCCAGGCTCGATAGGACTCCTTCTTCAGCTTGACGGCATCCCTTACTTCCGGTGTCCACCACCGGGTTCGGGAGTATGGACGCCGGAAGTAAGGGATGCCGTCAAGCTGAAGAAGGAGTCCTATCTTTAAAATGACTATTTAAATTATGATTGAATTAAAGAGAAAATTTGTGTAATAGTCAAATTTCCCAGATGTGCCCTGGAAGGTCTCTGCTGCCCTATAGCTAATAGCTCCACATAAGCAATATATGAGCTGTGGAAATTCATACCCAGAATAGTGGTGTACAGAGGCTGCCAGAGCATTTCCAGAACCCCCCGGAAGCACTCCCAGAGGGGTCTGAATAGCTTCTTCCCAATCCTCACGCTCCATCAGCCCATTCACCACCTGAGAAAACATTGGGTGCGTGTCAGTGGCAAAGCAGCCAGGAGTTCACTAGGCAATCCCATGGACTCCAGGTTATTAAAGGAATACTATGCAAATAACACTTGAAAAAGGCTACATGTCAACAATAAAAGAAGGTCAAACTATTTAAAATGTTTGGCGGCAGCAATTTACACTAAGTGTAAAAAAAGGTAGATGCTATTTACAGTAAGTGTAAATAGTGGATGGTGCACTCAGTATAAACAGACAATGGCAAAATATTTTGAGACAATTTTAATTTTTAACTCAATTGATAAAGGAATGTGTCTAAAAAGATGCATACCTATTTTTAAAAGCTATTTTAGGCATCTAGACAAACTATGGATGAAAATATAATAGAGATTGTATGTAGGAAGAGCTGTGCAGGTAAACCTCACTGTTAGTGACCAACACTAGAGGCTGTGATCTTTAGGGCCCGTCCACACGGAGACGCGTTTCGCTGTATACGTATAATTTTTTTTATCGTATTGCCGTTTCGTCCACACGGATCCGGCGTTTTCGGAGACTGAAACCGCTATTTTTTGAAACCGGGTCCCAAGGTGGATAAATCTGAAAACGCCGCCCTTGCGTTTTCGTGTGTACGGCCAATCCGTACATTTTGTGAAACGATGATGTCATCACACCAAGTGTCAACTAGTCAGACACCGTTAAGTCGCAGCAACTACATTTATGGTTTTTCATATTGTTCAACAAAGTTCTTGATTAAAAAAGACAAAAGAAAAAAGAAAAAAGAAAAAGAAGCTACTGCCTAATATTATTGTTGTATACAGCCATAGTATACAGCGCGCAAGGTTTATGCGCATGCTTTAAGTCTTCTTCTCCGTTTTTAGTGTAGGTCTGTAGCAGAATTACAGCGCCACATACTGGTCTGGCATGTATACTACATCGTTTTGAGTCGGTTTCAGTGGTTTCGTGTGTACGCAGATATTTCTTGAGACGACGCCGCGTTTACGGAATTTTTTTTTTGAACGGGGAATAAAAAATATCGGATAGGGAAAGCTCTGGCTTCGTGTTGGATGTGGCCTTAGTCTCATTGTTAGGGCACCCACCTCCTGTCCTGGTTGATTCTTTTTCGAATCCCATTTGGAGTTGTGCGAATAGGACCAGTTACACAAACACCAGTCTCAAAAAATTTTTTAAATGACTGCCAATTACCTTTCTCCCTAAATTAAGTCACAATGCTTGGTTAAAAGATTACTTTGTATAAAAATCTGCATTTGTGATACATGACTCTGAGTTTGCTTAGAAAAAGGATTGTATCAATGTGAGCAGGACCAGCTGTGACTTATCTGGGAGAAGGTTCAGCAGTGCCTAACTCTAACTCCACTTGAAAACATAGACCTGCATTCTGCAACAAATACTTTTTAGATTTTATAGACTATTTTAAGTCATTAAGTGAATTGGATACATTAAAATATTGTGTATGGTTTTGGCAGGGAATAGGCTATGTAATACAGATTTTCGGTTTCTGAGATTTTTGGTTTCCATGGGTGGAGCATACATACTTTGATGTTGGTATTACGTGTGATGTATACTTTTTATACAAGATTATGACAGTTATTACAAGGTTATGACATTTTGTTTTTATTTATGGAGAAAAATATACACCTTGGACCAGCCAACACCAAACGTTAGCTTTAGCTAGCAGTCTCTGAATGTATAAAAACATATGACACGTTTTTTTTTTACTAAACTAATGACATTCCTAGTTGTAAAATTTAAAGAGGGGGAAAAATGGCAGAATCTTACTATATATAAACCAAGCGGCAACCTCCCTGTCTCTCTCTTGAAACCAACACGGAAGTGAGTTAAACTGCAATTCATTGACTGGCCGCTTGAGGCTGGCTGCACAAGTGAGTCAAATCTGTACCTCCCCCATGTTAAAATTACCAACTTTACAGCAGAAAAAAAAACATGTTTACAGCCTGGTTCTCTATGTGGCTTTGGTCTAATTTTGCCCTTCATAACAACTGTGAGGGGGGTGAATTTTTTTATAACTCATCCGTTTAGTTGATTAATATTTAAAGTTCTGCATAATTAAGGGTGTGGCCACTTGAGTGACAGGTGGATTGCCGCTGATGTCAATGCTAGCCGTTTGTCTGCTGTTACTAGCCGTCACTTCACCTCAGCAAATGTTAGCTGCTGAACTTGCCATCTCTGCAGTGTTTTGTGCTTTTTTTCGGGATTATTTCATACAATTTAATACACCCATTACTTCGACCACGGCTTAGGATTCCGTCGTTGTCGTCGAGTATCGTTCGAGAGAACAACCAGCGCTGTATTTCAGTTGTTTTCCTCTGTGAACATGCACTAATGGATGTCTGACAATTTCGTTGCTTTTTGGAGTTTTCAGATTTAAAAACGTCAATAAAGGCTCGTTCGTTCTGCTCTCACGGAACAGATAGATTATAATATGCTTATGTAGCTGCTACGGTCAGGTGAAATCCTGCAGGTGTCAGCGCTTTCTCCATCCATGCAATAAATGCACATCCTTGAATGAGCGCGGATTTTCTAGCGCATTTACTTGAACTTCATAGGCAATATATGGTTTAACCCATTTGAGAGGCGGCCAAAATCAGAATTTAAAATGGACTGAATAAGCTCTCTACGAACTTGACGAGCGATGCCGCGCTGACGGACCATAGACTATAAAAAAAAGAGTGACTGACATGTAACGTTATGCACATAAATCACTGTCACACACACTCTTTCAGAGTAATATTAAGTTACTGCATAATACATTTTCAACTAGCAGAATAGTACAGAATCACGATACACAGTCTCACTTGTAGCCATGTCTTTTAACTATTATAATATTTCGAAGGGCAAAAATAGGAACTTTTAATTGGCTTTACATCATCAACTGTCACTTTAGCGCGAGGCCCTGTGCAGTCGCAGACTTGGTACTGTCAGTAGCATTAGCATAACGTTATAGCATTAACTTACCTCCCCAGCCTGAGCTAACTCGATCACGTCGAGCTAGGTGGGCGTGATTTCAGATAGCCAGGCACCTCAGCTCCACCAGAGAATGTCTAATATGGCGAGAAGTTTCACTCTCACTACACTTCCGGCTTTTGAACTGGTTGCAGTTCCACTCTGATTCCATATGAGGGCGCTCACAGGACGAGTGCAGAATGAATGGAGGTCAATGGCGGTATACCCCTCAAAATCCACTTTTCTCAGGATATAATTTTTTGTCTAGTAATTTGAATGTTGTATTCGAAAGGAGATGCAAAGAAATTACACATTGCTGGGTGTTAGATTTTTTAGAGTCACTTATTTGCTTTAAAAAAGTCTTTCAAAATGTCAGTGACGTCAGAATGCTGACGTCATTAGCAGAATGCTAGCGTGTTATGGGCAACAACAACTCAACCTGTAAGAAATCAAAACGACATAAGTACTCGTTCATTCAACTTTCGACCTAAAACCCATGTTGAACTTGCAAAATCTACAATCACATCTGAGATTTCTCAACGGCAATCGGGTGAAAGAGACAAATTTAGCCGTCTAGCCCCATTGACTCCCATTCATTTTGCACTCATGGCAAGCGCCCCCAGTGGAACTCTGGTGGTACTACAACCAAAATTCGGTACAATAGGGCTTAATAGGGAGTGGACAGGCTCTCCGTAGACGGGCTCTGGCTCCACTCACTCCACTCACTCTTTCAATAGAATCTGTCTGCATCCTGCAAGACTTCAAATTACGTCATTTCAAGTTACGCCCACTTCAAGTTACGCCCCTTCAAGTTACGTCATTTCAAGTTACGTCCACTTCAAGTTGCTCACTGTTTTTTTCGACTTAAAGCTGCGCTGCACAGACCGGTCGGTGTATGATATCAAAGTACCGCGAGAGCGATAAGAGCAAACAGACAGTTCTGAATGCTTTTGAATCGCTCTCGCACGAGTTTAACATAAACAGAACAAACAGTGTTTCCCACACATAGACTAATTCGTGGCGGTGCGCCACAGAATCAACACCGGCCGCAACATATTGCGTTTCGTTATAAAAAAAATAAATAAAAAGTACGCTCGCTATTTAAAACACGTAGCGTATTCATTCAGCTGCATTTCCTTTCCCTGCTCTCCCTCCGTCTCTCTTTCACTCACGCGTCTCTCTCACAAGCGATTTTTTGTCTCGCCAAAGCCTTATTTGATCGGTAAATGATGTAGATGACTGCTGCGCTTGCGATAGGAACGAGCAGAGAGAGAGAGAGAGAGCCCCGGTCGCGTCTTCCAACTGTCTGGCTCTCTCTCGCTCCCTCGCGCATATTAATCAAAATCAATTGAGAATTGACACGATGGTAAAAGATCGGAAGACCGAAGTTTCACGTGGAGCATTCGGATATTTTTTTCCTGAATTACCGCTGGGTGTGAATTGTGCTATAAAAAAAACTAAAAAATAAAAAAAACTTTAGGATTATATTATTATTATTATTATTGAAGAATAATGATCTTTGGTCTTATGTATGTCATTGGTAATGCATTGTGTGTCACTGGTGTTACTGTCTTTTTTTTTCTGTCACATTAAATAAAATATCACATGTGACATGACAATTTTACATCCATTTAATTCTGCATACACTCAAAAGTTAAGATTTAAACTAAGGATTGCATCGTTAGGCTACTTGATTTTAACTGGTTTTCAAATATTTTCATCATTATAGCAAATACATGGTTGCACAAATGAACTAACATCATTCAACATACTTTTAACAAACATGATTAAAATAAATAAAACAATTTCCTTATTTGCTGAATTATTATTATTTTTCTGTACCTCTGACTACATGTGCTGAATTTTTTTTTTGAAATAATATTTAATAAAAACCTTTAATATATTGCCAAGCTGTCATTTATGTGTATTCATAAAGTCAAAGGGTAATCTAATAATGTGGTTTAAATGTTAAACTTACGACATTACTAAATGTCTCTATACGAGCTGGCATCTTGCCGACATCTCCTCATTTTGAGTTTGACATATCGTGTGGTTCTGTGTGATTTGGACAACTTCAAGTTACGCCCACTTCAAGTTACGCCATTTTCTGTTATCCGGGAGTGACGCAAGGCCAAGATGGCGACGGCCGGCTCCACCCACTTTAGGCTTCAAAAATGCTCTTCAGAAACCTACGGGTGACGTCACGGACACTACGTCCATATTTTTTTACAGTCTATGATATAAACCTAATTTTACAACAACAAATTATTTTTTACATACAGTGGCCCCAAAAAGTATTTACACACTTTTTTATTTGCACATAAATGTATTTGCATTAAAATATCATTCAAAAGTCTGGAATAGCTTTGATAATAATAATAAATGTTTTATGAGCACCAAATCGGCATATTAGAATGATTTCTGAAGGATCATTTGACACAGATAGTAAAGTAATGGAGCTTTACCATCACATCACAAATATATAATATAATATACAATATATCTTCTAAGAACAACCATACAAACATAATTATTTCATATTTCAGTTGTTACAGGCAGTGATGTATTCAATAAAGGATAACAACTAATGAAAGACCAAATTTTAAAACACTGCAAAGTACGAAGTGAAATCGATGTACATGGTATTTGAAAGTTGATCTACTGTATCCAATCATTACACAGTGAATGCCAGTCATTTAGTCATGGATGACTGCACAAAACACGCTAAAAATATTATAAACTGTTACAAAAAGATAAATTTGTAGTTTATGCATAAGTTTGCTGAAACTACCTTTATGAAACAATCCATTAAATGTCTTGCGATATAAGGAGAGTGAACTAAAACAGTGGTAATAGAAACGTTGTAATGGTCATGAATTTGTACCCGTTGAGGTGTGTTACCTTTCCTGTAGCTCAAACAGTAGAGCATTGGTGCTTGCAATGCCAAGGTCATGGGTTCAATTCCCAGGGAAAGCAATAACTGATAAGAATGTAAAAATGTGTACCTTGAAATGCAATGTTAGTTGCTTTGAATAAAAGTGTCTGCCAAATGAATTGAGGTGTTAATGATGTTGTGAGCCTGGTTTCTCCAAAGTTTTTTTTTCTCCATTCTGTCACCTGATGGAGTTTTGGTTCCTTGCCACTGTTGCCTTGGCTTTTGGCTTGCTTAGTTAGGGACATTTAATATTCAACAATATTATTGATCTGCCTTACTTAAGGTGGACGATGACGCAATTCTCTTCTAGAAACAAACTTTGTTGTATTATTTTCATGTTATCACTGTGAAGCTGCTTTGATACAATCTGTATAGTAAAAAGCGCTATATAAATAAAGGTGACTTGTGTATATCAGAATGCAAAACTGATTTGTTACCATTACATTTCAGCATCTCAGTGATTCAGTGACATTACTATTTATTTTTGTTGTAATTTCAAAATTAAGTGAGGGTGCAAACATGTTGAACCATCATTACATTGCAACATTGATTCAACAACAAAACTATTGATTCTTTAAGTTCATTTCAATCTTTATTCAACAACAGGGATGTAGAATTAACATCACAGTGTTTTGTTGAAATTTCAACAGGGGCTTTCGTACCGGAGGAACATTTCCTAGAACTATTGGCGGAAGTAGCTTTTTGGCATGTTCGCACCGCAGGAACTAGGAAATATTTTGAGATCTAAATTAGCTCCTACTTCAGAGTAGGGGCTGAACCAGCATTATAGAAACTACCAGTGACGTAAGTGTACACTGATTGCCCAAACGCATGTCAAACACCGGTTTGGATCAACCATGTTGGATCATGTTAACTGGGGACATGTGCGTTCACGCAAATATGGCGACAGATTCGTCGTATGCGATATTTCACGGAGTATAGATAAAAAAAAAACACATCTTGTTATTTATAAACATTGATATGAATATTAGACCGTTCCTGAGTATTTTAAGCCGTTTAAAGAAAGTTTACCATGCTTTCCTGTCGTGCTCACAAACCACGGCCATGTTAACATGGGACATTCGTTTCAATGGACAATTAAACTGGTCAACGCATTTAAGTAAAATTGTAAGTAAATCCTTTGAAACAATGGTGTATCATATGCAGATATGTGTTTATAGTGTACTGTCACTAATCACAAACAACAACACCTCGGTTTAGCAACCTCAGTTGCTAAAGTACACAGATTGCAGATTTTCTTTAACATGTAAGTATGGTTAAAATATGATGAATTTTATGTTGCTTCAGTCCTGGTGTATATTGGACATGAAAATCATCAAATAAAAATTAGTTGGCACAAGTCTTGTATTTTTTTAAACTAATTTATACATTAGAGAAAAGCAAATATCAAGTGTATATATATATATATATATATATATATATATATATATATATATATATTGCTCAGTGTAAAAAAAATCAGGTCTGAAGGGGATATGCTCTTGAAATGACCATATGAATGATGAAATAGGCAATGCAAAGGCCTGAAAGTACAGTAACCTAATTTCTTCAATTATCATAACTGTAAAAGATAAGCAGTTAAATTACACTTTAAATATTAATTGAATGTCACTATGTTTTAAACCTAAAAAAAGTATAAATAAACTATGAATATAGCCATAATAACTGCCTATACATTAGCGCTACAATAAATAAATAAACAAACTTTATTTAATGCATTCAAATTTATTTAAAGTATCATTAGTTTCCATTGAAACAAACGGGCATGGCGCGACATGAATTGTTGAATTAGTTCTCGAGGAACTATCCTAGTGGCTAGTTCAGTTCCTAGAACTTAGAACTATCCGGTGTGAAAGCAGAAGTAACTGGGTGCAAAAGTGATGTTGAACCAACACAACTTGCAATTTTAATTCAATGCAATTCGTGTTAATGCATTAATAATTCAACTTAATATTAATATTCAATGAATATTAACATATTCATATTCAAGTTTATTAATATCATTACGTAGATGATTGGAAAACATTACTAGTTTTGGAGACTAAAACCATAGTTTGACTGAAGGTTTCATAAGCTGCTGTTTCAAAGCTCAAAGTCTTTTTTTTTCTCTCTTTGTTTCTAAGTGTTTCTTACATTTCTAAGTGACAGAAATATGAGGTGTTAAAGGGTTAGTTCACCCAAAAATGAAAATTCTGTCAGTAATTACTCACCCTCATGTTGTTCCAACCCCTTAAGACTTTCGTTCATCTTCGGAACACAAATTAAGATATTTTTGATGAAATCTGAGAGTTGGCTCACTCCTTTATAGGCTTCTATGTAATCGATATCTGCCATCCCAGAAAAGCTAGTAAAGACATCGTTAAAATAGTCCAAGTGACTACAGTGGCTCAACCTTAAAGGGATAGTTCACTTTGAAATTAAATTTTGGTATGTTTTAGCTTACCTCAAGGGCATCCAAGATGTAGGTGTCTTTGTTTCCGCAGTAGTTTCAATTTTGATATTTTTAAGTCAAACCGTTCTTGTCTGTCAGTCAAATCCGTCCTTCGGATGAGACGTTAAACCGAGGTCCTGACTCTCTGTGGTCATTAAAAATCCCAGGATGTCTTTCGAAAGAGTAGGGGTGTAACCCCGGCATCCTGGCCAAATTTGCCCCTTGGCCTCTGTCCATCATGGCCTCCTAATCATCCTCATATACTGATTGGCTTCATCACTGTCTCCTCTCCACCAGTAAGCTGGTGTGTGGTGGGCGTTCTGGCGCAATATGGCTGCCGTCGCATCATCCAAGTGGATGCTGCACATTGGTGGTGGTTGAGGAGATTCCCCCCTTCCATGTAAAGCGCTTTGAGTGCCGAGAAAAGCGCTATATAAATGTAATGAATTATTATTATTATTATTATTATATAATGCAGGTCTATGGTCACCACCTCAAAGAGCATGCACAGAGAAGTCCAAATTAAACAATTCCCCATCGTAAGTACACATTGATGGCCTAAGACACGAAACGAGTGGATTGTGTGAGAAAACGAACAGTATTTATATCGTTTTTACCTCTTGTACACTTTCTGGCGCTTGCGCAGACTAAAGGGATAGTTCACTTTGAAATTAAATTTTGGTATGTTTTAGCTTACCTCAAGGGCATCCAAGATGTAGGTGTCTTTTTTTCCGCAGTAGTTTCAATTTTGATATTTTTAGGTCAAACCGTTCTTGTCTGTCAGTCATATAATGCAGGTCGATGGTCACCACCTCAAAGAGCATGCACAGAGTCCAAATTAAAACAATTCCCCATCGTTCAAATTAAACAATTCCCCATCGTAAGTACACATTGATGGCCTAAGACACGAAACGAGCGGTTTGTGTGAGAAAACGAACAGTATTTATATCGTTTTTACCTCTTGTACACAGCCACGTCCAAGTGATCTGAGAGCGCGGGCGGGTATAGATATATACACTAGATGTCGCCTTGGCTACGGTTTCGTTCCAATGAACTGCCGCATCTTGGATGCCCTTGAGGTAAGCTAAAACATACCAAAATTTTATTTCAAAGTGAACTATCCCTTTAGTCTGCGCAAGCGCCGGAAAGTGTAAACTATTCAAAGACTTAAACTATTCATTTTCTTCTGTGTGGGCCTCTGACATGAGTTCACGTAGTGTAACAGCGCAGCCAATAGTGAGCCTACGTTCTGACGTACAGCCCATGTCTTTATTAACTTTTCTGGGATGGCAGATATAGATTACATAGAAGCCTATGAAGGAGTGAGCCAGCTCTCAGATTTCATCAAAAATATCTTAATTTGTGTTCCGAAGATGAACGAAAGTCTTACGGGGTTGGAACAACATGAGGGTGAGTAATTACTGACAGAATTTTCATTCTTGGGTGAACTAACCCTTTAAAATGCTACAATGAAATCAGAATTGCAGTATTTGTCAAACTAACTGCAATATGATTTTTTTTACTAAATTGTACAACATACTAAATGCTACAGCATGTCTGCTAAATACCTCAAATAGTAGGCCATCACCAGACATGATGACCAGAGCATCCCACTGAGACAAGTCTGCCTCCCGCACCAGCTCACGTGCGTGGTTCTGGCGTTCTGGAAAGAAACAAACAAAAGAAACAAATGTATCATGTCATCCTTCTGTTTTCTGACCTACATTCTCATTCTTTTTGATGGCTTTTTATCATCTGGGTGAAGGAGGAAATGTGAGCCAGAAAAAAAAGTATTTTACTACACAGACAGATTAATTATTGTAATTAATTGTATGAGGTACAAGCATGCAGCTTGTAATCTTTGCATTGCTGAATTCCACCAGCAGGAGGCGATATTTACAGTTTTTGTTACTTAGGAATTCAGATCCAGTTTCACTTCCACACAAGCCCAGTTCTTTAAACTAGCACACTCACTGTCCCAGCTGATATCTCGGTCACATAGCAGCCACATTTATGCTCATTTGTTTACATCCTAAAAGGTAATAATCAATTCTACCCAGATTTCCTGTAACAATCACTAGTCTGCGGGAACATACACCTTTATACTGTACTACTGTGCAGTTAACATTGTCCTGCTTATTTTTTATTTTTTATTATTTTTTGGAAGAAGAAAAATAAATGAGCTATTGTTTTCCGACAAGCTTTGAAACAACTAGAGTATGAGCAGCTCCATCTGGTTTTGGCCCCAGGAGGGCATCAGATTCTAAGTAAGACTAAGTAGCCAGGAAAGGAATCAATACCCCTTCATTAATTTAGTCACATCCAATTTGATAATGCAGGAGCTGTAAACTATAGCCTGCAATAAAGCGAAAAAAGAGAGCACGAGAAAGAGAAGCTGGATAAAGACTAAAGAGAGAGATAAAGAAGAGGGTTAGTTTTCAGTAATGGAGGGGCTCAAGTAACCACCTGTACATAATTGGGGAAGGAAAAAAAAAAGTATATAAGATTATAAATATCCTTTTCATTCTCAAAGAGAAAAAAAATCTCAAAAGAGATCCATTTAAAGTCTCTAAAGCATTAGCTTTCCAGACTGTGCTAAATGTTTTAAAAGCAGAATGACCTAATCTGCGCTTTACTAATGTAAATGCATTTGCTCCGTGCTGTCCAGTGTGTTGCAGCTTTGCCACACAGATTTTGAGAGTTGGCCAGCTAAACAAAACAGGTGGTGTGCCAAATAAGTAGACTAATGGGTAATGTGGGAGCAGATGCGAGGTACATTCATATTTCCGAAATAAACAGTTTAAAGTGTGTCCCATGTGTTTTATTTTGTGATATGAGAATATAGTTTTGTCTCTTAAGATGTATTTTTTTCTAAGCCAGTGTCAAAGATGAATTTCTGTTCAGGAAATCTAAACAGACAATAAAGTTAAGTCAAAGTCAAAGTATTGGTGTATTTCTCTGGCACGTGTAGCATAGTAAACCTATGTCTACACCGAAGAAAGTTTGTTTGATGAGGAAGAGATGAAATGCAGTTACAATAAACGCTTTATGAATCGGTACAACTGTGGCAGCGGGTGACTATTATTCTGTTGTGCGAAACTGAGGAACAACTGATGATGGCACGGTTTGATGTTTGGTTGCCCAATCAGTAGAAAGGGGCGTTTATTAATTCCCACCCACATGTAGAGATCGAATAATTAAGCTGTTTATTAATTTTGGTTTTATTGTGTTTCCATTTGGTGAATTAGAACAAAGTGTAATGAAAACGAAAATATAAAAGATTCGATTTTTATATTCATGAGAAGTCGAATAAGTGATGAATGAACGTTTTCCCGTTTTGAAGACAAAAACGAGAAAACAAATTATCCGAAGGAACACGGACCGGACCTGTACGTTATCTGTGTATCATTCGTCCATTAATTTTTGGATTTAATATTTAAAGTACAAAAATGAGTTAACAGCGCCTTTTTCATTTTTCATAAAAAAAGCTTAAAATAAAATTTCAGCTTCTTTTCTCAAAGCTTTGATTTTTCAGCTTGATTAAAGGGTAACTAAACCCTAAAACAACTTTTTTTAGTTAATGATTTGTAAGACTGGGGCTTTATTAGTGCTGTTTATTGATTCGAGTCATTTTTTTGACATTTGGGTTTTAAAGTGTTTTAATTCTACAATATATGATGTAAAAACGTCTGAGTGCTGCCCTCTTCAGGTTGAACGGTGGCTACTGCAGTTGAATTTTCCTATTGGATGTTGTGGTACTGCGTGACGTAAGCAGGTGCTGCGTGGTACCAGCTCACCACGCCTTTGGTACGGGCTCACCACGCCCTTGGCAGCCCCTGGTATAAAAACATCTTGTTTAGTCAAAACCACTGTAGCGAGTCAGGAGTTGGAATTGCGAGTATTGAAAACGATCAGGATAGCGTATATTAGCATCTAGTAAGCATGGCATATGCATTTTAATGTTTCTTCTTTTAGTCTTATAAATTGCAAAAATCTAATTTTTATAATAATGATCATTGATGTGCATTTGACTCGGAAGATGGCTTAACAACATACACTGCCGGATGGCGGGTTTAAACAAATCTGATTACACCGTAACGTAGAGCACGCAGACGTTGGTATCGCGGATCTTATTTTGTTCACAATGACAATTAAATGCAGTAGCATTCAAAGATCTGCCTCTGCTTAAAAACACTGATTGAACCAACTCCGCTGAGAACTAATAGGCTTGTCTGTTGTAGTCCATAGAGTATACCCCCGCTTTCACAGATAAGGCTTAAGCTAGTCCCAGACTAAAATGCATGTTTTAACTGAAAGCAACTTGCACTGAGATATCTTAAATTAAGTCAGATAGAGACTTGAGATCTTTTGTCTCAAGATGCACACCAGTAATGTTTTTTTTTTGTTTTTTTTTGGCACGTTTATAAAAGCTACTTACATGTCCTAATTGAACTAAAGCCTAATCTTGGCTAAGCCCTGTCTGTGAAACCAGGCCATTGTGTTCCAGTTAATTTGTTTCACCACTCTACAGGCAGGACCAACCTACGGTCGTAAGTTGACAATACATCGACCATACCATGAAATGCACAAATAAAATGCAGAAATCAAATTTCACATTTTTGTAAAACGGAAAAAAAGTTGTCAATTATTTGATTTTCAATTAAATAAGCATTGTATATAAGAAAAATAAGTTTATATGTGAATATTTTTTCACCAGTCTAAAAACGAATAAAGAAGAAAGCATATTTTTCGTTTTTAAATTACGAGTTAAAAAAGGAAAAAGGAATGGACGCAAAAGTACACAGACCGAAAACCAGTAAAATCAAATTTTTTTCCATATTAATTTGTGAATATTTTAAATGTTTAATAAAGGGGCAAAAAGACAAACAAAAATCTGAAAATACATCAATATTAATTTTTTTGCGCAGGATTTGGTGTGTACAGTTCAAATTCAATTTTTGGTGTTCAACTTTGCGTTTTAAAAATACAACAAACAGTTCATTTTTCGTTTTTCAATTACGGGTTAAAAAAGGAAAAAGGAATGGAGGCAAAAGTACACGGACCATTTTATTTTATTAGCGAGCATTTTTTTAAGTTCAGATTTAGTAAAATTATTGAATTTAATTAAAAAGTCTAATAATAATACAATTGTACAAACAATTTATTCAAAAAATAAATGAATAATAATAAAAAATCGGTTTTCAGCCAAGTGAATCCAGAATTTTCGGTTTTGGTTTCAGCCCAGAATTTTCATTTCAGTGCAACCCTAGTAAAAATATTATGATGCATTTTTTTTTCATAACATACTATACACCAAAAATTATGAAATGTAAAGAGGTTTCTTTTTATACCAAGAAAGATGGGGATTTGAAGACATTAACGCAGTGATACATCATCTTTTGGATATCAGCATTTGAAGTTACCCTAACATAACTAAACAATCATAACTAGGCTAGTATAACATTGGGACATGCATAAAACACAGGAGAAATACTAAATACACTGAGACAGTTTGTGGAGTTAATGTCCTTGTGTATTGGAAGTTTGTCTCTAGTCTTTGACCACATGGCTAGTGCCGTCTGGTCTCCTGTGCTGTCTTTGCGATTTCCAGACACCGTCTCTGCTAAAATCATTCAGGGGAGCAGAGGGGATAACGGTCTTTGAAGAGAACTGGTTTAGCTACTCTTTGGGGCCAGTGACTTAATTTGTACAAAAGGGGAGTGGGGGAAGGTTTTATGATGTCTAGAACATTTTGATTACGTCCATTCGTTACAATGATGGTACAGGCAGTATACAGAAGAATGGATGAGTTGAAAAAGGACGTTTCAGGGCCACCCACTCATGCAAAACAAATATTAAAGCATAAACAAATTTTTTACTTTTGAACAAAAAAATATGAAAAATCTAGCTTTCTTAAACTAAACGAAAAAACAAAAATCAAACCGTTTCTCATTTCTCTTTATTGCTCTTTAAAGGGATAGTTCACCCAAAAATTTAAATTACCCCATGATTTACACACCCTCAACCCATTCTACTTCTTTCAGACGAATACAATCAGAGTTATATTAAAAAATGTCCTGGCTCTTACCAAGCTTTATAATGGCAGTGAATGGCTGTTTCTGTTTTGAAGTCCATAAAAGTGCATCCATCCATGATAAAAAGTAATCCACATGGCTCTGGGGGGTTAATAAAGGCCTTCTGAAGTGAAGCGATTTGTTTGTGCAAGAAAAATATCCATATTTAAAACTTTATCGACTAAAATAACTAGCTTTCGGCAGACGGCCTACGCAAGTCGACTTACACCAAAAGAGTAACACTTGATGATGTATGACGTAGGATGTAGGAGTAGTGTAAGCTTTGACGCCTCTCGAGGTTCAAACAAACAGGGCTGGGCAACAAACTCAAGCTCCTCCGACATTTCTCTTTAAAAGTTCTCGTTTTAGACTTCCAATTCGTGACTGGTGTTTTGTTTTGCTCTGCGCTTCCGCGTTCGTCAATGCGTCAGGTCAAGGGTTACTCTTTTGTCGTAAATTGATGCGTACGGCCTTCTGTCGGAAGCTAGTTATTTTAGTTGATAAGTTTTAAATATGGATATTTTTCTTACACAAACGCATCACTTCGCTTCAGAAGGCCTTTATTAAACCCCCCGCCAGATTGTATTCGTCTGAAAGAAGAATGTCATATAGGATGGCTTCAGGGTGAGTAAATCATGGGGTAATTTTCATTTTTGGTTTACATTTACTATACCTTTAAGTAACATCAAATTACCAGAATGTAAACGGACCACCCGGACTACATACTTTATTTTTTGTGCTCATTATTTTGTACTAATGGTAAGTGCACTCACCTGTTATAATGTGTTGTATCCCAGCTTCCTGTAGCATGCGTCGTACATTCCTAGAAAAAAGAGCATGAGCCTGTCGTTTACCGCTGTGAGGATTCAACAGAATCAGGAACTTTAAAGGCCTCTTCACCTCTACTTGAATTGCTCCTGGAAAATGGATTATATTTATTACCATAGACAAAGACACATCATATCAAAAGTATGCTAAAGCATGCAAAAAAAAAAAAAAAAAAAAAAAATATATATATATATATATAATAAAAATGTCCAGTCAATAAAGACTTTCTAACAATTAATTTGTTATTCTTTAAACCAGTGGTTCTCAATGTCACACACTCATCAAACTTACATTTTGTAAGGTTAAACAATGATCTACTGTTAAACCCACACTAACACCAGAAATTTCTGTTCAAAAGCTTAGCTTGTTTCTGTTTTTCTCCAAATACCGAAGATATTGTTTTGCTATACAATTACTTTCGGTCATTTTACCACTCTCTGTGTTTACTAGAGAAGCAACAGGCTTTCTATTTATATCTCTCTGTGTGTGTGTATCTAGAGGAGGGTATAGATTCCAAAGGAAGGGGCTGCTTCACTCTCCCTTCTCACTCGAGGAACTCGAAGAAAAGAAAAAGAAAAGTTAAAAACAAAGGTAACCCTTATAGCCTTCAGTTGTCTTTTTTTAATTTTATTTCTTAATAGTTTAACTCTGATCAGTTTTTTTTTCACTTTTTTTATAGTTTATATCAGATTAATTTCTTTGGTTTTTCTTTTTTCTTTAAGTTTAACTCAGATCAGTCTCCTCCTCAAATATTGAATAGCTTCATTGTCAAAATCAGAATGCACGCGATTCTAGCTATAGTTTCAACAGCACCTTTTATACTTGTATTACTTAAAGGGATAGTTCACTTTGAAATTCATTTTTGGTATGTTTTAGCTTACCTCAAGGGCATCCAAGATGTAGGTGTCTTTTTTTCCGCAGTAGTTTCAATTTTGATATTTTTAGGTCAAACCGTTCTTGTCTGTCAGTCATATAATGCAGGTCTATGGGCACCACCTCAAAGAGCATGCACAGAGTCCAAATTAAAACAATTCCCCGTCGTCCAAATTAAACAATTCCCCATCGTAAGTACACATTGATGGCCTAAGACACGAAACGAGCGGTTTGTGTGAGAAAACGAACAGTATTTATATCGTTTTTACCTCTTATACACAGCCATGTCCAAGTGATCTGATCTGACGTGTACGCAGACTGGTGCATAGATATATACACTAGATGTCGCCTTGTCTACGGCAGTTCATTGGAACGAATGTCTTTAAGGCGACATCTAGTGTATATATCTATGCACCAGTCTGCGTACACGTCAGATCAGATCACTTGGACATGGCTGTGTATAAGAGGTAAAAACGATATAAATACTGTTCGTTTTCTCACACAAACCGCTCGTTTCGTGTCTTAGGCCATCAATGTGTACTTACGATGGGGAATTGTTTAATTTGGACGACGGGGAATTGTTTTAATTTGAACTCTGTGCATGCTCTTTGAAGTGGTGACCATAGACCTGCATTATATGACTGAACAGACTGATCTCATGAAATGGCGTATTTATGACACGCCAATTCGTATTTCCATTTTTGGCGTGCTATCAACACGCATAATCGCTTTTCAGCGTGTTTATCAACGCCGTTGACTTAACATTACATTACTGTATATATGACTTACCCCAACTCCGTCCCTAAACCTACCCTTCACTGGGGTTAATACCATTTATGAGTCTTCCCCTACCATCCTAGGAAAAAAAATATGCTCCCCAGATGTAGATATACATTTTGCTCCGTTTCGCTCGGACATTTAACGGCGTACACATACGCACGAAATCACTCTGACATTTAACGGCGTAGACATACACGCGGAAGATGACGGTTCGTTTCGGCGTGAACATACACGCGGATAGCTCAAAATGCGTATAGATAACACGCCACTTGACTTGAAAGTGGCGTGTATGTTTACGCAAAGTCATGATGTCATGTTGGACTGACAGACAAGAACGGTTTGACCTAAAAATATCAAAATTGAAACTACTGCGGAAAAAAAGACACCTACATCTTGGATGCCCTTGAGGTAAGCTAAAACATACCAAAAATCAATTTCAAAGTGAACTATCCCTTTAAGCGTGTTAAAATGTCTTCGAGTTTATTCTGCCCTTTTTCTCTGCAGACTCGCCACTTTTAACCGCTTTGGTCAATCAAGTATCGCTTATGTCACACTTCCTCGTCTCCTTCTGAAAATGAATCTTCAGTGTGTTGGACATATTTTAGAGTTTACTCTGCCCTTTTTGCAGTCTCGCCATATTCCAACCACCTCCCAGTCATGATCAAGCTAATTGCTAAATCGCCTTAAAGCTAATTCTCCCAATATTTGACTAAATGGTCTTCTTTCTAAAAATAAAGATCCACTTTTCCGAGCAACTTAAATAAGCCAAATTAAATTGAATTACTTTTTTTTTTTACTTTGCCAGCCACATATATTCATTGGCAACAACAACTGGTACTTTAAATAACAGTTATTTTAAGCAGTTTCAGTCATTGTCACTAATCATCAGGCAGACTTAAAACTATTTTAGAAAGAAAATAAGTCTTACCTGAGATGATTGAGACAATTGTCTGAAGATGCATCCTGTTTGTGACGCCAAATTGTAGATTTGAAAATCATGCTTTCCCCCATTATTGTTAAATCACGGAAGCTACACCAGATATTTTGCCAAGAGATTTCTTATTTCTTATTTTTAAACATGTATCAGACATAGGAGAGAAACAAGCATAGAAGAATAAGGCTACATGAGGAGTGGTCTTCATTCCAGATTTCTCTGTTCCCCATATCTCTATCCTCTCACCCCATCATGCCAGCTGTAAATGGTTTCTCTGTGTTTCTCCTCCCTCACCCCCTCATGTCTTTGTTTCTCCTTCCTCTCACCCCGTCATGCCTTTTGTTTCTCTTTCCTCTCACCCAGTCATGCCTCTATGTTTCTCTGTGGTGGTACAAGTCAAGTCATCTTCATTTATATAGCACTTTTAACAATGTAGATTGTTCCAAAGCGGCTTTACAGTGATAATAGGAAATTAAAGTAACAGAGATTATTTTGGCTATAGCAGCTTTAGAATAAAGTTATTGTCCAGCTAAAGTTAGTTTTGATTGATTCACTTCTGTTGCAACGATCATTAGTTATTAACACGACACCGTTTTAACAGAAAGCTCTTAAGTTCTTTCTGCGCAAACTTCAAAAACGCGAGCCTGTGAGAACGCTGATGGCGTGCACATGTGTATTACGAGTTTAGTCTATAGGTATGCGCGTTTGAATATATGTGCGCAGGCGTGTAGTCCTTCCCTACAAAGGACTTAAGGTACAGTAAGATTGAGCTTATATACACCACTGAGCGACTTTGAACTTCCTTGTAAGGTAGAAAAACATGTTGCTTATGTTTAAAAATGAAACGTATACCTCATGCTTACACATGGTACAATCCACTTTCCACATTAAGAAATTATCCTTCGGTGAATACATACGTGGTACATTTGCATCAGTTGAAAAACATTCCTTTCCTTGTAAAGAACATGCCAACTGTACACATTTGAAGTATCATCATCATTGGAACATCTCTGCTCAGTGAACGTTACATTGCACACATACTTATATGCAAAATATAGCTCATCCCAAATCTCTCATCAGCACACATGTACAACATACTCTGACTTCACAAAATACATTATGACATTAGGTAACACTTTATTTTGATAGTCCGTTTGTTGAGACTTTACTAGTTATTAGTAGCCATTCAGTAGCTTGTCAACAGTGCATCAGTTGACATTCAACAACACTGTTTCAACAGACAAGTAACATACGTTCAACTGACTGCCTATAGACTATAAGGTACAATTCAAGTGTTAATCTACAGATTTTACGAAAAAGTGCCTGTTGACTGTCAATGTTATTTTGCAACAGGTTATTAACCAATTGTCGACTAACTTTCAATTGTCAACTAACTTTCTGTAGATTTCTGGACAAGCGGGCAGCATACTAGAGGCACGCAGCTCGCAAGTGGTTTTCTCTAGAATACACTGTTCTCCCGTTATTGCAGCGTTGTATTTTAGTCCAGGTAAGGCCATCTTCGATTCTCTTTTTATTTTTCTCATTTTAACTTAACATAATTCTGTATTTCAGTTAGACGCATTGGCACTTTAGAGAAATAGCCGCGAGTGAAACAAATTTAAATTTTTATAGCAATCTAATTTGCACGTAACTTAAAGGTATAGCGGAGGATGTTTTACTTCCTGGTGGGTAGTCTAAACTATTGGTCCTCCTAATTGTCAATCATTCTGGTGAATCAATCAAACTTTTCAAAAAGTGGAGAGGGCGGGTCTTATCTAAAATTTGGAAAGATCCTCTGCTATACCTTTAAGCCCTTGCTCCTAAGCACTTTCGATTTGACACATTCACGCGTTATTGACTTAATTGGCAGAACGAAACAGCATCTGTAAGAATTGTAAGAATTGATAGATATAAATAGAAGAGCTTCAGATCACTTCATTAGGACAAGCGGGCAGCATACTAGAGGCACGCAGCTCGCAAGTGGTTTTCTCTAGAATACACTGTTCTCCCGTTATTGCAGCGTTGTATTTTAGTCCAGGTAAGGCCATCTTCGATTCTCTTTTTATTTTTCTCATTTTAACTTAACATAATTCTGTATTTCAGTTAGACGCATTGGCACTTTAGAGAAATAGCCGCGAGTGAAACAAATTTAAATTTTTATAGCAATCTAATTTGCACGTAACTTAAGCCCTTGCTCCTAAGCATTTTCGATTTGACACATTCACGCGTTATTGACTTAATTGGCAGAACGAAACAGCATCTGTAAGAATTGTAAGAATTGATAGATATAAATAGAAGAGCTTCAGATCACTTCATTAGGACAAGCGGGCAGCATACTAGAGGCACGCAGCTCGCAAGTGGTTTTCTCTAGAATACACTGTTCTCCCGTTATTGCAGCGTTGTATTTAGTCCAGGTAAGGCCATCTTCGATTCTCTTTTTATTTTTCTCATTTTAACTTAACATAATTCTGTATTTCAGTTAGACGCATTGGCACTTTAGAGAAATAGCCGCGAGTGAAACAAATTTAAATTTTTATAGCAATCTAATTTGCACGTAACTTAAGCCCTTGCTCCTAAGCACTTTCGATTTGACACATTCACGCGTTATTGACTTAATTGGCAGAACGAAACAGCTGTACTCACTCAAGCGGTGAGAGCATTATCTGTATATCTGTGTAATTTGCACGCTGTCGCGGAAGCGTCAGCGGAAGCGTTCAGCCTCCTCGTGTTAAGACCGACTCGGGTAAAGACCAGCGACTCTACCTGCGCGACTCCACCGAGCAAGGACACCAGAAAGGCACTTGCGTATCTCCTCTTCCCCTTTTTCTTCCCTCTACTTATCTTATTGTTCACCTTCATCAACATGTGCTTTCAATACATTCCTGTTATCTCTCGGCAACGTCCTTTCATCACGCGCAATAGGCAGCGCAATACTGCCAATCTGCGTCCCATCCTTACATCCTCACTTACTCCTCTCTCTCTTTCCGTGGGTCTATGGAATTGTCAGTCAGCAGTCAATAAAGCTGACTTCATTCCAGCCTTTGCATCTCATTCTACTCTTAGCATCTTGGGCCTGACTGAGACCTGGATTCGTCCAGAAGACTCAGCAACCCCTGCTGCTCTCTCTAGCAATTTTTCCTTCTCCCACTCCCCTCGCCAGTCTGGGAGAGGTGGGGGTACAGGGCTTCTCGTTTCTAACAATTGCAAATACTCCGCGCTCTCTTCTCTATGCAACAACAACTCATTTGAATATCATGCTATTACACTTACAACTCCCATTAAGATCCATTTTGTAGTCATTTATCGCCCCCCAGGTCAGCTGGGTAACTTTGTAGATGAGCTGGATGTGCTGCTGTCCACTTTCCCTGAGGACGGCACCCCACTTCTAGTCTTCGGTGACTTCAACATTCATCTCGAAAAGCCACATGCAACAGACTTCACCTCTCTCCTAGCCTCTTTCGATCTCAAACGACTCATCACCGCAGGTACTCACAAATCAGGCAACCAACTGGACCTGGTTTACACACGCAGCTGCACCACAGACAACATCTTGGTGAGACCTCTCCACGTTTTAGATCATTTCCTCATTACTTTCAGTCTACAACTCTCTACCCCTGCACCACCACCCCCACCACCAGTCATTTTCAGACGAAACCTGCGCTCACTTTCCCCCTCCCATCTTTCCTCTGCCGTGTCATCCTCTCTTCCCCCACCCTCACAATTCTCATCTCTGGATGTGAATACCGCAACGGACACCTTATGCTCCACTCTAATCTCTTCTCTAGACATTATCTGCCCTCTCTCCTCCAGGCCAGCACGCGCTACTCCCTCTAACCCCTGGTTATCTGAGGTTCTTCGGGAACACCGGACCGAACTCAGGGCAGCGGAGAGGAAATGGCACAAATCAAAAGACGCATCTGACCTGAGTATGTATCAATCTCTCCTCTCTTCCTTTTCTGTTGATGTTCATGCTGCAAAATCTTCATACTTCCACAACAAGATCAACAGCTCCTCCAACACACGATTACTCTTCAAGACATTCAACTCTCTCCTCTGTCCACCTCCACCACCACCCGCCTCCTCCTTAACTGCTGACGATTTTGCGAACTTCTTCACCACCAAAACAACAGCTATCAGCAGTCAGTTCTCAGCTCCACACACACAGGAACCCAGACCGACCCCTTCCATAGCCAATATCCCTCTGTCCTCCTTTTCTTCACTAACCGAGGAAGAAGTATCTACACTTCTCCTCTCCAGTCACCCTACCACCTGCCCTCTTGACCCCATCCCCTCACACCTTCTACAAGCCATCTCTCCCACACTTCTACCATCACTCACACACATCATCAATTCATCCCTCCATACTGGCACCTTCCCTACAGCATTCAAGCAGGCTCGGGTTACTCCACTGCTCAAAAAACCAACGCTAAACACATCATTTGTAGAGAATTACAGACCTATCTCTCTCCTACCATTCATTGCGAAGACACTTGAAAGAGCTGTCTTCAACCAACTAACATCCTTCTTGTCTCTAAACAACCAGCTGGATGTCAACCAATCTGGCTTCAAGAAAGGGCATTCAACTGAGACTGCATTACTGTCGGTCACAGAAGCCCTACGGATCGCAAAAGCTGCTTCCAAATCTTCAGTCCTCATTCTCCTGGATCTGTCTGCTGCCTTCGACACTGTGAATCATCAGATCCTTCTGTCCACCCTCTCATCACTGGGCATCACAGGAACTTCACTCCACTGGTTTGAGTCCTATCTCACAGGTAGGTCCTTCAAGGTCGCATGGAGAGGTGAGGTATCCAGAGCACATCAGCTGACCACAGGTGTTCCCCAGGGTTCAGTTCTTGGTCCCCTCCTCTTCTCCATCTACACCACATCACTGGGACACATCATACAGGCACACGGTTTTTCCTACCACTGCTATGCTGATGACACGCAGCTCTTCCTCTCATTTCAACCAGATGATCCCACAGTAGCTGCACGGGTCTCAAGCTGTCTGGCGGACATCTCCACATGGATGAAGGAACATCACCTGCAGCTCAACCTGGCAAAGACTGAGCTTCTCGTCCTCCCTGCCAATCCGTCTCTACAGCACGACTTCACCATCCAGCTAGAGTCATCATTAATCACCCCATCAAGATCGGTCAGAAATCTTGGAGTAACGTTTGATGACCAGCTGACCTTCACTGATCACATTTCAAAGACAGCTCGATCATGCAGGTTTGCACTGCACAACATCAGGAAGATCAGGCCTTTCCTAACTGAGCATGCAACGCAACTTATCGTCCAGGCCCTGGTCATCTCTAGGCTCGACTACTGCAATGCTCTTCTGGCTGGACTTCCAGCATGTGCGACCAAACCCCTACAGATGATCCAGAATGCTGCAGCTCGTCTTGTCTTCAACGAGCCCAAGAGGGCCCACGTCACTCCTCTGTTCACCTCTCTGCACTGGCTACCTCTCGCTGCTCGCATCAAGTTCAAGGCACTGACGCTTGCTTACAGATCCATCACAGGCTCAGCTCCCTCCTACTTTCACTCACTCCTACGAGTCTACATCCCTACCAGACACCTACGATCGGTCAACGAGCGACGTCTCGTGGTTCCATCACAGAAAGCCACAAAATCACTTTCCAGAACATTCTCATTCACAGTTCCATGCTGGTGGAACGCTCTCCCCACCCTCATCCGGAATGCAGAATCCCTGACAACATTCAAAAGACAGCTGAAAACCCATCTCTTCCGTGAGCACTTAACCTTATAAAAAAAAAATAAAAATAAAAAAATAAAATAAAAATCCTTTCCCTTTGAAACATCACTTATCAGGCTTATGCTACTCTGAATAATACCTGAACTTCGTATTTTGAGCACTTCTTGCGTTGTTGTTGTTTTTGCCTCTTTATGATGACTCGCTGAATTTTTGTCCTAATTTGTAAGTCGCTTTGGATAAAGGCGTCTGCTAAATGACTAAATGTAAATGTAAATGTAAATGTAGATTGAGTACCAACAACTCAAGATCAATCTGTCAGTTAAAAGTCAACAGTCATGTCAGCATATGAAGTATATGATACTGTATATCCTACTCAAGGGGTCTCATATGCATCAAATTAATGATTATTTTAGCTGATTTAAAACTGTTTTTAAAAAAGTGTTAACCATTTGTAGATAATCTGTTGATAGTCAACTAAAGATTAGATCTGTTGCTTGTCAACAAATAAATTGTTTATGATCAGTAGACTATTAATAGACATTATCCACTAAGTGTTAGTAGATACATTTTAGGACTATCTAATAAAAGTGAAAAACAGTTTATATCAGTAGAAAGTCTATAACCTATCAACAGATTGAAAACATACTTTTTTGTACGTTTGGATAGATGCTGAAACGTATGATACAGACATGTCTGCAACGTAGAATTATTACGAATTCACAGCTACAAAACGTTTACGAATCATAAAGATATCTGTATCATTTCCCTTATACTGTTTTATAGATAAATGTAAGTTCCCTTAACCCTACTCCCAAACCTAAATATAAATTACTCATTTTATACAGAATAAAACACTTTATGGACAGAGATGTGTAGGGAAATGCCAGTTTTATTAATAGCATTAAAATATATTTTGAGTCACTAACATTAATCCTACTCCTGCCCCTAAACCTACCCATAACCATTTCTTAAAACTATGCAGGCTAAAATTATGAAGAAAACAACAGATGTGTAATCATAATAATTTATTGCGAAAATGTAAATCGGTACCAAAAGTCACTCAAATGACGATGTGTTGCAGTCCTCTCTGGCAGTATATAATAGTTTTGTATAAGGGACAGAGCAGAATTTAAGTTATTAATCCATGAAAATGTTAACCCAGCTTCCCTCTGCGTGAAGACGGCGCGCACGCGCGCGCTTCTGCATTTCAATGTTGTTTCAACTGAAACACGGCATGCTGCAATCTGTGACGAAGCAGGCGAGAGCCAATGAGCGTTTTATATCACTGCCGTAAAACATGTCGTAACGCTTCTTGAGGGCGCAATTTTTGAATTTAAATTCATCACGAGCGCGGGATTTGACATTTACGGTCGCTGCTGAGAATGGAGATGGAGATCGCTGGATGTGGATGAAGGGCTGAATTTGGATCTGTTTCTTGCTTGCGTATGGATTATAAAGATTTGGATTACATCTAACGTTACGTTAGCTAATAAAAATTATGTATTTTGTTAATTTATATTGTGTTTTGGTGTATTATGGTTCTATAGGAGAAAACGCCTTTTGTGTCTCACCGTAACGTTAAATAAACTAAATGTTACAAAATGGTTAAACGATTAAAGAAGGTATTGTTAAGGGTTTAAACTATAGTCTTGTCTGTTAATCCTCCGAAGCGAGTTTGCAGCAGGAACTGAGATTATTTCTTAAATGAGTAACTGTTATAACGTTAAACTGCATTAAATAAATGTGATTTTCTGTAAAACTTACTGTCATGAAAGGCTAAATGTATTAATTAATAATTATTGTTATTTGTTGTTTATAACTTTTGATCTTGGCCTCGGGCATTTTAAATGATGTAGACTATTGAGAGTTTTCTCATTTGGAATGCTCAATATAATTTTTTTTCACATAATCAGATGGTTCAGATGTGATCGTGATGTCCTAGTAAATAATGGGTTGTATTATTTTTTTTATTTAATAAAAGTGTTTTTTTTTTTTTTTTTTCTCTGATGTGCTGGTCATAGTGTTTGTTCTACTTCAGTCAGGTTAGGTATGCAATCTGTTGATAGGTTATAGACTTTCTACTGATATAAACTCTTTTTCACTTTAATTAGATAGTCCTAAAATATATCTACTAACGCTTAGTTGAGAATGTCTATTAATAGTCTACTGATCATAAACAATTTCTTTGTTGACAAGCAACAAATAAGCAACAGATCTAATCTTTAGTTGACTATCAACAGATTATCTACAAATGGTTAACACTTTTTTAAAAACAGTTTTAAATCAGCTAAAATAATCATTAATTTGATGCATATGAGACCCCTTGAGTAGGATATACAGTATCATATACTTCATATGCTGACATGACTGTTGACATTTAACTGACAGATTGATCTTGAGTTGTTGGTACTCAATCTACAGAAAGTTAGTCGCCAATTGGTTAATAACCTGTTGCAAAATAACATTGACAGTCAACAGGCACTTTTTCGTAAAATCTGTAGATTAACACTTGAATTGTACCTTATAGTCTATAGGCAGTCAGTTGAACGTATGTTACTTGTCTGTTGAAACAGTGTTGTTGAATGTCAACTGATGCACTGTTGACAAGCTACTGAATGGCTACTAATAACTAGTATAGTCTCAACGAACGGACTATCAAAATAAAGTGTTACCTGACATTATTATGACAATTAATAAAGAAAAATAATACAAAAAAATAACATTAAACAGTAGATTTTTAGTCTTCACCGATTATGTCTCATTTGTTTCCATAGTTATGTACTGCTTTCAGCTGTGTCTAGTTTAGTTGCCTTGTTTGCTGGGTCTACCCTGCCCACCCAATCAGAATTTAGGCACAGATAGTGTTTATCAGTTTTTTTATGATTTGTGCATTGATTACAAACAATCTGAGGTGGGCTGTGAGCTGTTTGATAAAGGAATGTAGAAATTCCGGTAGACTATTTTTCTTTTCTTAGCTGAAAGTAACGGAATAGAAAGAAATATTTGCATCAAGGTGCGAATTACGGGGAGTTGTAAATTACATAGAAATATTGGGACTGTCCAATTGGGACAACGTTAACGTGTTAACATACAGTGCGGAGAACAAGTATTTGATACACTGTCGATTTTGCAGGTTTTCCTTCTTACAAAGCATGTAGAGGTCTGCAATTTTTATCATAGATACACTTCAACTGTGAGAGATGGAATCTAAAACAAAATCCAGAAAATCACATTGTATGATTTTTAAATAATTAATTAGCATTTTATTGCATGACATAAGTATTTGATCACCTACCAACCAGTAAGAATTCCGGTTCTCACAGACCTGTTAGTTTTTCTTTAAGAAGCCCTCCTGTTCTCCACTCCTTACCTGTATTAACTGCACCTGTTTGAACTTGTTACCTGTATAAAAGACACCTGTCCACACACTCAATCAAACAAACAGACTCCAACCTCTCCACAATGGCCAAGACCAGAGAGCTGTGTAAGTACATCAGGGATAAAATTGTAGACCTGCACAAGGCTGGGATGGGCTACAGGACAATAGGCAAGCAGCTTGGTGAGAAGGCAACAACTGTTGGCGCAATTATTAGAAAATGGAAGAAGTTCAAGATGACGGTCAATCTCCCTCGGTCTGGGGCACCATGCAAGATCTCACCTCGTGGGGCATCAATGATCATGAGGAAGGTGAGGGATCAGCCCAGAACTACACGGCAGGACCTGGTTGATGACCTGAAGAAAGCTGGGACCACAGTCTCAAAGAAAAACATTAGTAACACACTACGCCGTCATGGATTAAAATCCTGCAGCGCACGCAAGGTCCCCCTGCTCAAGCCAGCGCATGTCCAGGCCCATCTGAAGTTTGCCAATGACCATCTGGATGATCCAGAGGAGGAATGGGAGAAGGTCATGTGGTCTGATGAGACAAAAATAGAGCTTTTTGGTCTAAACTCCACTCGCCGTGTTTGGAGGAAGAAGAAGGATGAGTACAACCCCAAGAACACCATCCCAACCATGAAGCATGGAGGTGGAAACATCATTCTTTGGGGATGCTTTTCTGCAAAGGGGACAGGACGACTGCACCGTATTGAAGGGAGGAAGGATGGGGCCATGTATCGCGAGATCTTGGCCAACAACCTCCTTCCCTCAGTAAGAGCATTGAAGATGGGTCGTGGCTGGGTCTTCCAGCATGACAACAAGCCGAAACACACAGCCAGGGCAACTAAGGAGTGGCTCCGTAAGAAGCATCTCAAGGTCCTGGAGTGGCCTAGCCAGTCTCCAGACCTGAACCCAATAGAAAATCTTTTGAGGGAGCTGAAAGTCCGTATTGCCCAGCAACAGCCCTGAAATCTGGAGAAGGTCTGTATGGAGAAGTGGGCCAAAATCCCTGCTGCAGTGTGTGCAAACCTGGTCAATAACTACAGGAAATGTATGATCTCTGTAATTGCAAACAAAGGTTTCTGTACCAAATATTAAGTTCTGCTTTTCTGATGTATAAAATACTTATGTCATGCAATAAAATGCAAATTAATTACTTCAAAAAATCATACAATGTGATTTTCTGGATTTTTGTTTTAGATTCCGTCACTCACAGTTGAAGAGTACCTATGCTAAAAATTACAGACTTCTACATGCTTTGTAAGTGGGAAAACCTGCAAAATCGGCAGTGTATCAAATACTTGTTCTCCCACTGTATGCGATTAATTCAAAAACCCGTTTAAAGAAACCCGTTTCATAACCCGTTAAAATAATGTAACGCACATAACTCAAAATTCACGCTAAAACACATGAAATTGCGTCATTAACATAATTTACGTCATGCAGTTACATAAGTTTAGAAACTGAGCATCTACAATGGTGCAATCATCTGTAACCATGGTAGGTGGACATTTCTATTCTAACCCTTTATGCAGTCAGGTCAAGGTGGTTGGTTTAGTTTAGTTTTTTTGGCATCTCCATGTGGTTCTGCTCGGTATCGCAACTTGACGTGTAAAATGTAAACAAGTTCCCTTTCAGTCGTTCATGTTCGACGTAGTCGACGGGATGGGATCAATGGGATCACGCTAGGGAGCCTGTCTTCTTCGAGTACTATTGAGCGAGCCAATGGAATTGGTGTGCGTGATTCGCATCACACAACTCCGCCCCCGCGGCGCGGGTATAAATATGGAAGTGGATGCACGCACTAGTTGCTTTTTTGCTTCGGAGCCGTTCGTCATTGATGTCTCTGAAGAGTATTGTTGTATACAACGAGCGAGTGTGTTGGTGTTCTTCTGAAAAGACTCTCCCAGTTGTTGGTGATTTCTACAGTGCAGTGCAGCGGTGGTCGCGAGCTTTGAGCTCTCAACTGCTGTTTTAACAGCAACAAATTTCTCTTTTTGTCTGTGTATTGACGGTTGGCTGAGGGTGGAAAATTGAGTGCTTCACTGTTTTCAGTTCGCTGAAATAAGTGTTGCCACGGTCATTCCCTGTGTGCTCCGGCACTGGTGACGGGTCCCATTTTCTGAAAGAGCAACACGGGTGCGTTTGCGTCTTTCTCAAGATGCCATTCCATCTGTGCGTTTCTGGGTGTGGTGAGGCTCTGTCCCCCTCTGACGGTCAAGAACGTTGCATCACGTGTCTGGGCTTACAGCACGCTGAAGCAGCTTTTGTGGATGACTCATGTTCTCATTGCGGAAACATGACCATCTCGGTGTTGAGGTCGAGACTCGCCTTCGTTTGCAAAGGTGCAGTCCCCATCCCCAGGCCCCGCTCTAGAGTTCCTTCTGGGCTACCTTCCCAGAAGAAGCCTGTAGTGCTGTCTGGGCTGGGTGACTTAAGGATTACGGTGAGGGGTAATCCGCCCGGCAAAGCCCCGTGGATCCCTCCCTCCTCTTTCACGCTGCAGCCAGTGGAGCCCCCCGATGAGCGCGCTGGTCCCTCCGTGGTGGACCAACCAGCCGTTTCTTTCGGGGCCCATCCAGAGGACAGGATGTCTGTCGCAGCATTGGAGAGTGAGCTGGGCTCTGGAGATGACGACTCGGCTGCGCTGCCTCCCTCTGGGAGACCAGCGTTGCCCGAGCCGGATCCAGAGATGGCAGCTATGCTTAAAAAGGCAGCTGAGGCGGTAGGGCTCGAGTTGAATGAACCACCGTGTCCCGAGCCGTCTCGGTTGGATGATTGGTTTCTCGGAGCGGGTCGGTCTGGTTCTCAGCCCGCCGCTCCGGTGCCATTCTTTCCTGAAGTGCATGAGGAGTTGACGAAGGCATGGACGGCACCTTTCTCTGCCAGAAACCGCCTGAGTAGTTCCTCCCCCCTCACTACCCTTGATGGCGGAGCGGCAAAGGGTTACGAGGTGATCCCTCCAGTGGAGCGGTCCGTTGCGATGCAGCTGTGTCCAGCGACCGCTACCTCATGGAAGGGGGATCCTCGTCTCCCTTCTAAGGCCTGTAAGTTTTTGTCCGTTCTGACGGGCAAGGCTTACAAAGCCTGTGGGCAAGCCGCTTCCTCACTGCATGCCATGGCGCTGCTTCAGGTCCATCAGGGCCAAGATCTCATGGGTGAGCATTGAAGACCCAGACCGTGAGCTCATGGGTGAGCTCCGCACTGCAACCGACCTTGCCCTCTGGGGTACCAAGGTTGCAGCTTGTGCGATCGGTCTGGCGATGTCCATCCTTGTGGTCAAGGAGGGCCATCTCTGGCTCAACCTGGCTGATATGAGAGAAGCGGACAAGGTTCGATTCCTGGACTCTCCCATTTCACAGGTTGGGTTATTCGGTGACGCAGGCCCCGGCGGCCTGGCAGATCCTCGTCGGCGGCAGATCTTCCGCCTGCTCGCCACCGAGGGCGCCCGTCTGCAGCCGCTTCCGCTCCCGCTGGACTACCGCAGCAGCCTCCACCCAGGTCTCAGCGTGGAGCCAGCCGCAGAAGGGGCGCCCGACCGCTTCAGGCACTGCCAAGCAACAGCGGAAACGCTGACCTGAACAGACCGTCCAGGGATGGAGGAATGCTCTAGGGGATGGTCACCGATCCACTCCCTTCACCCGGTGGAGGGCCGGGTGAAGTTTTTTGTTATATGTGTGTGTGTCTGTTCCGCCGCTGGCTCCCAGAAAAGTGGAGCAAGAGCAATTTCTCTGTTCCTGGGCCCCAAGAGGATTGGTCTGACGGCGTGTGACCCTGCAAAGCCTTACACCCTTCAGCCCCCTCTTGTTCGCCAGCTGGCAGCTGGAAGGTCATCCACCTTCTCACGCATCCCCTGCCACCAAGTGGAGTCAGGTAAGTGTTGCACTGCACATTCAGACCCCGCTTCGGACCGCCTTCGGGCCTCTCGAGCCGGGTCCCTGGCCTCCACCTTGCTGCCCCACCTCGGGTACGTCTGTGGTTCCCTGGCCCCTGGCCCGGTTTCGTAGAAGTCTAAAACGCTTCCTAACCGCTGCCCATACCTAGGTGTTGAGCAGACATGCTCCTAAAAGTTAGTGAGGTTCATCACACCTAGTTGTTGAGCAGTGCTCCTGTCCTGTGTGTGTACGTCGCAGTCCTACTAGCGAATAACGCGAGGTAGCCGTTCCCTCCAGCCGATATGAAGCTTGGCTTCCAAGAAAGCCCGTACTTTATTGTACCCTAAATGTGTGGTGGGTTACGACCATCTTGGATCTGTGCCAACTGAAACGGGCCCTTTTTCGAAAGCCTCTGTTCACTTGCTAAACATGTGAAATGTTGCTAAACATTTTCAACAATGCCCCGTCCCCAAGCTTAGTCTGCAGCGTTCGACCTGAAAGACATGTACTTCAGATCTCTATCCTTCTGCTCCACAGGCCTCCTGTGTTCTTGCGTTCGAAGGTACTGAAAGTATCAGTACGTGGTCCTACCCTTCGAGTGCTCCATAGCCAGTTGGGTCTGAGGGTCAACTGGGAAAGAGTAAACTCGCCCAATGGTTGAGGATCTCTTTTCTAGTATGGAGATGGTCTCGGCCCAGCGCATCTCTCAGATAGAGGTGTGTCAGCTCAGTGCTATTCAAGTGAGAAAGGGTCCCACTGAAACTTTTTCAGAGGCTCCTGGGGCATATGGCAGAACTGATCAGCCTCGCTGAACAGATTTTAAATAGAGTTGGGGGCTGGGCGACACCTATACACATTCGCTAGAGAACTAGCCTATGTGTAGAACCGTTGCTTCCCATGGGCTCCCTTCACATGAAGCCAGTTTCACTGTAAGCACGGTTCGAAGTGTCGGCTTGCTGCGCCATTCCCCTCCTATGGACTGGATACGTGCGCAATTCTTGCTCCAGTGAGTTCCCCTTATTAGCCAAACCCTGTCGAGTTCCTCCATACCCTTCGGCAACGGACGTGGCGGAACATCCGAAGCCAGGCCTATCACTCGAATGCACTGGTGGAACCTGTGTTAGGCTGGGTCCATATGTTGTGATCCCTAAGGCGATCCCATATGTGTATTCTTCCACAGTACGGCTCCCTGCGACGAGCCCGTGTCTTCCCTCGGCAGAGTCCGCTCTGCCGTCACTGTTGGTTGATCCTCCCTTCTGTTTAGGCTGGAGTCATCCCAGTGACATTCTATATGTTGGACTGCCCGGTCATCCGCCTAGTCCACCTTCCTTCCATTGATAGGGTACGTTACGTTGGTTACGACAAAAAAGGGTTCGCTAACTGGGGCAAAAAATAAATAAAAAATACTGTCGGGTTCTCAAGATCGAAAGAGCTCATCCCATGGGGCTGGAGGACCCTGCTTCAAGACCTGACTCAGAGGGAGGGTTCTGCTCTTCAGTCAAACCTGGGAAAAACAGGCTCTAATAGACTCCAACATTTAAAAAGGTGCCTACAACTAGGAAGGGTTCGCATACTAGAGCAAAAAAAGGCTTACTGCTATTGTACGGGCCAGCAGAGGGGGCAGATCTAAAAAGAACACCGGCCTGCACTCTCTCTGTATCAAATTCCACAGAAATAGGCCTTAAACATTAGTAATAGCAGACAGGAAAGTCTCATAAGCAGACTCAAAAATATCAAGACTCTCCCTTTGCTCCGCTCAACACCACCGTGATCGAACCTATCTGCCGCTTAGGGCTGCACGTTTAATCGAAGAAAAAAAAAAAATCACAATCTCGATTCACACATAAATGCGATCTTCTTTCTAAATGACAACGATTCCCTTGCATGTATTTCCCTGTATTCAGATCACGCTGCATTCACGTGTTCGCTTATTCAACGTTACTTAGCTCACAACAATCTAAGATGCTATATCAGTCAAATGTATTGGTAATACTCACACAGTGTAAAACAAAACACAATTTATTCACCAATCAGGCCAGAGATTAACAAATGATTCAGTCACAGATCCCGATCACTTCTCTTCTCTCTCTTCTTCATTTACGGCGTTCTGCTGTCACTCACGTGACGTGTAACAAGGAGGCAGACCTAAACAGATCAGTCAGTTTACTTGGTGGATTTGGATAAATGAACGCCAGTGTGGAAAATCCTGGTGCAGACGGTGATAGTGACAATGTACTAATATTGGTACCGAAAAAAGGAGCACGCTGTACCGTGTGGAACTTTTTCGGGTTTAAATCTGACGACGATGCACAAGGAGTCATAATCTGTAAGCAGTGCTTTGGCATTGTCGCAGCACTGCAAGGTAACACCACCAATCTCTACAACCACCTCAAACGTCACCACAAAATACAGTATGAGTTAGCCATGAAGGACAAGGGAGCCACACCTTAAAATACCAGCCACCAGACCACACAAACTTTATTATAACTGAAAGTCCTGTCTCCTGTGTAGACAGCACTTCTTTTTTTTTACTTGAGTGCAATATGTTTTGGTTGAAAAAATTAGAATCGTGTGAGAGATTCGTGATCTCAATTCCCATGGAGAAAAATTGTGATTCACATTTTAGCAAGAATCGTGCAGCCCTACTGCCGTTATGACGGCCATGTGTTCTATTCTCATCCCTCAAGAGAGAATAAACAACAAAGGAGCTTATCACAGCAACTGCATCATAAAGAACATGCTCCGCTCAAATGCCAGACTCCATCACTAATCAAGAATTACGCATAGAACAGTTTTTACAATACAGATTGTTTCAAAGCAGCTTTACAGTGATAACAGTACACTGTTCGTTCGTTGGCCCGAGGAGAACTGGCCCCCCGACTGAGCCTGGTTTCTCCCAAGGTTTTTTTCTCCATTCTGTCACCTGATGGAGTTTTGGTTCCTTGCCACTGTCACCTTTTTTCGCCTTGGCTTTTGGCTTGCTTGGTTGGGGACATTTAATTTAATATTCAACAATATTATTGATCAGCCTGGATTGACACCATTATATGAGAACTGAACTGAGCTGAACGATGACATCACGGTTTTCGCCAGAGCTGCTACATATATACAGTAAATTAACTAAATGAATAACTTTTTACAACAAAAATTAACCATTATTGAACTTATTTAAGCTGGACTGTGACGCTATTTTCTTCTAGATATAAACTTTGTTGCGTTATTTTCCTGTTATCTCTGTAAAGCTGCTTTGAAACAATCTGTATTGTAAAAAGTATATAAATAAAGGTGACTTGACTTGAACAGGAAAATTGGCTAATGCAACAAATTTTGTTTTGGTTTTACAGCAGATCTAAAAGAAAATAGTGTCATGGTCCAGCTTAAGTAAATTCAGCCATGGTTAATTTTTGTTGTAAAAAAGTTATTAATTTAGTTAATTTATCTATACAGCATCTTATTGTCGTCTCTGATATGGAGGCACATAATTCCAAAAACACTTGGCTGAGTGATCGTCTTCATGCTTACATAAACTAATGGATCCTGAAGACAAAAAAAAAATTGTTGACGTGTACTACAGGCGCCCTTTTATACTCTGGTTGCACTGGTAGTGACGTCAAACTGCCACCGGCCAGTGTTATTGTTGTGTTTAGACAAGTGCTTCAGACACCGGTCATGCTGAAGGCATTCCCCAAAAGCATCCTAGGACGTAGTGAATGATCTGAAATTGTTGTGATATTTATCAGTATTACTGTTTTTACTGTATTTTTTTATCAAATAAATGAAGTCTTGGTGAGCACAAGACACTATAAAAAGACACTATAAAAAGACACATAAAATATCCTCACTTAAGAGGAGCTCACCGCCCAGGTGGGCATGTGCATCTTGGGAAACTTTCTCACCAAGATGAAGGCAACCACATGTAGTGGGCCACAAGACCCGGTAAAAATCTTACCGACCCCAAACTTTTGATCGAGTGTATATAAATTTTTATTTAGAATATATATTTTGGTGTATTATTATTATTACTATTATTTGCCTATATATAATTTAAAAACCATATCACTGAATGCCACATATTTGATTTGACTGAACAGTTGAAATATTATTATCATTAGTTTCCCAAAGAGCAAAGAAGCCATGTAAATAGAAATTATGTTTATGACTGTTAAATATACACTTTACAAATTTGCCATTGAAACTTAAATTATGTACTGTAGATTATCAGCAACCAAGAAGCATTCATATGAATTATTCTAACAGAAAACAACAACAAGAAAAAAGCATAGGACAAATACTGAGCAGAGTGAAGAATAAGACACTGCCAACCGACTGACACACATCACATTCATTTAAGTCCTTTAATTTAGACCTTTAATCTAAATCCTTTAAAGTCCTTTAATCATTGCTCCACAATTTCTAACAAGTGATTTTTGTCTAAAGGGCAGTTCTTATCAGAGAATAGTCACAGAGGCATTGATAGAGCATGCCATATCTTTGTCAGGCCCATGCCTCAGTACTCGCATTCCTATACCTACCACACACACACACACACACACACACACACACACACACACACACACACACACACACACACTAAAGGCCCGTACACACCGGGACGAATATCGGCGCGCGTTATTCGCCAGCGTTTTTCAACGCGTTTTTTGTGTTCACACCCAAGCGATTTTCGCTGACGATGAGCCGAGTGAACATGCAAATTCATTCCCTGACATTAGATGGCGCTTAATGTAAAACAGAAATACAATACCACTCCATAACAGTCTATACTCTGCAATACCACTCCATAACAGTCTATACTCTGCAATACCACTCCATAACAGTTCTCTTTTAACAAGATTTTTGTAGTCGCTGTCGCGTTTGTCATATAGTTCTTTATTCCGACACCAACGAGACCAGCTCTACATTCATCTTGCCTTGCATCTTCCTCGTCATTTCTTCCCGGCAGTGTCTGTCTATGGGCAGTGTAGACGCTACTTGGCGTATATCTTCTTCGCTGTTACGTATGTGTGCTCGGCAAGACCGTTTTGTGTTTGAGCGCCCCCAAGTTGTGTTTTACTGTAACTTCAGAAGCTCCAGACACGTGAGCAAAAGCGGCAATCTCATTGGTCGGATAGTTTTTGACGCGGCGCGTCAAACCAAAAAAACGAACCCGAGGCGTTTAAAAAAAAATTACGCTTTTACGCGTGGCGTTTTTCGCGTCGGTGTGCACACTCACATTGGCGCCCTTTGTTTTGTCACGAGGCGTTAAACGTCGGCGAATATCGCTCGCGAAATTCGTCCCGGTGTGTACGGGCCTTAAAGCTGCCATATGATTTAGCATAGACCATTCTTACCTGCATAAAAAAAAAAGAAAACAGAAACTGTTCTTCTAAAATTCAGACTAGAAACCTTCTAAAATTCAGTTAGAAACCAGTTTTTTTAAACAAAGACTTTTGTGCCTACAGGAAAAAGCTTTAGAAGCATTTCCAGAATATGACTACTAATACTGGATGGTGCTGTGTATGATAGTTTCCCCCCTTTCTGAGGTTCTACAAAGATCTGTCACATTCACACAAATCAGCTCTGACTATGCTCAATTTAGCAGATCAGCACTTCCATAAACGGTCACAGGTGATTGTCATTACTTCCTGTAGTTTTCACAACATGTTGTGCTAGTGGTAGTGTCCACTAGATGTAATTCAAATGTACTCATGTAATAGTTATAATCTTTATCAGGAGCACTAGACTGTAGGGACAAGTTCCACAAAATGCACATTACCTCCATGCTACAGAAGCAAAATATGAAGTCCATGGTCAAACACATATAGCTCACTATTTTTGATTGTAAAATTATCGATATTCGAGTATTTACATTGTATGCTAGAATTCCATTCCAAACAAGAACAATGTCTTTTTGTAATGCAGCTTCATAAGTTAGTTTTCTAAAAAATGTGCATTGAAATAAATGTACAACTGTATGTGCAGTGCAGTAGACCAGAAAGGTGTGAATGATGTTTTTCAGATTCTTTTTTTAATTAATGACACAGTGACTGTGCTACTTGCAGTGAATACACAAGGGAGTTCAATAACTCCTTTGCAAAAAGATCACAAAATGTCAGATGCAAATTTCCCACCATTTATTAATTTTCTCACCTTTTTTAATATTTTTTTTTTAATTCTTTGAAATTTCAAATAATTTAACATAATACTCTAGAAAAACCACTGTGATGCAAGAAAACATTATCAATATTTATGAGAAATGTTATGTTTATTGTTATATATGGCTGTTCATGACATGACTGCTCAAAAAACTGTATATATATATATATATATATATATATATATATATATATATATATATATATATTAATTATACTTAAATAAATCAACATTTTTATTAACAATAAACTCACTCATTAACAATTTTGCATGTTAAAATGGTCTATTAATAGGTGGCAGCAGAGTGAAATTTGAATTTCTCCTTTTTTAAATGCAAAATACTTAGGGTATAGAGCAAAAGTCCAAAGACCTTTAGGCTATAGTTCATTTGATATAGTTTACTTGTTATGTCACTACATTTGTTTACAGTAGTATATATTTTTATGTTTTAAAAACTTTTTTTTTTTAAATCAAAAAACAAACAAACAAACAAAAATGTGTATTTTAATATTCTTGACTTTTGACCTTTTGCTTCCCATACTAAAAACTATGCATTTTGTTTAGAAATGGAACAACCAAATGCACTAATTCACTAAATGTTGGCAGGTTCATTTTGGGACCTGGTGTCACCCCATCGCATCTTTATTTAATACAGCTCTTTATATAATACAGATTGTTTCAAAGGAGCTTCACAGTAATAAACAGGAAAATAACATCAATGAAGCAAACTTAATCAAATATGAGACAAACTCAAATTCTGCTATAAAGCAGCACTAAAAAGACAAAAAAATTATTCAGCTCAGGTCAGTTCAGTGTTGGTTCAGTTCAATGTGTAAAGTTGATCAATTATGAAAAGAGTTCAATTCAATTCTATACAGAAGGCAATAGTGCTTGTCGATGTTGCAAAATTCATCAGTTATGAAACTAATTTGATTCAGCAATAAAGTTAAGTTCTAAGTTTTGATCTCTTCCAATAGTGTAGTCCTGTCAGAGTAGTCAAGTGTCTAAACTAGACAATATCATTGACCGGCGACAGCCCGTGACGTCACTACTGGTGCGAACGTGAGTATAAGAGAGCACCTAGTACACGTCATCAACCTTTTTTTGTCATTAGAAGCCGTTTGTTTGTATGCACGTTAGGGATGCATGATATTAAAAAAAAAAAAATGGCATTACGATATTTTGTTTTTCTACGATATGAAAACAATTTCACCAGATGATTTGAATAGACCTATTTATAAAGAATTAATCATTCTTGGGGTGATTTTGAGTGCATCTGCATAGAAAATAATAAACAAATAATAAACATAGATAAATGCAATAGAAAAAAAGATACAAATAAAATTAGTAGTGTTTTATGTTTTTCTTTATGTAAATCTAACTGTATTTAGATTAGGGCTGTGTGATTAATCGTAATTGATTTTCGATTTTGGCTTCCAACGATTATGAAAACAAGACAATCGACATGAAACAATTATTGTGCCGCTGCTGTATTCCGTCCTGCAAACCTTCCTTTCCTTCACAGTGGTTTCGTTCCTCCCTAAAAGTCCAAACTTGACATCCAAATCAGCCAAATAAGTGAGTGTTGTATAATGGAGTCTATTGTTGCTAAACTGCAGGATGTGCTTGATATTAAACAGTGTCATTAAAAGCGTATTAAGCTGCGAAAGAGATACTGTTTTCTAAGTGGCCTCCTGTGTCCTTGTAAACACAGTCGGTTATGTCTTAAGTGAATGTTAACACTGAGAAAGAGCACGTGTGTAACAGTATATTGGCCTAATAAATCTGCTGCAGTCATTATTGTTCATCAAACAACAAAAGACAAAGATAAAACCACTCTTGAATGAATAAACTGTAGTTTTAATAAGGATTATATATTTAATCTATACAGCAGTGTTATTTTATGTTTGATTACTTTATTTAATTTCTGTTGTAGGCTATCACATATCTGAATACCACTGTTAGTACATCTTCCTGAAAAACCTAAAGCACTGTTTATTTAATTAGTATTTTTGTTCTGTTGTATTTTTTGTCTGTTTTGTTTGTAATTTAGTTTATTTGTTCTTATTGTATTGCTGACTGTTTACTTGTCTTCTGTAACTGTTTTGAGGACTTTTACTTACATTAATTAACCTAGCAGGCCAGTGGTTCTCAAACTTTTTTGGTCGCATTTAGTTTTGTGCCTACACCTTTAAAAAAATCTAGCTATAAAGAAATAAATATTTCAGTGAAGTTTAATCTATTTAAATATATAACAGCTTTTCACAGCGCCTAACAATCTAGGCTTCTTGTTCGTCTTCTCACCAGAACACACACAGCAGTTGAGTGGCGCGTTCACAATAGCAGCTTGTGATTCGGTCCGCTGAAGAGGTGCTTTTCTATGGCGAGCAACTTCTATGTTGGGCTTGTTCTAAGTCAACGGTCTGAAGAAGAACGATTCAGTGTAATTGCTGTTCGATGCCGGTTTATAAAGACAGAACGCTAACCTTCACGCACTTGAATGCTTCAAAAGCTTTTTTTTCTGCTGATCTCCCGAAACTTTGATTCTAGAATCCAGTCTTTAAGAGAGAGCTCTTCCAATCTCTGATAGCGAACCATTCTGTTGTAGGCACCTTGACAGTGTTAGAGATAGTTTTGAGTGGTTGTAGCGAGCTCTCTGTTAGGTCCCCTTAATAAATGTGTCTTTGGGTCGAGCATAGATTGGAACCCTCTTCTAATATCTTCTTGGTAAACTGTCTTTAGGGTTGAGAGTGGTATGTACTCCCCTCGTTTTAGAGGGTCAGTATGCATACTCTGCTCCTAAGAGCTCCGTATAGATAGTGATATCAAGTGTGATTGGCACTCTGTGAGCCTCCTTGGTAAGCCATCTTTAGGTAGAGTGAAGATAACCCTCCTAACTCTAGAGGGTTATTATTCAGGGTCCTCCGATCCACAAAGCGCTATAGATGGATACATCAAGTGTGAGTGGCTCTCTGTGAGCCTCCTTGGGGAACTGTCTTTAGGTTGAGCATAGAATGTAACCCCCTCACTCCTTATGCAGGGTCCTCTGCTAAACTAGTTGAGGATATTCACTTACTTTGAGTAAACTTACCCAGGTAAATCACATAACCTGCTTTCTGGAATACCCCCCAATCAAGTTCTCCAGGATTTATTTGAAAATTACAGGTATGTATGTTGGAGCAGGGTTGGAACTAAACCCTGCAGGGCTGGGTTTAGCAAACCAAATATAGGCCATTTACATTAATTGCTGTGCAAATACAAAGTTCTGTCATGAAACTCTAGATGGCGCAGGCTGCATGTCCTCAACTCAATCTGCTTGCAATCACATTGTTCTCTATAGGGCACAGCTGACTGGTTCCCGTTGTATCAGTAGCAAATAGGCTTGCTGCTCAACTTTCAAATTCGTGCTCTGTGTTTGTTGCAGGAGTTTGCAGCTAGGGGTACTGCAAAATTTGGTATCAATCCGACACCAAATAAATACAGGGCCAGTATCGCTGATATCAATATCAATACCGATTCCAATACTTTTTAATTTTAAAAGCATGCCCCTGAACTTACATGTACTTTCCTGCTAGAGCAGTGTGACATGATTAATGAGGTGAATGCATCATTAATATGCTAAATCTGAATACATTTTCATGACCACTAAAATATTTTGTGATTTGTGCTCTCAACTCGCCTCTAATTTGTCAGTAACTTTTACCAAACTAGCTTAATTATAGTGAATGCACTATTGTACACCATGGTTCAAAAGTTTGGGGTCTGTAAGATTTTTAATTCTCTTCTGCATTTATTTGATAAAAAATACAGTAAAACTGTAATATTATTACAATTTAACATAGGCTATCTGTATTCTATGTCATAGTAATAGAATAGAATAAATGTAATTTATTCCTGTGATCAAAGCTGAATTTTCAGATTCATTACTCCAGTCTTCATGATCCTTCAGAAATCATTCTAATATGATGATTTGCTGCTCAAGAAACAGTTCTTATTATTATCAATGTTGAAAACAGTTTCATATTTTTGTGGAAACCCTGATACATTTTATACATATTTGATGAAAGTTGAAAGAACAGTATTTATATGAAATAATTTTTTTTTAACAGTGTAAAACCCTTGACTGTCACTTTTGATCAATTTAATGCATTGATCCTTGCTGAATAAAACGATTAATTTCATTAAAATTTTTTTACTGACGTCAACATTTTGAACCGTTATGTACACTTTTAGTTTGTTTATTGTGAAATAACTCCCGATTATTTCTCTGTCAGCTGAGCATTGTTCAGGGCTTAGTTTCCCAAAAGCACTTTGAGCCTGTGAGCGAACTCAGCAGCAAACACTCTCTGTGATTGATTGGTTTCGTCTTGTATTCAGATGACTAGGAAAAATAGTTCTATTCTACACAATTATTCGCTAACATTCACTTATTTTAAACACTGAATTTCATGCTCTATTTGTAAATTTTTATGTGAGGAACGAACCTTTTCGATACCACGTCAGTATCGAAAGTATTGATACTTCAGGAGCGATCCGCCCACCCCTATTTGCAGCATGCTTTCAGAAAAAGTTTGCAGCGCACCTCCAGAATACCTCTAAAATTAAACTTCTAAGATAAGTGAATGTTCTTTTAGGGGCGTGCGATATTGACAAATTATATCTCGATATTTTCAGGGATTTTCTCGATAAAAATAAATTGATGATATTTTACTGAGTGTTTTTATTGTGTTGGTACCTTTGGCAGGTTTTGAACTGACGTGGACAGCTGACTCCTAAAGTTTGTGATATTTTTCATAATTTGTGTGGTGGTTAGTTCGCAGCCGTGATAGAAATGGTCTTTTACAATAAGTTTGTAATAGGAACCCAGTAATGGGCACCAAAAAATGGTTGGCCCAATTAAACAGAGGCAGAGTGAATACAAAAAGTCTGAAGTATAAATTAATATTTATTCAAACGTGCAAAATCATGAAAACAATCCTAACTCAAATATAAAACATTAATGGAAAAATTTAACAAAAAAGGGAAAAATCTTATCCAAAAACATCTGAATTAGATTCAAAAGCAATAATGCCAAATGCAAATTTTCCAAAATATAACTTCCTCAAAAAAACACACAAAAAAAACACACAAAAAGCCAAAAACAAATCAACAAAGTACAAAATACAAAATACCTGCAGCACTCAGGCCACACTCTCCACTGCCAGCAACCAATACAGACTAACTCGATTAAACACAGACGAGCACATTTATACTGGCGGCCAGCACCATTACCCCATGGAGAGGGACAAACTCACATAACTCACTTTACACATTTTCCCATAAATATAGAGTCTAGAAGAAACATTTTGTCATACTGTTCAAAATAGATTATCTTCTCTCTTATGCAACAGTTGATATCATTTACAGTACATTGAACAGGAAGTAACAGAAGCAACTCAGCCGTGTTGTCCCTGAAACACCCATGCTCAATTAAAGGTGCTCTAAGCGAAGTGTTGTCAAACAAAACGGAGGCTAGCTCGACCCTCCATCCTCCTCATTCTTGTCTGTTTTCGTGGTCCAGGCTGGGCCAGTTTGTTTTTCTTGCGGTTTGTGGAGCCTGGGCTGTCTACAGAGACTGCGTTTTTTACAGTGTGTTCAGGGGACAGGCAGCTAACGGATGGTGAGATGTTTTCTGTATGTGACAAAAAATGCTTCGGCCTAAAAAACGTGTGACATCGCTTAGAGCACCTTTAATAAATGGTAGATTCCAATCCTTAGCGGAACCAAAAATTCCCGCCACCGTTTCCCCGTCGGACCTCTAAAATTATGGGACAAACAATACTGCATAAATACAACAGGTATTTCATTCACTCATTTCGATCGATAATCATAATAAACTCTTATGTCAGTAAACAGTCTTTGTGTGTGTGAGTGCATTTATTAACTCCATGTCAAATGTGTGGTCAATCCGTGACCGTCACAAAGTTTATATTGATTTTTACCTTTATAAATCTATTTTTTAACCTATTTAACCCTCTGGGGCCTGAGGTGTTTTTGGGGCCCTTGAGATGTTTTGACATGCCCTGACATTTGTGCTTATTTCAGCTACTTACAACATACCATTGGCCAACATGTAATTTTGCTGTATTCAGCACAAACTCTGCTACAATAATATGTGAGCAAAATGGATGTACATGTTTGCATTTTATAGAAAAAAAATATTATACGTGGTTAGTACGTTTTGGGAAAAAAGGCTATTTAACACATACTGAATAGTTGTCCACAAGACTTTTGAATTACTATTCTTGTTGTAGGCTAGAATTTTTTCTACAAAATGATGTGAAAATCATTCTGACCACTCTTTCACAAACAACAATATAACGATTTTAATTTTGCATGTCAGTTTTTGTGTCAGCACTGCTTGGGCCATGAATATTAATGTGATTCACGCCAGGGGTGTGACTAAAGACACTCCCCCAGTGGCTAATGGCCCATCAAGGTGCTGTGAGGCAGCCTGAACAAAGAATGATGAACTAAGAATGATTCAATGATGAATAAAAAGTTAAAAAGAACAGCATTTATTCAAAATAGAAATCTTTCCTAACAATGGAAAGACTTAAAGTTATTACTATCACTTAATACATCCTTTCCAAAAAAGAAAGAAAAAAAGACTAAACTTTAGTTTTTTTATATATATAAAAAAAATTATTCAAAGAATCCTGAAAAAACTATCACAGGTTATAAAAAAATATATTAAGCAGCACAACGGTTTCCAACATTGATTTAAAAAGCATTGCCGTTTTCTGTGACACACCACAGAGCTCTGTTATAAGTTGCTCCATAAACTCCTTATGGGACAAGTTACCATGTAGCTCTTTGTGCACAATGAAAGAGTTGGTGGAAGCAATGTTCAAGAAGTGTAGAAAAATCTTACTGTACCACTTCATGGTTTTGTGCTGTGTTGTGTAGTATTGTAACAGCTGATCAGACAGGTCAATGTGTTTGTTGTATGCAGTCACAGGTGCAGGACATGGAATCTTGAGTACATCAAGAGTGCCAAGAGACTAAATCCTCGACAAGCCCGCTGGTCACTTTTCTTCGCCAGATTCCAATTTACCGTAACTTACAGACCTGGCAGTAAAAACAGCAAGGCTGATGCCCTATCCAGGCGACATGATCATCCCCAAGCAGAATCCACGCCAGTGTCTTTGTCCTCCATGTATCTTGTGTTTTCACCCTCCTCTGCGCAGTGTCTCCTGTATAAGCAGGATGGATAGTAGGCCTGCTGGTTAGTCTTGGCTCTCTTCGGGACAGGTGCTTGGACAAGTTCATTGTCACATCTAAAATAAAAAAACAACAAAAAAAAACCCACATGAGCATGCTGATAACACAATTAAAGAAATTGTATTATCATTATCAATCACTAATGGCCATGGATAAAAAAAAAAGACAAAGTGTTTTGTCATTTCACACAAGAATAGGTAGGCTACTTTTATATTATAACGATGTAAACACAATTAGGCTACATTTCATCTGTAAAATATTACGTCTATGCACTTACTCAGTATGATTTTCGATCGCACTGAGAACTGAACGACACCTGCGTGCCCCTCTGCGAGGTGCTGGAGAAAGAAAGCTTGATGCAGACACATTCCTAAAAAAACAAAACAAAACAAAACAAAATAAAACTGTTAGCACACATTATTCAAAGTAAACTGATGAGCAATTGATGGTTATGGACGCACAATGTATATACTGTATCTGTTGATAGGCCATAGGACGGAGATATATCTATTGATGGGCCGTAGACCGCGTCACCGCGAGTATCTGTTGATGGGCCATATAGACCGCATGCATTTAGTGACGCACGCAATGAACGGATCGTTCGCGAACGACACATTGCTACATTTCAAAAATGTACACCTGTATTCACAAACATCTGTGCATAAGGCAGTATTGAAGCATAAGCAGTGTCATAGGCTAACCAAAACCGAACATTTATATAAAAATATAATGTATTTAGACAGTATCACATATTTTACCGGAGGCTGAAATATATTTGCACTAAATCACATCATATAAACTAAGCAGATATTCGCAAACAATATCACATTTAAAAAAGTTTACACTTGAGTATATACACGAATGTTAGGGATAATGTAAGGCAATCGTTCCTGTAAGATGTCAAAAGCTAGCCAAAACTAGGCAAAATATAGTCTGAAAATTCATATGAGTTCTATATTATCAGAAAAGGAATTATATAACAGTAAACAACTTACTCCGAACTTGTATCCTCGGCGGGATCAATTCACTCTTGAAAATGCTGTCGTTCAATCGTCCGAGTTGCAATCTTCCTCTGAGGAAAAGGTGAATTCTTCCTCGCTGCCCAGAATAATCTGAAGGGCGTCTTTACCGGAGTAATGTGCCATCCTCTCTAAGCGCGATGAACTCTCAGTGAATCTAACGAAGAAGCTTCGTGTTTTTATGGCATTGATCATTGGCGTGTGCGATGCAAATAGATCACCTAAACTATTTACCATGTGAATAGCGCCGGGGGCGTGGCGGCCTCAGCTCATTAAAGATAATGAAGGGAGAACGAAAAAATGGTACCTCCCCTTGCTTTCAAACGGATTACATAAGATGAGAATATTTGTTTTTTATATAAATTACTTCATTTAAAAGAAGAGAATTCAAGCTTCATAAATACATATCTCACGTGTCTGTGTGAGAAGTATTCGCTGAGTTACAGTTCATTTTCGGACGCGTTTCAGAATGGACTTCACTGACAGAGAGAAGGAAGAACTCGCATCATGTTTATTTTTCTTTATTTGGCGAAAAGCACAACACTTTGTTTTTATTGTGAGTATACACAGAAAAAATACACACTTAACAGGATCGAATGATGTACTGTATAACACAAGTATGTAAGATCAAAATCAACAGAGTATTTTGAGTCTCTTTTGCACTGATAAGGAAAAAAACGAGCCTATCGCGCTGGCGCGACAGCCGACCTCAGGGGGTTAATGTATGCATCACATTTTGTGTTATATTCTTACATTTAATTAAATTCAATTAGAATAAGACACAATAGGGCTATTACCAATCAAATAAAATCATCAATTCATCTTTGCAATACAGAGGAAACACAGAAGCTGCATTTAGATGTATACACAGACTGTTTAATGCAGCTCAGAGGGGACATGAATGCATTTATCCAGCAGTTAAATGAGGTTTTGATGTAAAACGTTGAATATTGATATTTTTAAATGCTTATTTTTTAAAAAAAATACTATAAATGTGAAATTAAAACCGCCATTAGGTGGCAGCAAGTCACTGTTAATGAGTGAGTCATTGAGTTTCAACCGATTCATTCAAATGGTGGAGTCATTCAGGAACAAAGCATTTGACTATCTTAATGAGTGAGTCATTGAATCATTCATTCAAATGATTAATTCATTTACCACCATGTGTTCCTCAAAGACTCAAAACAGTCCTGTAACTTTGTTTGGAACAATTTTTGTTGGCGAAATAGAGCAAAAACAGGCAATATTGTGTCTAAACGTCTCGGTTACATATGGTAACCCTCGTTCCCTGAGGGAGGGAACGGAGACGTACGTCGTGGTGAACGACGAATAGGAATCTCGCTAGAGAGGCCAATCTACTTCGAGTGAAACTAAAACAAGCCAATACACATTGGCGTGCAATCATTTGCATCAGCTGCGCAGCCTCACAGCGCGGGTATTTAACGAGCAGCTGGTGCGATTGCACTTCAGTTTTTTGCTGAGGAGCCAAGCCTGAAAAGCTGGTCGCCCCGGCGGGTAGCAGCAGATGTGGCGACGGGACGTACGTCTCCGTTCCCTCCCTCAGGGAACGAGGGTTACCATATGTAACCGAGACGTTCCCTATCGTCCGGTCACTACGACGTACGTCGTGGTGAACGACGAATAGGAATCCCTACCAAAGCGCCACAGCTGCTGCACCCCATCCAGCGCCCTGTGTAAGCCTCCACACCTTCTTGCCTGGAAGGACGATAGGAGAGGGCTTACGTCGAGAGTATCCGTCACTGTTGTTCCTTGATAACCCATACAGTGAGATATTGGATAACACTGGGAAAGCGTGCCCGAACTGAGGGAGGGGAACGCTGCGGGAGCCACATTCTTAAGGAGATTTATGTGGGAATAGACATATGGACTAACCCGAGGGTTGTACTGCATATGAGTAATGGGTGACTTAGCCCAAGGAAAAGACACGGGCTTCCATTTAGGAGCAGCCGTGGAATGGCTGCTCCTAAACCTGTCCGTTGCCAGGCCTTGTCCGCTGAATCCTTGAGAACCGGGTCTAGGCTGGGTCACACATATGGGGGATTCACTCAAGGATTCAGCGGACAAGGCCTGGCACCGGACACTCCGCCATGTCCGGGCCGAGGGTGTTCGGAGGTTTTGACTCTGGAGTAATAAGGGTGCACAGTAGGATGCAGCAAGCCGACAGAGCCGGTACTCACAGTGCTTCTACCCGTTTAGGGTGAGAACACGGGAGGACACGGGCTCTACACGTAGGCTATAGAATCTAGCGAACGTTTTAGGGTTTTGCCCAGCCCGCAGCTCTACAGATATCTGTTAGCGAGGAACCACGTGCCAGCGTCCAGGAGGATGCAACGCCTCTCGTGGAGTGTGCATGCAACCTGAGCGGGCAGGGCACGCCTTGAGCTTGGTAAGCCAAGGCGATGGCATCCACTATCCAGTGGGCCATCCTCTGCTTGGAGACAGCCTTTCCCTTCTGCTGGCCTCCGAAACAGACAAAGAGCTGGTCTGAGGTCCTGATGCTTTGAGTTCTGTCCACGTACATACGCAGAGCGCGAACGGGACAGAGCAAAGCCAGGGCTGGGTCTGCCTCCTCCAGGGGCAGCGCTTGCAGGTTCACTACCTGATCTCTAAAGGGAGTGGTAGGAACCTTGGGCACATAGCCAGGCCGGGGTCTCAGTACAACATGGTTGTCACGCGGCCCGAACTCTTGGCACGATTCGTCGACCAAAAAAGCTTGCAGGTCCCCTACCCTCTTGATCGAGGCCAGTGCAATCAGCAGCAAAGTCTTCAAGGAGAGAAGCTTTAAGTCTGCTGACTGCAAAGGCTCAAAGGGAGCATCCTGAAGTGCTTGAAGCACCAGGGAAAGGTCCCAAGAGGGTATGGAGGGAGGACGAGGAGGATTTAATCGTCTCGCCCCCCTAAGGAACCTGACGACCAGGTCGTGCTTTCCTACTGTTTTGCCATCTATGTGGTCATGATATGCTGAAATAGCAGCAGCATGTACTTTAAGGGTGGAGGGAGACAGCCTTCGCTCCAGCCCTTGCTGCAAGAAGGAAAGCACTGACCCTATCGAACATCTTCGGGGGTCCTCTCTACGGGAGGAACACCAATCGACGAACAGGTTCCACTTCAAGGCGTACGCACGTCTCGTAGACGGCGCTCGCGCAGAAGTGATGGTGTTAAGTACCTCTGGGGGTAAGTCACCTAGAACCTCCGCGTCCCGTCCAGGGACCAGACATGGAGTTTCCAGAGGTCCGGACGCGGGTGCCATAGGGTGCCCCGTCTCTGAGTCAGAAGATCCTTCCTCAGAGGAATGGGCCAGGGAGGGACTGTCACGAGGAGCATGAGTTCTGGGAACCAAGTCCGGGTGGGCCAATAGGGAGCCACCAGAAGGACCTGCTCCTCGTCCTCCCTGACTTTGCACAGGGTCTGTGCAAGTAGGCTCACTGGGGGAAATGCATATTTGCGGAGACCCCGGGGCCAGCTGTGTGCCAGTGCATCCGTGCCGAGTGTTCCCTCGGTCAGGGAGTAAAACAACTGGCAGTGGGAGGTCTCTGAGGAGGCAAACAGGTCTACCTGAGCCTCTCCGAACTCTCTCCAGATCAGCTGAACCGCCTGGGGGTGGAATCGCCATTCTCCCGGGAGCACAGCTCGTGACAGCTCGTCGGCCACACGGTTGAGCACACCGGGGACATACATGGCTCGAAGCGACCTCAGATGCTTCTGACTCCAAAGGAGGAGATGGCGGGCAAGTTGCGACATGCGACGGGAGCGTAGACCACCTTGACGGTTGATGTACACAACAGTCGCAGTGTTGTCCGTACGGACCAGCACGTCTCTGCCCTGAAGCGGCCTTTTTAAGCGGCTCAGAGCGAGACGTACTGCAAGCAACTCGAGGCAGTTGATGTGCCAATGCAGTTGGGGGCCCGTCCACACCCCTGATACTGCATGCCCATTGTACGTGGCACCCCAGCCGGTGGCAGAGGCATCTGTGAACACCACAGCATGCCTGGACACCTGTTCCAAGGGGACTCCTGCCCGAAGGAACGAGGGGTCTGACCACGGACTGAAGGTCTGGCGGCACTCCGGTGTGATTGCCACCCGGTGAGTGCCGTGATGCCACGCCCATCTCGGGACTCGGCCGTGAAGCCAGTGCTGAAGCGGTCTCATATGAAGCAGCCCGAGCGGAGTTACCGCTGCTGCCGCTGCCATATGCCCCAGGAGCCTCTGAAAGAATTTCAGTGGGACCGCCGTCCTGCCTTTGAACGTGTTCAAGCAGTTCAGCACCGACTGAGCGCGTTGCTCTGTGAGGCGCGCTGTCTGTGCGACCGAATCCAACTCCATACCGAGAAAAGAGATCCTCTGCACGGGGGCGAGTTTGCTCTTTTCCCAGTTGACCTGAAGGCCCAGCTGGCTGAGGTGCCTGAGCACGAGGTCCCTGTGTTCGCATAACTGATCTCGAGAGTGTGCTAGTATGAGCCAGTCGTCGAGATAGTTGAGAATGCGAACGCCCTGTTCTCTCATGGGAACAAGGGCCCCCTCCGTGACTTTCGTGAAGACACGGCGAGACAGGGCCAGCCCGAAGGGCAGGACCTTGCACTGATATGCTCGACCCTCGAACGCAAAGCGCAGAAACGGCCTGTGTCGAGGAAGAATCGAGACATGAAAGTACGCGTCCTTCAGGTCGATCGCTGCAAATCAATCTTGGGGACGGATGCATTCGAAAATGCGTTTCTGCGTGAGCATTTTGAACGGTAGCTTGTGAAGGCTCTGATTCAAAACTCGCAGGTCCAAGATCGGTCGTAACCCACCACCTTTCTTGGGTACAATGAAGTAGGGACTGTAGTGCCCTGACCTCATATCGGCTGGAGGGACCGGCTCTATCGCGTCCTTCGCCAGTAGGACTGTGATCTCCGCGCGCAAGACATGGGCATCGGCTGCTCTCACTGTAGTGGAGTGGATGGCCCGAAACTTGGGGGGACGCCGGGCGAACTGAATCGCATAGCTGAGCCTGATGGTCCGAATGAGCCAGCGAGACGGACTGGGGAGCGCTAGCCAGGCTCGCAGAGACCGTACAAGCGGGACCAAAGGGACCGTAGGCGTACCCGGAGTGGGGCAGCGAGGTGGAACACAGGGGCTCGGCTCGGGAGGCTCTCTCTGGGAGGCGGCCCGTAGCGGAGTCTGAGTGTGCTGTGCAACACTTACCTGGTTCCACGAGGCTGGAGGTGCAGGAGGCGGCTTGGTTGCGATTCTCTCCCCCCACTGCTCTCCGGGCCCTCTTCGGACCCAGAGACGGAAGAAACTGCTCTTTTATTGAAAATTTGGGTACCGCTGGTTTTGAGGCCAGCGCCGGAACAAAAACAAAAGGAAACCAAGGATTTTCCACCCGGCCCTCTTCCAGGGGATGGAGCGATGCGGTCATCGTCTCCTGGAGAGCAGTCCCTGCCATCTCTGGGTCGCCCGTCCTAGGGCCGCTTGCTCCTGGCTTTGCCGCCCTTCTTAGCGGGGTCCTGGACGGGCGGGGCGGCCCGCCTGCGACTGGCTCCACGGCGCCGTTTAGATGGAAGCTGCTGCGGCGGCGCGGGAGCAGGGGCAGACGCAGGAGGCCGCCCTCGGCGGCGAGCAGACTGAGGGGCAGCAGGCGGTGGGGTGGGGGCAGCAGCTGGCCGCCGCGGCAGGATGTGTTTAATGGCCTCAGTCTGCTTTTGTACAGCCGAGAACTGCTGGGCGAAGTTCTCGACCGCGTCGCCGAAGAGGCCGGTCTGGGACACGGGGGAGTTAAGGAACCGGAGCTTGTCGGTCTCCCTCATGTCGGCCAGACACAGCCAGAGATGGCGTTCCTGGACCACCAAGGTGGACATCGCACGACCCACCGACCGCGCGGTCACCTTCGTCGCACGAAGCGCGAGGTCCGTCGCGATGCGAAGTTCCTGAAGAACTTGGGGATCGTGACCACCCTCATGCAGGTCCTTCAGTGCCTTGGCCTGATGGACCTGCAGCAACGCCATAGCGTGCATGGCAGAGGCAGCTTCCCCACAGGCCTTGTAAGCCTTGGCGGTTAAATCCGACGAGTACTTACAGGCCCGGGAAGGAAGACACGGTTCTCCACGCCAAGTGGACTTAGGGCACAGCTGCATAGCAACGGCCCGTTCCACTGGCGGGATTCGCGTGTATCCCTTAGCCGCCCCGCCATCAAGGGTGGTGAGGGAGGAGGAGCCACCGGGACGGTTTCTGGCAGTGAAAGGTGCCGTCCATGTCCCCGTAAGCTCCTCATGCACTTCCGGGAAGAAAGGCACTGGGGTGGGTTGCTGAGAACCAGCACGCGCCACCCCGAGATACCAATCATCCAACCTCGAGGGTTCGGGACACGGTGGAGGATTCCACCCGAGCCCGACCCCGTTGGCGGCCCGGGAAAGCATGGCCATCATCTCCGGGTCCGTCTCAGGCACCGCTGGCACACCCGAATGAGGCAGCGGTGCCGAGTCATCATCCGCGGAGAAGTCTGACCCACCCTCCGATGCAGCGATCGACATCTGATCTTCACAGGGAGCCCCAAAGGAGACAACCGGTACACACCGCGAGGATGGTCCAGCTTTCTCCAATGGGGGCTCAACTGGCTGCGGAGTGTGAGAGGGGTGAGGGTTCCTAGGGGGTTGGTTCCTCGAAGGAGACGCGCTCACCGTAATCCTCAGGTCACCTGTGTCACTGCCCGAAGCAACCCTCTGAGGAGGATTGGATCGAGGCAGAGGCACGGGGACTCCGCCCCTTTGCAGGAACGTGAGTCTCGACCGCAGCTCCGCGATGGTCATCTTCCCACAATGGGTACATGACTCATCCACAAACGCTGCCTCAGCGTGTTTAATGCCCAGACACACGAGGCAGCGTTGGTGACCATCCCGTGAACCCAGGTAACGACCGCATCCAGAAACACACAGATAGAAAGTCATCTTTAAAAAGACGCTCTCTATCTGTGTAAGCTCTTTTAGGGACTGCTCTCACTGGTGCTGAAACACGCAGGGGAACAGTCACTGCGAACACAGACAGGAATGTGCACCTGTCTGTGCGCTGACTCTCTCTCTCTTGCTGGCAGGTCTTACCAGCTGTAAGAACAGCTTTTTAGTGCTCTAACGGCGCACCTTACCAGCCGTTATAACAGCTTTTTTTTTTTGCTCAGTATGTGAAACAAAACAAAAAAAGACAGAGAAAAAAGAAGAGAGAAAGAAAAGAAGACTGATCGCGCTGCCGTGCTGTAACGCCCGCACCGGGAAGGAGAGATCCGAAAAGGCTCGTCTTGAAGTCACTGTGGTAGAACGCATCGAAGTGCTTGGCTCCGAAGCAAAAAGCTGAAGTGCAATCGCACCAGCTGCTCGTTAAATACCCGCGCTGCGAGGCTGCGCAGCTGATGCAAATGATTGCACGCCAATGTGTATTGGCTTGTTTTAGTTTCACTCGAAGTAGATTGGCCTCTCTAGCGAGATTCCTATTCGTCGTTCACCACGACATACGTCGTAGTGACCGGACGATAGGGAACTGCAAGTCACTTTATATTAAAGGATTAGTTCACTTCAGAAATAAAATTTCATGATAATTTACTCACACCCACGTCATCCAAGAGATTCATGTCTTTCTTTCTTCAGTAGAAAAGAAATTGGAATTTTTGTTGAGGAAAACATTCCAGGATTTTTCTTCATATAGTGGACTTCAATGGCAACCATAGGGGTTGAAGGTCCAAATTGAAGTTTCAATGTAATTTAATGTTATATTCTAAATACTGTAGCTTAATCTTCACTAATGACTTCATCTTTTTATTTCGTAACGTTATATCAAACATAACTTAATGTAACGAGTGTCACTGGCAAAACCTGTTATATCTTCTATTATTAGTCTTATTCCCTCTAGTCTCTACCAGTGGTGGAAGAAGCACTCAGATATTTTACTAAAGTAAAAGTAATAATACTGTAATGAAAATATGTTCAATTACATATTTAAAATCGTATTTAAGTAAAAGTACATAAACAAGTAGTCAGCAAAATGTACTAAGCGTAAAATTACTCATTATGCAAAATGGCCCTATATAAAGTGTAATAATTATATAAATTATGGAATATTGCTTGATGTTGTAATGTACTGTAGCGTTATAGGCAGAATGAGCTAACACCAGACGCGACCATTGTTGCTTGCGTCGCAACAGCTAAAAGCTGACTACACTGGACACGCCAAAGCGCCTGTTGCAAAGCATTTGTCCTTCGTGTCAGTACGTCATAAATAGAACGAGGCATCAGTTTACTGTTGAAAATTTGTCACTTGCGTTGCGCTGCATTCATCACTGATTTATAATGGTTTCTACTGTCTTTTGTCGCATCACGCTCACAAGGTATGAAACGTGGCTTGCTAGCTAATGTTGCAAACGAGTATGATAAACTCATTGTGAGAGTAAAATACGGGGACATTGCTTCACTTTTCAATTTGCAACATTACTGACTGTACTTGGACGTGTCTGTCCTTCCTTTTATTTCTAAGGTGATGGACAGAATTGTCTCTTTGCAACTTCAGTCTTTTTTATCCACTAATCGCATTTATGAGATCTTCCAATCAGGATTCAAATCACTACATAGCACTGAAACGGCCCTTGTAAGAGTCTTAAATGACATCTTAATGATTACTGATTCGGGAGCTTCTGTCATTTTAATCATGCTGGACTTGTCTTCAGCTTTTGATACTGTCGATCACGGAATTCTCATCTCCCGACTGGAGTCTTATGTGGGACTAGGCGGGGTAGTGTTAAACTGGTTTAAATCATTCCTAACAAACAGAACTTTTTCTGTTAAAATTGGAAATTTTACTTCATCATTACGTAAGCTATCCTGTGGCGTACCACAGGGATCTGTTCTTGCACCTACTCTCTTTTCCTTATACTTACTTCCCTTGGGATCCATTTTCAGGAAACATAATGTAGCCTTCCATTGTTACGCTGATGACATGCAAATTTATCTGCCTTTGACCAGCGGTAATGAGAATGCTGTTAGTAATTTATCAGCGTGTTTGAATGATGTAAAGGCATGGCTCTCTAAAAACTTTCTTTTTTTGAACTCAGATAAATCGGAAGCTATTGTTTTTGGCCCCTCCGAACATAGAAGACAATATTTACCTAACCTTGATCTTTTAAACCTCACTATTTCAGCAAACGTTCGTAACTTAGGTGTGGTAATTGATAACAACTTACAATTTGATAGGCAAATTGCCTCGGTAGTGGGCTCTAGTTTTTTTCATCTTCGCTCCTTTTCCAAAATTAAATCTTTCTTATCTAATGCTTCTCTAGAAGTTGCTATTCACGCCTTTATAACATCCAGGCTAGATTACTGCAACTCTCTGTATTATGGGTTTCGAAGAGTCAAATCTCTCGATTACAAGTTGTTCAGAATGCAGCAGCGCGCTTTTTGAAGGGAGGTAAAAAATTTGATCATGTGACACCGCTTCTGAGATCCCTTCACTGGTTACCTGTTCAATATAGAATTGACTATAAAATTTTACTACTAGTCTACAAATCCTTAAATAATCTTGCACCAGCTTATTTATCGGATTTACTTCACCCATATACTGCAAATCGAGAACTGAGATCAGGAAACAAATCCCTCCTTCGTATTCCTAGAACCCAAAAAATCAAAAATAGGGGAAATAGAGCTTTTTAAGTGGTGGGCCCCACTCTATGGAATAATCTTCCTATTCAACTTAAAATGGTTTCCACTCTATCTGAGTTTAAAACAGCGCTAAAAACTCATCTGTTTGGATTAGCTTTTAATGTGTAATTTACCTGAACTTATATTTTAATGCACCATATTTTGATTGACGATAGTGATGTTGTTGGTTCAATGTGTATTGTGTTGTGATTATTGTACAGCACTTTGGTCCGCCAAAAGCCGGTAGTAAATGTGCTCTAGAAATAAACAAACTTGAACTTGAACTTACTTGACGCTTGACTCTGAGTCGTCAAGACACCGCTTGACTGCTTGTCTGCTGCTGCCTGAACAAGAGACCTCCTTACTGAAGTGAAAAAGTTGGCTGGTGTCACTACAGTGACCTGGGTCGCCATTAGCAAACAATGGAGCGCACTCTGCTGGACAAACTACGTAATTACACAATTACAAGAATTTAATATCGGTGGCAAATCTGCGGCATATACGCCGATGGATTGGATTGCTCCTGTCTGCCTCGTTGCTCCTGCTGCAGCTGTTGCGTTGGTGTGCGTCTGAAAGCTTCGTATATCTTTCTGTTTTGAATCATTATTTACTATCATTCCTTGTTGTTTATACTGCTAAATATAACTTACTCAACATCACACATTAACCCTCTGGGGTCTGAGGTGTTTTCTGGGCCCTGGAGGTGTTCTGACATGCTCTGACATTTGTGCTTATTTCTGTTACTTGTGACATTTTCATGGCTAAAATCGGATTACACTGTATTCAGCACAAACTCTGCTACAATAATATGTCAGCAGCATGTATGTAAAAGTTTGTAGTAGTTTTGAGATAATGACATTTATGCGTGGTTTGTAAAAAAAAAAAAAATGTCACTGAAATAAGGTCATAAAACCCATATTGATTATTTCTTCACAAGACTTTTGAAAACTGTATCACGTAGCCTAGAATATTTGCTCCAAAACTATGTGAAAATCATCCTGCATACTCATTCAGATAAGACAATATATTGATTTAAAATTTGCAAGACATGTTTTGTGTGAGAAAGCTTTATGCGAAGAGGTGTGAACACATCATGAATATTTAATTTCTTTCACACCTGAGAAAGACAAAGACCCTCCCCTAATGGCCCTATCAGGTGCTAACAGGCCCTATCATTCTGAGGAACCTTGCACAAAGAATGAGGAGATTTAAAAAAATAATGGCTTTTTGATTGTTTGGATTTATTTACAA